>OZ010797.1:22353455-22764473 GCA_963932465.1 Maratus speciosus
ATATATATATATATATGTATGTATATATATATGTGTGTATGTATATATATATTAATCTCTTGCTTTTATAAGACAAAAAAGAAGCTATATATTATTAAACTATAACATATTGAAAGTCATGTATATGTACAGGGAGGTGAACTCGCTTTTGCAAACTTAATTTATGTAGTTTCTTTAAATATTATTTTGATAACTTAATTATTTAAACTTTTTCAAAGTTTTAATTTTTTAATTTTGTGAACTTTCTATTTTTTATTTTTTTCAAGTTTTTAATTTTTTTTTTCAAAGTTTTAATTTTTTTTTCTCCCAAAGTTTTAATTTTTTAATTTTTAATTTTTTTTTCGAAGTTTTAATTTTTAAATTTTATGAAGTTTTTTTAAATTTTAAAAAAAGTATAAATTATAGTATTAAGATTATTAGCTTAAAATTTTAAACTTATATTATATTTTTTAATTATTAAAGAACTGTTGATTTCTTAAGTTATACATATGCAAATTATACTCTAACACTCTATTTAAAGTTCTAAAATATATAGCAAAATGAACATACACTTTGGAAAAATAAACACACATATTAGTATTGATGTGATTGATATGATTGATATGATATATATTATGTTATTGGTTTTATTCTTTTTTGGAGAATAGTATTAACTTTTATAATTTATGAAAAGTATGAGTCATAGTATTAAGACTTTTAGTGGGATGTTTTATAGATATGTTATACATTTTAAATTGTTATAGGATTGTTTATTTCTTTAGTTATACATGTACAAATTATAACATTCCATTAAAAGTTGTAATAGGGATACCATACTCGAACACTTTGAAAAAATAAACACACAGATTAAAGAGGATAGAAATACATTTTGTTTTAAACAATTCATTTTGAATGGCGGTTTTATCCTTTTTGAAGAATTGTATGATAACAGTTTTTATATACAGAGTGAATGATGTGTATTATGTTAATGGTTTTATCCTTTTTTGAAGAATAGTATGGTAACACAAGGTAATAGTTTTTATATACAGGGTAAATGATATGTATTATGTTAATGGTTTTATCCTTTTATGAAGAATAGTATGATAACACAAGGTAATAGTTTTTATATACAGGGTGAATGATATATTATGTTAATGGTTTTATCCTTTTTTGAAGAATTGCATGGTAACATATGATAATATTCATTATTAATAAGCGAATAACGGCTACGGAAATAATAATAACGGAATAATATACAAGTGATGGGGTGATATATATAATGCTAATGGTTTTATTCTTTTTTGATGAATAGTATTAACTGTTTTTAATTTTTGAAAAGTATGAATCATAGTATTAAGATTTTTAGTTTGATATTTTATAAACATGATATATATTTTTAATTATTATATGAATGTTTATTTCTTTAGTTATAAACGTACGAATTATAACATTTCATTAAAAGTTGTAATAGGGGGTACGACACTCTATCACTTTGAAAAAATAAACACATAGGTTAAAAGAGTATAGCAATATATTTTATTTTATTATTTTTAAAAATTCATTTTGAATGGTGGTTTTATCCTTTTTTGAAGAATTGTGTGGTAACACAAGCTAACAGTTTTTATATACAGGGTGGATGATAAGTAAATATTATTTAATTGAACACCGTTACTTAGATAAAATTTGAAATATTATATATTTTTTCTTTTTTAGTATAGTATTATATGAATACTTAGTAATAGTTTACTTAATTGAATACAATTTTTAGTAAAAATGTTATATGAATACTTAGTAAATATTATTTAATTGAACACAATTACTCAGACAAAATTTGAAATATTATATATTTTCTTCTGTTTAGTATAATATTATATGAATACTTAGTAAATATTATTTAATTGAAAACAATTACTTAGACAAAATTTGAAATATTATATATTTTTTTTCTTTTTAGCATAATATTATATGAATACTTAATAAATATTACTTAATTGAATATAATTTCTTAGACAAAATTTGAAATATTGTATTTATTTTTTTCTATTTAGTTTAATATTATATGAATACATAATAAATATTTACTTAATTGAATACAATTACTTAGACAAAATTTGAAATATGAAATTTATTTTTCTTTGTAGTATAATATTATATGAATACTTAGTAACTATTTACTCAATTGAATACAATTTCTTAGACAAAATTTGAAATATTATATTTATTTTTTCTTTTTAGTATAACATTATATGAATACTTAGTAAATGTTTACTTAATTGAATACAATTGCTTAGACAAAATTTGAAATATTATATATTTTTTCTTTTTAGTATAATATTAGTTGAATACTTAGACAATATTAGTTAAATACTTAGCAACTATTATTTAATTGCATATAATAATTACTTAGACAAAATTTGTCAATTTGCTGATTTTCTGTAAGCAACTAATATTTTATTGGTTCTCAATGAATGTCTACAGGAACTTGGCGAAATATTAGAGATATCGCCAAGTTGGCGCCCCTTTCGGTGACTAATTCTGGTCGCGCCCTCTTTATAGTATGGATATGCATAAACATAAAATGCTGTTTAACAACCAATGAGTATTTTCTTTTTAGTAAAATATCATATGAATACATAGTAACTAATTTTTTAATGGAATACAATTTCTTAGATAAAATTTAAATGGTTTTAGAATAAAAAATAACACACAAAATATGTTTCACTTACATAATATTTATTAATAAATTTCAATAGTTATAGAAAGATAAATAATTTTTAAAAGGGATAGATATTCAAATCAATTTATATGTTTAGACAAAGTTTTCATTTGTGCATTTTGATAAGATGATGTATAAACTGAAAGCCGAGTGTAAGTCATTTACATGCGTAGGCAGGTAAACTCACTTTTGCAAACTTAATTTATGAGGTTTTCTTAAATATTTTTTGATAACTTATTTTTTCAAAGTTTTAATTTTTTAATTTTGTAAACTTTTTATTTTTATTTTTTAATTTAATTTTTTTAATTCAATTTTTATTTAATTTTTTCATTTATTTTATTTATTTTAATTTATTTTTATTTTATTATTATTTTTTTTTCTCAAAGTTTTAATTTTATAAAGTTATTTTTATTCTTTTTACTTACAAATATTTTTATTAAGTATATGTATATATATATATATATATATATATATATATATATTAATTTAATGCTTTTATATAATAAAAAGAGGATACATATCAATAAACTATAACATAATGAAAGTCATATACATGTACAGCCATGTAAACTTGCTTTTGCAAACTTAATTTATGAAGTTTTTTTTTAAATATTTTTTTAAATTTTGACAACTTAATTTTTAAAACTTTTTTTAAAGTTTAATTTTTTTAATTTTGTAAACTTTTTAATTTTTTTTAATTTTGAAAAACTTTTTTAAGTTTCTTATTTTTAAAAGTATTAAGATTATTAGTTTTAATATTTTAAACTTCTGTTATATTTTTTAATTATTAAAGAATTGTTGATTTCTTAAGTTATACATATGCAAATTATACTCTAACACTCTATTAAAAGTTCTAAAAGGTAACATACCCAAAAGTAAACCAAACATATAAAGTAAACATACACTTTGGAAAAATAAACACACATATTAGAAAGGATAGTAATACATTTTATTTTATTATTTTAAACAATTCGTTTTGAATTGTTTCCACATGAATGTTAGATAAAAAGTTTTCATTAACACAATCCACCCCGTTTAAAAACGAGGAAATCACAAAATCGAGATCTATAAGTGTTAATAACATCTCTCCTAGTTCTTCAAATTTTTGTCGATTATTTAACATATAACAGGAATGAAGGCCTTGAGATTTGTGATTAAAAATACATCCACCACATTTAAAAATATGGTTTAGTATAGTCAATATATTATTCTCAATACATGTTATAAGTTTAGACTGTGACATGAGTTCATTTTACAGAGATATATGACTAATGATACATTTCTGTCTAATTAAGTTTGGTATATGCTTTTCATATATATGCCGAAGAAGTTCCTTATTCAAATCATGTGCTTTTTCTTTTAATTTCACTAATTGGTACTCATTTAAGTCAATATGAGAATAATTCTTTAAATTTTTAATTCGTATGATAGAATTATTAAAATTTAACACTAATATTATGTTGTTGGCGACAAATGATGAACTTTTATACCTCAAATTAAATGAAAAACTTTTATTGTAGAATTCGTACCAGCTATTAACATCCATAATAACTCCATTTTTCGTTAAAATTTCTTCACTAGTAATCCCGCTGCGTTTAAACTCTCTAATATGAACATAAAATTGTCTATTATGAAATTTTAAAATTAAAAAGATACAATCAGTGAGTTCTTCTCGAAATATAATAGGATTACTGGATTTGATATTTTTAGATTGCGAAATGATATTCGGGGGTGGGGTGGCATTTTGTAATTCATCACTTGCTTGATAAAGGTTGCTTGCTTGTAAGTCAGACACCTCTCGCCTAATAGTAGGTTCTTGGAGGGATTCGTCTTGGGAAGTTAATTTACTAACTGGAGTCGAGGTTAAGGCAGATTCAAAATTCATGTCTTTGAAAAATATATTCAAATAGTTTTTAGCAGAAATTGACTCTTGGCATGAATTCTCGAAAGATGTTGTATCATCACCAAAGGTAGGGATAGAAAAATTCATATCGACTTCAGCTTTCACATTCGGTGAGTAATCAGTAGTAGGTAAATCACATGATATTGTCATGTTGTCAGTGTTCAGTATATTAGGAACTTCCAATCTTGATATATTTAATTCACTTACGTAAGTAGATTCATTAGGTTCTTCTAAACGTTGATAATTTGAGGTAGTAACCACTTTATCGCAAGATCTTTTTAACATATTTACTATAGAGCCCATATTCAAAAATTAAGGTAGCATTAGATGAAGTTAGAACAAAAATCAATTGATAACTGAATATTCGCAAACAGCATATCTCCTAATATATGTTAAAAATCGGTGTCGGTTACAGTTAAACACTTTAAAAATTACTAATGCCACAAATGGGTCCTTGAAATCTCTAAACTTATTAAGAAAAAATAATAGTTCGCCCTTGACCGGACTCTAACTGGTAACCCCATGGTTGACAGCCATATGCGCTATCCAATTGCGCTACAAGGACATTGAAATAGAAAATAAAAAAACTGTTAGAATGTTAAATGTTGTGATGCAATTATAACTTCTGTTAAGTTAAATTAATATTAAACGAAAGCATAATAAAGAGTTAAGTATTTAGAAAAGATAGTGTTCAAAAGTATGTTAGTAAATGTTGGGGCACGGTTTGCGCAGTGGATAGCGTATCACCCACAAAAAATGAAATTTGATTTATAGTTCATAGTTTCGAAACCAGAGTTTGGTAAAAATGAACCTACTCTCACTCGCAGAATCGATAAAATAAGTTAAACTAAAAATGAAAATCGTATACATTAAAGTAATTCTCAAATAGTACATAGCATATCAGTTACAAAAAATGAAATTTGTTACGAAGTTCAAAACAAAGGGATGGTAGAATGACCCTACTCTCGCATGCAAAATCGATAAAACCTTATACATTAAAGTAATTCTCAAATTGTAGTAGTAGTTAAAATAGGTACTGTTGACTTATCTCAAGTAACCGACAAACCAACGCACATGAATGAGAGGGCCACAATTTTTGCCTTGAAACATCTAAAATCTCGACTTACAGGTATAGTTTCTTGGCTTGATTAGTTAAACCTCTTCAAATTATCAAGTCAAGAGACTATTTTGTTACAGGTTCGATTCCAAGTGAAATTTTTATGAAAAAAACCCAATTACAATAGTTTCCAATTTCTACCGGTAGAGGGCGCCATCTAGCATTTTCATGTTCAAACCCTAAGTCGATTCAAAAAATAAATAAGCTACCTCTTAAAAAGACCTAACCCCTTATGTTATAGTATAACATTACCTTATATGGGCATTCATTCAATCTCTAAGATGCTACGAGAAATTAAGCCCCGTCTAAAAATGTAGCCCCCACCTACCTTATCATACTATAGTATGATCTAGATCGACTCCTTACGTTCGAAAACTATCTATAATTTTCTTCTAAACTAATACTATCCTATTATAGCATGATCTTTCCGCACTTTACTCTTATCTCACTATCAGATTATTTTATCAGATTATCCTATCTTCTCTCCTTTCCGACTGATAAGAACTTAACACACATATCTCCCAAACCCTCTCATACTATAGAACGATTTCCACTTCCACCTCAAGCCACAATCCACCCTGTCAATCGAAATCTCTTTTCCCTACTACTCTCGAAAAATAAAAAAAATGCTATTTGGCGAGTTAAAAAAAAGCTATTGGCGAGATTTTCACCCGGCTAACCAGGAATTCTTTGTGATCATGGCACCTTTTATGTAGTTTTATTCGAAAAAATAATTTTGATTCTTTAATCAAAATGGAAACCTTTCTTATGAAAAGCGAAGGAATCAGCCCGTTGTTTATGGCAGTTACATGACTTGGACTATTATAATATGAACGAAATAATGGGGATAGAATAATATTCGGCGACTTATCACACCTGTGGCTGGCTAACATTAAAGTACCAAAATGGCCGCCTGGAATATAAAAAGCTAAGGGATCCGCCTGGAGCTGTTGATGATAGTCACATGACTTGGGCTATTATTATAGAGATTATTTTCAATTTTAAAAACAGCGCACAGAATAACATTTCCTAACGATTACAAATTTATTTTCACGTGACTATTAAAAACAGAAAAAAACACTTTAAAATTACTATTAAATGAGTACGTGTTAAAGGCAGGGAAATATTGAAAATTATGTCCTGAAAATTGTATTTACACGTGAATATTAAAAGGGAAAGGAAACTTTAAAATAATAAATACATTAATATGCGTTTAACCCTTTCACGGACAAGGCACTTCTATTCGTAAAATCTTGAAATCAGTGAATGGCACCAGAATTTACAAACAAATTTTGAAATACAAAAATGCTTTTGTTCACTTACTTAATAAAAGGGAAATTTTCATCCCAATATTCTGATGCTAATGTGGCATTTAAGAATTAAAATTAAGTGGTCCAAAAATGAACCACCGCACTTGAAGGGGTTAAAGCAGCAAATTTTAGTAATTGTATTATGTCAATCGTTTTATAACGCTGTTAAAAAATACCGAGAGACAAAGACTCTGTTTACTTAATTCATTTTATTTTAGCTTCTTTTCAAATGTTTAACTGATCTTCTTTAACCAAACACGAAAACAACCATTGGATGTCTTAACCGTAACTGATTCTACCTTAAATTTTTGCAATCAAAGAGAATTGAATGGAAACTCGTTTACAGGGAGATCGCTAAAGGTTTTTTCAGTATAATTCAATCTTCTCTAATCTTTTTAAAACCGATCAGATTAGCGTGCTTTTAGATTCTACCGTGTCTGAACGGGGGTTGGCGAGCGTAGCTTGCAGGGGGCAGAGCCCCCTAGTTATTTAAAAATAAATTAATGATTACCAATTTAAAATTGTTAATGGATATTTAAAAGTAATTATTAAAATCAATAATGGCTGTCTTAGTAAGTACCTTTTTCAATATATTGTTTTACTCAATCCCCCTGTAAACATCGGTGTAAAAGGGCCCCCATAGGCATCTGTGCCCGAGGCTTCCCAAATTTGTAAATTGGTCCCTGTTTATATTTGTTATAGTTAGACGTTTGACTCTCTGAAACATGTAACATACATAGCTTTATCTAACTTTACCATTTAATGAATAATTATTTTTTTAATAATTCTCAATATAGTGGGTTTTAATTATATTATATAATAATTAACTATTTCGCGATTAATTTACATAAGATGTTATTATAGATCTAAACAATATTTACACTCGCTTCAGTTACACAATTTCAAATATGGAACTAGATAGTTTGTATACTTTATACTTTTATTTGAACACGCCCTATATAAATTTTACATTACTCAGTAAGTAAATTTTAGCTGTTTTCATACAACAGATAACTCACTTACATGCTTTTTCAACATAAATTAGTTGAATGGTACACAACAAACCACATTACTCAAGAATGGATTCAATCTTCATTCGACGAATTAGAAATTGGACACATTTTTGAAGTAATGCTGGATTATTCGTAACATCTACACGCATTATAAAAGGAATATCCGATTAGTTCTGAAATAGCGACAAAAGAATTGCCTTCAGGGATGACTTTAGTGAACCGAATTATCGATTTTATATAAGGAAACCCTGAAAACTTTACACTAACTTCGTCAGACCGAGCAGGGTTTGAAACCACAAGCCACACTGCAAATAGACGGATCTTAATTTCAGACATCCATGTGACTGAAAAAGTAATTCAGACACTTAAGTGTTTTACTATGATCAAGGTATAAACTAGCTCTCACCGCGTAGCGGCGAGCCTTCGTCCGGTGACATAGGCCTCTTGGGGCCCAGACTGGTGCGTAACTAGCACGGAATGAGCCCTCTCGAAGGAGTTTCCTCATCGTGATGCGCACCGCCCAACGCGCGTCATGCACCCTGGGCCTAAGCGTTGGTGTCTGGTCGGAGACGACAGAACCCCACCCAGCCCGAAGAGCCAGATGGTTCCTTTGCTTGGTCCCAGGGTTGGCAAGTTTTTGACGCATGACGGTTTTTACTGGATTTTACCATGGTTTTTACCGTCATGTCAAAAACCTTACCTCTTTTTTAACCTTTTTTTAAACTTAAAACTTTGTCAAAAACTAACAAAAACCCATTTGTTTTTTACATTATTTTTTTTTTCATTCTATCTTTAATACTATCATTCTATCTTAATTTAGTTGTTTTACATGAAATATTCAATATTAAAAAGACTCTAAAGTATATTTATCCATCAAAGAAAAGCAAAAAAGAATTGCATTAGAATAATACGTATACATCTCTGCTAGAAGATCTCTACGATAATCTTAAGCTATTTGGCATAATCTACAAAAATTATATTTTTTGAAGAAATTCTATAACCCATAAGTACAAGATTAAAAAATGTGTATAATTTCGGCAGAATGTAGTACACTGTTTAAAACTAAATAGCTTTCTCAGAAATTTCCTCAGAAGTAAGTTTTCTTAAAATGTTAAATCCAAATTGTTCATTGATTATTTTTATTTCTAAATAGCAATGAAATGGAATAAAATATATTTTAATAGTTGAGAATTACATAGATCTTTTGGGAAAAAGGAATTAGACTTGTCCTTCAAAGTGTTAAATCTTGTAGAGATTAAAATTTGCAAATCAATATTAAACTTTAAACCATGTGAAAACTCAATTTTTAACTATATTTTTTGTTAAATAGTTTATTTGTGTCTTATTATTTCCTTAAACTAAATAATTAAATAAATATTATTTTTAAGCAGAAATGCCCTAAAGATCCATTAATTAAAAAGTTAACTGCATTAAAAAATAAATAAATCATTTAAGAATCTCTCTGAATTCAATAATAATTTTAAAGGTAAAAGTTTTTTACTCATACAGTCATAGTTATGTAATAAAAATATGCAATGTGTTATTTCTTTCAATTCACTTTAAATAATACCTAAATAATTTTAAGTAAAATGTATACAGGACATAAATAGTTTGCCTTTGTGGTAGCTTTAATAAATTTCGATTTAATCACCTTCGCGGCGAGCGTCTTTTATTGAATCTTTAATCTTTTATCAGTGGTATTGTAAAACAGAAAATTTTGACTAGATGAATCGAGAAAATGCCTTGATTAAATAAGGCAAAATTTACAATAAAAAATAACTGGTAGGAATAATCATTGTGGAATAATTGCGAGCGTATGAATGACGCTCGTCCCCAAGGGTTTAAAAATATTTCATGACTATTCAGGCATAAATTTATATCTAAAAGTATAGGTGCTGGAATGGTCAATAGGTTCATATATATTTGCACTAAAGTTAAAACTATAGTGTATATATAAATAAATTATTATTCTATTCTGTTTTTTCTTAAACATTGTTTTGTTGTGTTAAATTTTAAGTCTAAGAGCTTTCACCTGAAATCAGGTCCTACAGGTTTGTATAAAAATTTTAAGATTCTGCTTATTGAAGCGAAAATGAAAATCACCATTATTGCATTTATGAAATACATAAGATATACATTTTAAAATATCTCATCTAAAAATATTCAAATTTATTCAATGACCACAGTTCATGCTTGACATCTATTGTCACACCATATAACAGCATTTTGCATCTCTAAAATAATTTTAATGTATTTGAATATTATTCAAATATAATTTAAAAATGTATATTGAATATTAATTTAATAATTATAATAAACTTTTTTATCATTTAATATTAATGTTCATTGCAATTAGTAGAATCTATATTAGTGGAGATAATGACAAATATTGTTCTTTCCTTTTAGTCTTGTATTTTTAAATTTTAGGTAGATTTCGTAAGAAATACTACCTATTGCAGTCGTTACCATTGTGCGACTTTTGAAAAATTCCTTCATAACTTTTCATTATAGGATTCCAGGAACTCAAAACCACCCCCACCTAAACAGTTTATATATATATATATATATATATATATATATATATATATATATATATATATATGTATGTATGTATGTACTAAATTTTGTCCGCACGATAAAAGTCACAATTACGCACGAATCGTCTTCAAACAAGCCAAACACATTGAGATAGCTAATATCTCGGGGGGGGGGGGGGGGGGGATTGAAAATGAGAAAAATTGGCCCATGGCAGTAGAAATGGGGGAGGGTTAAAATTTTTGAACGCCAGCCTTAACATGATTCTGAAAAATCAGTTCTTAAAGCAAAATGACAGGGAAAAAAAAATTGTTATAGCAGTTGCCAACAATTTAAAAAAAAACCACAATAAAATTCTTACCGCAACAATTACTTTTCTATTGCAAGATTTCTACGTGAAAAATAAAAATCTATGTATATATTAAGTTATTGTATCTCCATACATATAAGGGGGGGAGGGGGGGTTATCGTAGGGGACCCTGTTCTGTCGCCAAATGCCGTCAAGTTTGTCGCCAACCCTGCGATATATCGCGAAATTTGGAGACCAAAATCAGTCGCCAAAAGTGACGCCAACTTGTCGATATCTCTAATATTTCGCCAAATTCTCACAGACTTCCATTGTAAAGCCGGGTTTTCTTGCTTACAGAAAATCAACAAATTGAGATATTTTAATGCAACAAAAACCAGCTTATGCAGAAAAATGGAATTAAAATCTCGTCAAAAGCGTCCAGATAAAATTGTTAAACTGAGTTTATCTCTAGTCTTCAATTAGTTTTTGTTGGTGAAATTAGTACTTAAGGGTGTATTTCAATCCAAACTGCTTATTTTCTGATTTATTTTTAAATTCATTTTTACTCTCAAACGCATCAAACTGGCAAATTCTCTTATTCAGAAACTACATAATGAGCCGTGCTTGTCGATTTTTTGATAAATGCAGAAAAATATTACAAAAAAAGCTGTCAAAGTGGGCGTTTTGAACCGAATTTTCCAAAGAGGGAGATCTGGGAATGAAAAAAATGATCATACTGAAAAAATAATTGTTTAAAAATCAAATTCTAATGAATTGAGCGAAAAATGACATCACACGGCCTCTTATACATCTCTTCCAAAATCACCTCAGCAAGTTTCATGTTTTTACTTTTACAAATGGCTCTAAAAATGTCTCGGAAAATTTCGAGCTGTTGTGGATGGAAAAATATTTTTTCGAATACACCCTTAACTTCGAATTCTACCTGTCCCTGTAGGGCGAGCCGGTAGGGATTTTTTCTCATTTAGGAATGCTCTTCTTTTTAAATAAATTCAACAAAGTAATTGTGAATAATAATAACAAGAACGACAAGGAAACATCAATCTACGAATGTATTGTATGTTGACAGATATATTGTGAAATATAATCTCCAAACAAGGACATTAAAATAATCAAGCTAAGTAAATTGTTTTTTCATGTGTCAAATGTGATTTACAAAAGTAATTATCGAAAGTGTTTATGATCTAAAAGAAGGAAGTGAAATTGAAAAGTGATTGCACAATCGTAAACAGATACTTTATTATAAACATTTTCGCAATACTTATGAACTATACGACATTTATATACTTTCACTTTAAATTATCGTAAATATAAATATTGATACAAATTATTTGTTATGCTGATTTATGGCATTAATTTCCTGTTCTTTATTGCTAATGATATTTTATTCATGTATTTTTTTCTCTACTCTTACTTATAACTCAAACTCTCAAATTTAGAGATGTGTATGTTAAAGCTCCTATTAAATTTAATTTTACTTTTCCATTTATAAGTTCGGCACAAATTTAACTTCACTAGTCACTCAAAATATGCGTCTTTTAAACAACATGAAGTTCAGACCATCAGTCACATATACGGATAAATAAGAAATACAGGAAGAAGATATAGATTCATTTACCCTTTCCGGAGGAAAAATACCAGATGAGATGTCAAACGGATATACATAAATATAAGGTAAGCCCAATTTATCTTACCTATGCTTTTTATATTGAGAAATAGATAATTAATTTTTGAGGATAAAAAACGAATATCACGCAAATTTTATGATAGCAAAGATTAAATATTGCTAACAAATTGATTATGAGAATGAAAAAAAATTCTCAATAAAAAACATCGTCACTGAAAAAATAAGAATACAAATCTGGTAATCCGATAGGGTAATTTATTAGAAAAAATAAAACGAATCTTAGCAACATTATGGCTTCTTCTACAAAAGAAAGCACGACCATTGAAAAATTGAACGCCAACAATTATACAAATTGGCGGTTCAAGGTCGAAATGCTATTAATTCGAGACGAACTTATTGAAGTTATCACGCAAGAGGCCCCCACTCCATTGAATGATGCTTGGACCAAGAAAGACAGAAAAGCAAGGGTTATATAAATTTGTCCATTGGCGACAGTCAAATAGTGCATGACAAAAATTTAAATACAGCTAGGCAAACATGGGACGCACTTAAACAAATCCATGAGAGATCTAATCTCTCTAGTAAGCTGTACTTACTAAGAAAACTATACAGTACAAAATTAACTGAAGGTGGCAATATTACGGCCCACATTACTAAAATTTTAGAGATAGTGGATAAACTGTCAGCAATAGGTGAAAACATAACTGACTCGCACATTTCAGCACTACTGCTGTGCTCGTTGCCACCGTCCTACGATACCCTAGTTACTGCCCTGGAGGCCAGAGATGAAGCTGAGTTAACCGTACAATTTATAAAAAGCAAGCTTACGGACGAATATACTCGTAGAGTAGATAATCGTGAAAATTCCGAAAACAGCAATAAAGCCTATAAAACCCAAGGTAAATTTAATCATTCAGAACAGAAAAGAGGCAGCAATAAGTACTGCTCACACTGTAAAATGAAAAACCACTCAAATAAAGACTGCTGGTTTCTAAAAACGAAAAACAACAACAGTTACACTAATAACAGACACTATAAAAATAAAAACAATTCAACATCACAAGTTTATGAACAAAATAATTTACATGAAAATGCGGAACCTGAAGAAAGAAAAGACACAGTAAATGAAAACAACAGTGTCGCTTTACTAACCGAAGAGTCCGAAAATAAAGGCACTTTTATAGTGGACAGTGGCAGTTCCAGCCACATACTAAATTCAAAGGAATTTTTTACCAAAATTACAAATAATAATGAAACAAACGTCACAGTCGCTAATGGTAATAAACTGATTTCATATGGATCTGGAGAGGTAATAATTCATACCGAAAATAAAAACAAACAAGTTATATTGCGTGACGTACTATACGTTCCTGACATAGAAACTAACCTGCTGTCAGTGAGCAGGGCAACTAAAAACGGTTGCAAAGTCAAATTTGAAAAAGATAAATGTGATATAATTCACGAAGGCAACGTTATACTTCAAGGTAAACTTAAAAACAATCTGTACGAAATACATGTTAGTAAAGATGAAAATCACAAGCACTATGCAAATGTCGCCTACAACTGCTCAAATGCAAATTGCATAGATTTGTGGCATAGGCGAATGGGGCATAGGAGCTACGACACAATAAAGTCCATGTTATCAAAGGACTTAGTTGAGGGAATTAAAATCAACAACTGCAAACATAATGCTAAATGTGAGGTATGCATCAAGTCAAAAATCAGCGAGACCCCATTTCCTAAATCAGGTGCATATAGAGCTACAAAAAGGCTCGAGTTAGTCCATACTGATGTATGCGGCTCTATAAATACACCCACAATTGGGGGGAAAAATACTTCGTCACTTTTATCGATGATTATACACGATTTTGTGTAATTTATTTAATGGCAAATAAAAGTGAGGCTTCAGAAAAATTGAAAGAATACGTCTCAATGGTGAAAAACAAATTCGGAAAAATGCCTACTGCGATCAGATCGGACAACGGTGCTGAATATACGGCCAACGAAATAGAAAAATATCTAAAAGAAAATGGGATTCATCATCAACTTACCGTACCATTTAACCCAAGCCAAAACGTTGTCGCAGAGCGTAAGAATAGGTCCCTACTTCATATGGTTAGAAGTATGCTAAATGAAGCAAATCTCTCGCACAAATTATGGGGGGAAGCCATATGTACCGCGAATCACTTACAGAACTGGCTACCTTCAAAATCGGTAAGCACCACACCTTATGAATTATGGATGAATAGGAGACGAAATTTGAAATATCTCAAAGTTTTTGGCTGTACTGCATACGCCTACATACACAAATCAAAGAGAGGAAAATTAGATAATAGAGCGTAAAAAGGCACTTTTGTCGGATACGACAGTCGCTCTAAGGCGTACAGAATCTATACAAGTGACGGAAGAGTAATATTGGCCAGAAGTGTAAAATTTATAGAAAATAAAAATAATCCAGATACTAACGAAAATCTAGATAGAAGAGAATTAATCGCGGAAACAAACAAACAAACACAACGGAAAGACACGAGTGAAATGGAAATAGATCTGACACCAACACAAAATGATCTAATTCCACCACCCGCGTCACAACAACAAATTCCACAAGTGAGAAGATCAGAAAGAACCAATAGAGGTGTGCCACCGGACAGGTTTGCTTATGCAGTCCGGCACGATTCAGTATATGCACCTAACAGTTGGGAAGATATGATGAGTATAGAAAATCCTATAGAAAAACAGAACTGGAGAAAAGCGACAGAAGAGGAAATGAATTCCCTTAATGAAAATGAAACCTGGTGTTTAGTTGATCCCCCACAAGGAGCAAGAGTAATTGGGTCGAAATGGACTTTTAAAGCGAAATATGACGAATTCGGAAAAATCAAGCGTTACAAAGCGAGATTGGTCGCACAAGGATTTAGACAAAAATACGGAGTATAGATTTCGATGAAACTTATGCGCCAGTACTTTCCCACACAAGTATAAGAGTCTTCATAACTGCCGCAGCATACCACAATCTCAATATTAGGCAGATTGACATCAAAACTGCATTCTTACATGGTGAATTGGAAGAAAATGTCTATGTATCACAACCTAAAGGGTATATAAATACTACAGAACACAATAAGGTTTGTAAGCTAAAAAAAGCCCTATATGAACTAAAACAAGTCTGAAAGAGATTGGAAAGGTGTTAAAAGATTAATAAGATATCTCTATTCAACAGAAGACTTAAATTTAGTAATCAACACGGAAGAATCACCCATCCTAGAAGTATATACTGATGCAGATTGGGGTGGAGATCTAAAAACAAGAAGATCGACAACAGGCAATTTGTTCCTTTTAGGAAAGAATCCAATACAGTGGATAACAAAACGACAAACGTGTGTCGCACAATCATCTGCAGAGGCAGAGTTCGTAGCAGCGGCGAGCGCAACACAAGAATTAATATGGCTGCTAAAACTATTAGAAGATCTCGATATACCGCAAAGATTGCCTATATTAATTTATGAAGATAATAAATCTTGCATAAAAATGATAGAATCCGAAAAGTTTTCTAATAAATCAAAACATATTGATATCAAATATAATGTGATTAAAGAGCTGAAAGAAGATAAAATTATTGAATTGCGTTATTGCCCAAGCAAGTCAATGGCGACGGACATACTTACGAAACCAGAGCCCAAGCTGAATTTCTAAATAATAGAAACAAACTGAAGTTACAGAACAATCCTGGTTAGGAGATTAAGGGGGAATTGTTGACAGATATATTGTGAAATATAATCTCGAAACAAGGACATTAAAATAATCAAGCGAAGTAAATTGTTTTTTCATGTGTCAAATGTGATTTACGAAAGTAATTATCGAAAGTGTTTATGATCTAAAAGAAGGAAGTGAAATTGAAAAGGGATTGCACAATCGTAAACAGATACTTTATTATAAACATTTTCGCAATAGTTATGAACTATAAGACATTTATATACTTTCACTTTAAATTATCGTAAATATAAATATTGATACAAATTATTTGTTATGCTGATTTATGGCATTAATTTCCTGTTTTTTATTGCTAATGATATTTTATTCATGTATTTTTTTCTCTACTCTTACTTCTCAAACTCTCAAACTGAGAGATGTGTATGTTAAAGCTGCTATTAAATTAAATTTTACTTTTCTATTTATAAGTTCGGCACAAATTTAACTTCACAAGTCACTCAAAATATGCGTCTTTTTAAACAACATGAAGTTCAGACCATCAGTCACATATACGGATAAATAAGAAATACAGGAAGAAGATATAGATTCATTTACCCTTTCTGGAGGAAAAATACGAGATAAGATGTCAAACGGATATACATAAATATAAGGTAAGCCCAATTTATCTTACCTATGCTTTTTATATTCAGAAATATATAATTAATTTTTGAGGATAAAAAACGAATATCACGCAAATTTTATGATAGCAAAGATTAAATATTGCTAACATTGTATGCTACACTTGCACTATAAATTGGAGGAAAACAAAAAATGATAGGTTTTTGGTGGAATAAACCGGTAAAAACACGGTTTTTACCACTGTCATGTCAAAAACCCAACCCTGCTTGATCCCTCCGCAGTTCACCCCACAGATTTCTAATATAAGTAGACTCCAAATCGGCAACCTTTTCTTGACTCTTACATCTCTGCCCTCCATCACGTGATGAAAGGCAGATTTAGCGCGCCAAACCGGTTTTTCTCCTCGGAATCTCTCTACAGATTCCCGCCGAAACATCGTCTGTCAGCGTTTGTCTTGAGTTGATCGTACTTTTGCTTTGCCGATAAAGGGATTACCGTCAAAATACGGCACCCTTTTGGCGATGAAAGCAAAAGATGTTGGAGTCAAAACCTTCCCGAAAGAACAATAGAATTGGGAGTCTACTTATATTAGAAGTCTGTGGTTCACCCCAGAGACCCCATGGAGATCGAGCAAGCATAAAAGATAAAGCGATAAAGCAGTCGAGCCCATGAGTCGGCCGATGCCGAAGGTTCCTACGGAGGGGTTGCTTTACGGAATCCTTTCAATATCAACTGCTATAATGAGCAAAGATATTTTTGAAAGGAGACCGACGCTATGATCAAGATATAAACAATGTAAGTGTCATAAGGGTGTTCTCAAATCCAAAAGGGCAACTTTCTGACATAAGTTTTAATTTATTCTTGTTCAAAAATGCCTGAAACTAGCGGGTGTTGTTGTTCAGAAACTATGTCATCGAGCTGTTTTTTCTATTTTTTTGCAAACGCAATACATGTTTCAGAAAATAGTGTCAAAGTGGACGTTTTGAACCGAATTTCCGCGTGAAAGTAGAATATCCACTCAAGAGCGGACGAAACCATATTTGTCACGTGATCAAAATTGCTTCTAATTCAATAGGTAATTTATGGTTAAAAAAATGGAAAAAACAGTTCGATTCCAAATCGCTTCCCTGGCCAGGCTTTCCAATTTTATATCTTTCCGTTAAAAAATGAATTTGTAAATGTGTCAAAACGTTTTGCGCTTGTTGAGCAGAGCAGTTAAGACAGCCTTAAAATGGAGTGTTCAATTTGCAGACATTTTAAAGTGTCTTAATTTTTATAACACACTTGTATGCGTCTGAATTTAAGTCATTTCAAACATCTGGATCGTATCCATGTTTGATCCACCTCTCATTTGTCGACAATAGGCAGACATTTTTTCACTTTATTATTATTATTTTTTGTAAGCATTACACAGTGTAAAAAAACAAAAACAAACAAACAAACAAAAAAACAAAAACAAATGGGTAAGTGTGATCACTGATCGCACAGAGGGTTTCGTTTAATATTCCTATCAAAATACTTTATCCTTTTGCAAAATCTATATTAGTTCCACATTTCGCAACCAGGGGGCGCACTCTATTCTAAACAAACCTCTATCCCAACGAAACTCCGTTTTATAACCTATCCGTAGATATATTAGTCGAGGGAATCGGGCCCATAGCACCCGAGATAGGTAGGTGCCCCCTGGTGGTACAAAAATGGAACTAAAAAATGTAAGTCTATGGTGCATAATATGAAAGAGTGGTCAAAGGGATGTCCGCAAAAGTTTAAAAAGTGCCCCGGGTGAAAAGGGGGAAGGATAAATAATTGCTTAAAATACACACGCACAGAAGGATAAATAATATAAGACTTTTTGAAATTTTATTATTTTTCGTGATCCCAAGTATTCTGCTATAAGTATACAAAATTTCAAGTCTCCAACGTAATTAGTGGCTGAGTTAGAAAAATTGCTTAAAATACACAAGTTAGAGCCCGGAAGTGTAAATAATATAAGACTTTTTGAAAATTTTATGATTTTTCATGTGATCGAAAGTGTTCTGCTATAAGTATGCAAAATTTCATGTCTCCAACTTAATTAGGGCGTGAGTTAGAAAAATTACTTAAAATCCACAAGTTAGAGACCGGAAGGGGAGGGGGGGTTAAATATAAGACTTTTCGAAATTTTATGATTTGTCGTTTGATCGTAAGTGTTTAGCGATAATTATGCAAAATTTCAAGTCTTCAACTTAATTAGGAGGTAGGTTAGAAAAAAAAGCTTAAAATACACAAGTTAGAGCCCAGAGGGTTAAATATGTTTTCGAAATTTTATGATTTGTCGTTTAACCGCAAGTATTTAGCTATAATTATGCAAAATTTCAAGTCTCCAACTTAATTAGGGCTGAGTTAGAAAAAAAAACTAAAAATACACAAGTTAGAGCCCAGAGGGTTAAATATAAGATTTTTTCGAAATTTTATGATTTGTCGTGTGATCGTAAGTGTTTAGCGATAATTATGCAAAATTTTAAGGCTTGAACTTAATTAGGAGATGACTTAGAAAGAAAAGCTTAAAATACACAGGGCCCAAAGGGTTAAATATGGGATTTTTTTTTAAATTTTAGGATTTTTCGTTTGATGTGAGGTGTTCAGCTATAAGTATGCAAAATTTCAAGTCTCTAACATATATAGTTTCGGAGAATGGGCTCTGTGACGGACAGACAGAAGAGCGAGACGAATAGGGTTTCGTCAAATGAACGAAACCCTAAAAATATCCCTTAAAATATGGAAACTGTATTGCCAATCGAGACGAAAGTACTATTTACGTATTTTAATGGAAATTTCATTTCGTAAATTTCAGAAAAGTTTCCATTTTTTGCACATTTCTGTATTTAAAATTTTCTATTTAAAAGATAAAATATAATATTTCAAGGACAAACCCACATATTGCAATCACCACTTTCCAAAGTAACGTATATTAGACAGGATTTATTTATTTAATTCAAACTGCTGTTGATCGCTTATAACTCGATAGGTAATTTATTTATTTAAAAAAAAAAAAAAAAAAAAAAAAAAAGGGAAAACTCATTTCGATCACACAGTTTCTGAATAACATCACCTTCACCTACCAATTTCATGTGTTTCCAAACAAAAATGAATTAAGGCTGTTCTTAACTGCTCCGCCCAACAAGCGCAAAACGTTTTAACACATTTACAAATTAATTTTTAACGGAAAGATATAAAATTGGAAAGCCTGGCCATAGAAGCGATTGTTATAAAGCGTTTTTGATCACGTGACAAACACGTTTTCGCCCGCTCTTGAGTGTTTATTCTCCGTTCGCGTGGAAACTCGGTTCAAAACGTCCACTTTGACACTTTTCTGAAAGATCTATTGCGTTTGCACAAAAATGGAAAAAACAGCTCAATGACATAGTTTCTGAGCAACAACACTCGTTAGTTTCATGCATTTTCGAACAAAAATAAATTAAAACTTATGTCAGAAAGTTGCCATTTTACCATTTGGATTTGAGAATAGGTAATCATATAGCTTTAAGAATTAGGAGTGGCGCCATCTATGATCTGCAAAAGTAGTCAGGTTCCGTTGCAATTATTTGGACTCTTTTTACCGCTAAATATCAGTTTTTCTATTTTAACCGATTTTTCACACAGCCAGCAGCGCATTTTATATAAAACAGCTAAATCCTTAAACACTTGGAAAATTAAAGGTTGTGAAATGCTTGACATTTCTGTGAAAAATAACATTTTGTAACCAAAAATGAAATCCTGTTACTCAAATGAAAAAGTCTTCTTACTAACGCTTACTACTAAAAATGAATATTTTTTTCGCGAATAAAAATATAAATTCAGACAGAAACGAGTTAAAGCTATAAAATCATACAAAATTAAGATGCATTTCAGGTACCCCGGCAAAGCCGGGCGAGTCAGCTATCAGTGGCGCAGCCAGGATTTCGTTTCGGGGGTGGGTCCAAAAAATTTTCTTCAGGTTATATATATAGTAAAACCTGTCAAGATGAAATCTTAAATAATGCTGAAAAATTCCGTTTTACACAGGTTTTTATGTTATCAGGTGTATTTGTATAGTATTCGTTTCTGTCGCACTATGGAACATTTCTGTTTAAGACAGAATTCCGTTATAGATAGGTTCCCTTTTTACAAGTTTTGTGTATTTATATAAATATACTTATTTATTATCATACGAATAGAATAAAACTTGTCAAAATTGTAACTGTCTATAACAGAATCCTGTCTTTAACGGAAGCGTTACATGGTCTTAATATGAATTGCGATATAATTAAATTTGCTGAAAACCTGTCTAAAAAGGGATTTTCATCGTTCTTTAGTGAAGCATAGTGAAACCAGTGAAAGCGGAATCTTTCTATAACGGAATCCTATCTCAAACGGAAGAGTTTCAGAATCCCTGCGAAACGAACAATAGATCTTATTGAGGTAATGTATCTTAGATGTATATAATTATATACACTTCTTTACATGGAAGCCTGTCTAAAATGGAGCTTTTTACCAGCCCCTTGCAATCTTGTCTTGACTGTGTATGTATGATAGAAGTATTTCGAGTAACTTTAAGAATTTAGGTATATCCTTATTTAATTTCTTAATTTTTAAAAAAGCATGGATAAAAAATATAAGGTCAATCTCTATAACTGCAACTAATAATACATTGAAGTAACATTAATATTTACCAGTGAAAAAGATTCACTAATGATGTAAAAAGCTGAGTGCATACTGAAGAGTTAAATTTAATTAACCCATTCGCTGTCATCCACGAATATATTCGTGGCTTTAAAATATTAATTACTTTGTCACCACTATTTTAGAATTAAAAAAATTGCCTCATTTATTGGCAGAAATTTCACTGTATTAATAAAGCGAAATTTACCTTTCTGAATTTGTGGTGGCAAACGACTTTCAACAAAAAAATTGAAAATTCTTACTTTATACTTTTTGCTGCGAATGGGTTAAATCAAGTTTCATATTACATAATATTTGCCTACAATAAAGTTAGGATCAAATGGTTAAGTTTAAAACAGTAATTTCCATGTTTAATTTCTTGCCATTGAATTAAGAACTTGTGCTGTAATAGATATTGAATAATGATTTCACATAAGTGTCAATCGCACGAGCCGTTCATGCGATCCGCCGCGCTCCCCATGGGAGTTTGAGATAACCCAGATCGCATGAACATTAGCAGCAAAGTTTGATTTTTTCTGATATTATCTTGCCGTAACAAATTTGAAATGAGAAATTTGCAGCAAATCCTCCATCACCCACTTGCATGAGTAGTTTCTTGTGAAACTGATGGCAACACTGTCTTCGGGGCTAACAAAAAAGGCAGGCTACCGGGGTGCATCCTACGTGTCTTTTTTTACAGACCGCTAGAATGACGTGTGCTCTTTTCGCACACCTTCATTGGTGCATTCGAGCATCACGTGACTCCAGCGGTCTGTAAAAAAAGATACGTGGAATGCACTGCGGCAGCCTGTCTTTCTCGTTAGCTTCGACTGTCTTTAATTCACGAAAGTGACGAAAGCAAAAAATCCCTCTGTTTAGAGAATGGACAATCAGAATATACGCAGAAATTGCAGAAAATTTATTCGGCAGGCACCGCTTTTTCTAAATGCTATACTTTTTAAATACCAAAGAATGCTCGAAATGTAAAGTACAAATATTACCTAAACTTGTTTATGGTGATAAAACCGATGCATGCACCTTCTGATAGCGCTTTCGCATCAATAGACCTGATCAGGTTTATGGACCCCTTCGAAGAGATTAAACTTATAATGTGACATGGAAAGATTACTACTTTGCAGTAAGCTTGCAGTATTTTTGATTACTTGTTTGCCGTTAGTTTGCAATAAATTTGATACAGCATGAATTTAACTTTGCCCTACAAGTTAGCTGCAAGTTCAAAATGTGGGAACTTCGGCGTTTGCGTTATTTTGCTGCAGTTTTGTTATGAACTTTCAGTCTTGTCATGCTGAGCTTACTGCAGTTTTGCAGGTTTTCAAAGCAAGACTGTTGCAAATTTTCTGAAAACTAAAAATGCTATGGGGAAGGTTTTAACTTTAAGAAAAAGATCTTGCATTTTCAGCTACAGAAACTAGTAATGTAAGTAAGCACACACATAAAATATAGTTCATGCTGGAAAAAGCAGTTTTGTTACAATTGTCTTATTCAGCCATAATTCTTTTGGGTTTCCATGTTTCATGTCTCGCCACTTTTGATACCATATTCGATCTAATAATTGCTTTCGATATCTGGTCGTCTTTAAGGAAGTTAAATTTTTGTAATAAGTATATTTGTGATTGATCTGCGCTTTTTGGAAGTATTAGAATGTGTAAAAAATGCTTCATGGTGGTTTCTGTTTTTGTACTTCCCGGCCAATTTATTTCAGATGGTTCGAAACAGTTTTAGAATATTCTCCAAGTTCATCAGTAAGCTTCGGACTTTGGTACGTTGATTATCTTCAATTTATGCTTTCGATTTCTCATTATTAAAGACAAAATGTCATCCAAGACCTATTCCATACACAGAACTCTTATTACCACCATGAATTTTCTTGAAGCAATGTTAAACTAAGCTTTCGCAAATAGTAATTGGGCTCAAAGGTAATGTTGAATCCAGACATTTTTCCGGCTCGGATTTATGCAGCTCTGGAAGGGATACTTAGGAGTTCCGTGGAAGGGAGTCGCGCCCTTCTAGACAATTAATAAGCATAAAATCCCGAATCTTCCGATTGCACACTTAAACAACTTGACATGAGGATCAAGAACCTCATCTCTGAATATTTCAGCATTCACAGTTGCACTGATAAAAATGTGTCGGTCACTGCGGCCATTCAAAATGATGTCCGTCCATATCATGCTTCCACGACCTTTGTATCGATGCCTTTCACGGATGTTTACTGCCTTATTGCGTGTGATTTTCCTCCTCCATATGGTAACACGTCTGTAGTAACTCTCTCAACAAAATCGGGATTCATCGATAAAGAGAACACGGCTCCAGTCCGTGGTACTCCAATGACGATGATCTCTGTACCACTTTAACCGGCCGCATTCCGCTACCGGAGTTAGTGGAACACAAATCATGGGTATCCTTGCATGCAGCCTGTCACTCACAGTAAACCAAGATAGTCGAGTTCTTGTTGCTGCAACAAACTCCCTGCAATCTGAACTGACGTCAATTGCCTATTTCTTTTAGCAATGCTGGCAAATTACAGTCCTGAGAGCCTATTGTGGCGCGTTTTCTACCTTGACCTGGTTGTCTGTGGACATTAAATCAGTGTCTTTAAACCGTTTTCAGATTCTCGACATGACGCTTTTGGTTATTTTTAAGTCTTTAAAGACCCATAAGAGTGTCTGTCCTGCTTCCATTCTCCCTATGGCACGCAATTTCCAAAATCGGTTAAATGTCTTCTGGACGAGATATCCCACCTACTAGAAGCGAAAGTTTTACCTAATTACACGTACAATCCTTAAAATTAGACTTCAAATTACCCACGTGCGCTCCTTTTCACGCATGAACCGAAAGAACAGGTCGAGGCTGAAAAATTTGCATATTTTTCTGTAGCGAATGTTAATCCCATTGGACTACGTGATAACGTTGACATTGAGTTACCTTTCTGGAAGTTCCCTTAATAGAATTAACACCTTTTTATGGTTGTTCCTTTCATTTTTCTTGCCAGTATATTTTGAAAGTGGTAACAAATAACCAGACCAGTCCAAAAATAAAGTTACTTTTATTAATTGCAGGCAGCAGATTAAAAGTAATTGTTAATATTGTCCTTTATAAAGTGAACAAAGATAAGGCTCACGTAACTCAACCAATGTACCGTTATTGCGTTCGTATAAACTCGTTCTTTCCCATAAGTGTCGACAACAGAACCCCATCGAAGTCCAAGATAAAGAAGTTTTACGTTTAATCTAGTTACAGTAAATTTGTGTAAACGGAATAGCAGATATACTTGCATAGTTATCCTTCCGTCTCGGGACATTAAAATGTTTTTGTTTATGAGAGGATTCCGTGTTTTCAGAAAATCTGCCAAGAAGGATTCACAATTGGAACAAGTTTCATTTCAGATATGTTTCAAACGTTAGCAAGCACAAATATGTAGTGTTGTTTTCGTCGAACCTTGCATTGTTTTCCTTTGAGATAGGTCATCTTCACAGATTTTCCTGTAATAGATTTATGCTCTTCAAAGGTGGTGCTGTGGCAGCGGTTTCCAACCTGGGGTAGCGTACCCCTGGGGGTACGTGGCGAGTATGTGAAAAAGATATCGGTAATGGCGGAAGTCACAAAAATATTAGGAATATCAAAGTAATTTGCATCGATTTATTATATGGTTGTGATAAGAAGATTACTAATGAAAAAAGCATGTTTACGTTATTCCTTTGGGTGTACATCAATTGCGCCTACGGTGGGAGGAGATCATAAATTGCGCCTACAGCTTCGGCCCCTTCTGTATGAACTGCGCTCGAAGGGGGTGAGATAAGCAATCCATCATTTTATTGAGGGTTGCCTTAAAGAGTTATTTTTCCCAAAAAAGTCTTCTGGATGCAAATTCGACCATGGTAAATCTTGGCGACAATAATCACAATACTTAAGGTCTGTATTCATCTAGCATTGCATTATGTCTTATGAGATATTCAACGTAATGAATACAAATAAAATATTACTACAGGATACTTACTAATATTTACTACGAAAGAAGGGGACTTATCATTTAAATAGCGCGGTGCAAACTGCCGCCCCAAATTTTGTTAGCTCTTTCAAGGTATTTCAAGAAATATCTAATGTTAATTTTAAAAAAACACACCATTGTTAAGAAAATTTTTATTTTGACTTGTAACATTTGGATAAAAAGTGTTTTTCCTTTTTCAATGACAAAAAATGCTGAAAATACATAAAATTCAAGTTATCATAACTCGGTAAGTTTTATTTGTACAAAAATGAAACTTTTATTGTTTAATTATTAGTACACGAAGAAAGTTTTACTAAATATATAGTATTTAAATCCCGTAAAAAAATTAAATTTCTGTAACTTTTAAAAATAACATTATATATATATATATGCAGTAGAAACCCGGTTATCCGAAAATCGGCTTAACCGAAAGCCCTTAAAATTCCTCAAAGTCCTTTTTAAATGTGGAAAATTTTACTGCCAACACTATTTTGACCGATGTCAAATGACAACTTTTAACATATTTTGATTTATGATTAATATTTTATTTGTAAGTTTTAGATCAAACAATTCCGAATCATTTTTAGTACATTGAAGAGTTGTTTTAATACTTATTATTATCTTTAAAAATTAAAAGGAAAATAAATAAAAATCAAAACTTTGAAAGGTGTTATTGGATGTGGGTAAAAATAGTGTTAAAAAAGCATGTTCTTTATGAAAATAATAAACAGAGTCAACTTACTTATTTTGTCAATTGCATAATTTCGGGCACTTTATTAGATAGACACGTACGACACTTCATCTTTTTTACAAAATATGTTGTGATTTTCTTTTGTTTTTTAACTTTGCATCGTTTCAATGCTGCTTTATCAAGCCACCTTTTAAACAGGACCGAAACTAGCCTTTTTTGCATCCGAGGCAAACATGGATTTTGCCCCCCCCCCCCCCCTCTCTTCCGGAAAGTATATTTACAAAGAGAATTTTACTAATTTTCGAATAGCCGACTTATTTTTAAATTTAAAATATGCCATCATAATATATGTAATACTGAACTATGCAATCTACAATGACGCGTCCAAGGGGGAGGTCACGGGGATCATGACCCCCTCTGAACACCAACAAAAATATTCTAAGGACCATTTTTTAAATGAAATACTCAGTAGAGTCCCGATTATCCGAGTCCCGCTTAACCAAGTTTCCGCCTTAACCGAGTTATTTTCTTCTGATGGGCTGATGGCTTCCATTATTATGAAACAGCCATTATAAAGGAAGTGTTAGGTGAAGATGAAAGAGCAGCCGTAAAAAGTTAGAACTCTGATTTTCTGGTCAGAATGTGGGGGGGAAATGCCCATATACATTTTTTTTTTTTTTTTCAAATTATGGCCATTTTTCTTTCCCATTCTGTCCAGAAAATCGGACTTCTAACTTTTTACGACTGCTCTTTCATCTTCACCTGACACTTCATTTATAATGGTTGTTTCATAATAATGGAAGCCATCAGTCCATCAGAAGAAAATGATCCATTCCAAAGACTAACGAAAAGCACAAACATCCATTATATAAATTGAGCATTTATGTGCTTAAAGGCTTAATCTTCAGAAAAGACAGACAGAGAAACAGTAGTAGCAGTAACATTACAACTTTGCTATTGCTGCATTCTTTTTCTTTCTTTAAAAAAATTTTTCTTTTCTAATAAAGGCTCTCATTATGGAGCCACGAAACAGTTGTATGCTAAAAGTTTTGGCTGTTTATACTTTTCTTTACGTTGGTTTTACATATAATGCATTTATTTAACACAATGAGTTCTGTATGCATGTTATTAGTTTATAATCTTGGAGGAATTTGACGTAGAATCCCTCCTCCCTTACCTTATTTTGCGCTAATGATGTTTAAAACGGAATATTTTATTTATTTTAATCGAAAATCTATTGAATGTTTAAATAATAAAAAAAAAAGATTAAAAATGTATTCATTTTTGCAAGAACTAGGTAGTAATATAAAATAAATGTTTATTCTCTGGTGAGAAAATTTTTGGTAAAATATTGGCGTCCGAAATAAATCGCGAGATAACCTGTAACAGATAATCATAACCCTCATTTCAGCAGCAAGAATATTCTTCCATTTAGAATGTTGTTTTTTTTTCCTCAGCATCTTTCTTTCAAAATACTACAGAGAATAATATTAAAGTGAAATTTATTTCTAGCATATTAATTGAATTATGAAATATCTGTTAATATCTGTATACAAATGTTAATAATGTTTAAGGTTCTTGAAGAATCTTAGAATGAAACATCTAAAGGCAGAGTAAATGAGATATTAGTTTAAACCTTACGAAAATATTTGTTTCCATACATAATTGGCCCATGTCAAATATTATATTATTGAACGAAAAATAATATGCTTGGAGAAAAAAATGGCATTATTAGGTAACAAGTTTTATTTCTTCATAAAATTTTCTCTTCTAAAGTAATTAAAATAAAATTCTTCAACGTTTAAATTTCTTGTGTAAATATTTGAAATTGATGATGATTTGTAATGTTCTATCATGGTTATATATATGGATTTTTTTTTATCATTATACTTCTATTTATTTCCCTTTTTTTTTTTTTTTTTTTTTTTTTTTCAATTTGTGCATATTATATTAGCGGAATATACATTTTTATAGTGTCGATTTTTCTGTGATTTAATAGTTATTATTAACAAAAAAAAAAAAAAAAAAATATTATACTCATATATAAAATATATGCGTATAAGTTTTTTGCAAGTTTAAGAAAAGCATTATTGATAGCCGAAATTATCGATAAAGCGCCCAATTTAGCGAATCAACGCCAACAGAAAAGAGTCTTTCTAACAAAAAAAAAGCTGTCACTTCGTGCCCATAAGTATAAGAGAGGGGGTTGACAATGATATCCGGTCCAACGTGACGCCGAGCGCAGTTCATACAGGGGGAGGCAAAGAAGGGTCGGCATCGGCGCAGTTAGCCGGTCTCCATCCCTTTGAGTGGAGAAGGGGGGGGGGTAGGGGGGCGTGTTTATAAGAAATGGGGTACTCCGAAATGAAAAACCTAAGAAAGGGGTACATGAAAGAAAAAAGTTTGAGAAGTGAGTACGCTTTAGCAGTTTTAAGGAATACTGTGAGAACGGAAAGAGTTTATAACGGAAACCTGTATAAAACGGAAAAGTGCATAGTACCGAAGAAAGACATACCTATGAATTATACCTTCTAAGACGAACACCTCTCTAAAGCGGAATTTGGTACTTTTCGGTTAGCCGGCCGTCACTGTTATGTATACATACATATATATGTATACATGCATGTATACATAAATTGTATATATACACATATATACATGTATATCCACATATATGTATATAACCAATAATTACATATCTATATATACACGCATATAGACATATACATGCATACATAACACTGGCGCCCGGCTAACCGAAAAGTACCTGATCTGGATCTGGTTCATAAACTTATATGGTGGTTTAAACATCATTTTTAGTTTGAATGAATTCTTTTATTATTTATACATTCACAATTTTTGTTGGTAATTTGTAATGGTTTATAATGGTTATATATATATATATATATATATATATATAGTAAAACGCGTTTAAGAAGTTCCCGCTTAAGAAGTTTTCCCGTTTAAGAAGTTTATATTTTCGATTTCCATTTTTCTCTTATTCTTACAACGCTAAAATAACTCGTTTAAGAAGTTTAGTTCGAAACTCCTTCCCGCTTAAAAAGTTTTATTTTTCCTTCCATTTTTACTTTCAAAGAGCGTTTATTTTGTATTTTTGATTATTATTTTATTTTATGTGCTGGAAATCTCTTTATTTATATTCTTCGCTATTCAAAAAGGTCAATGTTTAGGACTGATAGCAGTTATGGTTACCTCTATTTCGCCTTAAAATCTGTTTAACGTGTTTGATGGAAATGAAATGTGGGTAGAGGATGGGTCCCTCGTCACTGCAACAACAGTGACTGATAAAGAGAAAAGGGAATTGCTCCGCCCTTCTGAATGGTGGTTCTTTCAGTTCAATAGTTACAACAGATTCTATCCCACCACCCTCTGCCATAAGTGCAATGTACCAAAGCTGCGTTTATTTTTTTCATTTCACAGTTTTTAAGTCAGTGTAAAGTGCATAACATCAGAGCTGTCTCGTTAGAAAATACACGAACAAAAAATTCTGGGTTTTTTTTTCTCCAAAAATGTCGGGCAAGACAATTAAAAGGAAAGCTTTGTCAATTGAAGACAAAATCAAAATTTTGAAAGAAGTTGATAGTAACGCGAAAACAACAAGAGTTGAAATTGCAAAGAAGTTGAACATACCAGTGACTACTCTGAATGGAATTCTAGCAAAACGAGATCTCATTTAAAACTGTTCTGAAAAATCTCGTAAAATTAAAAATGTGAAAAGAGGAAAATATGAAGTTATGGAAGAAAAGTTAATGATTAAAGGTTGCCAAAAAAAAAAACAGAAACAAAAAACTATAACCAATTTTTTTTTTTTTTTTTTTTTTTTTTTTGCAAAAACATATCAAATGACTCTTAAAGAGAAATTTCTTCTCTTGGAATAAATAAAGAGTTTTTAAGGTAATTATGCATTTTTATTTTATTAACTAATTTTTTAAGTGTGCAAACTAATTTAAATTTCTTAAGAAAACTCAATTTTATAGAAAGTACTCTTTGTATTATTGTACTAAGATAAAATAAACCCTCTTCTAAATATCAATATTTAAACTATTGATTTTTTCAAAAAATGCTAATTTCCCGTTTAAGAAGTTTTCCCGTTCAAGAAGTTTTTCCCTTCCATTTCCTTGTGAAACTTCTTAAGCGGGTTTCACTGTATATATATATATATATATATATATATATATATATATAACCATTAATTAAACATTACCGACCATCATCAAAAACCGCAATATTGTGAATGAAATGGATACCACAAACCTATAATATAGAACTGTATGCATAAAATAAAGTGCCTTATACTTAATTACAAGAAATTAATACGGAAGAAAAAAAGAATATGGATACCGAAAAAAATTTGAAAAACTTATATATTGAATTGCGTTTTCAAGAGTACAGAATTCAATGATGTAAGCAAATCGGTTGTTTTCTGTGAGAAAAAAAGCTAAAAGCTGAATTTTTTTCTCCTGTACTCAAACAACCAATATGACCAAGAGAATAGTTACAAGATGAAAACAGAACAATATCAAATGGCATGAAATGGAAAAAACAATACAACCCTTTAAATATTAAATTTATAGCATAAAAATAGAAAAATTACACAATATACTGAATACAATCCCAGTTGATTTTCAAAATTTCCTCGCCCCCATGGTATCCAAAAGCACGATAAGATTAAGGTGAAATAAACAGTTAAGTTGATATTAAAACCTGTGGATTCAGTTAATTTATTTTGAAATACCTTGATAAATTCAATTAATATAATATAAATAGAAAATAATTACATTATTTAAAATACCTAAAAACACTTTTAAATTGTTTAATTATATTTTACAATAGTGCCAATATGCAGCGTTCAATACCACCTGGTGTAAAAAATTAAAATTATTACTCTAAGAAGCATTAAAAGACAAAATTGTTTGGTGCTGCCTTCTGTTATGTTGTTTTAAAACTATTATTATTATTCAAATGTCACAAGATAAACCTAATAAAAGCTAATGAATTTAAAATATATCAACTGCATTACCACACAAATCCTAATATATAAATAATACCATACGATATATCATTATTAAAAAAAATTAAATTAATTAAATGTTAATAAAATGCTTTCAATATATTCTATTACCTTACCCATTTAATCTACACTGAGAAATTAAATAATTTTATAACATTGATAATATATAAAATATAGCTATATGCTATAACATAAAATAAATTATATATAATAAAAATATAAAAAACTTTAATAATTACTATTAAATATAAAAAATAAGAAATTAATAAAATGAACCGAAAAAAAAAAATGGATGTTTATAGAAGATTGTCAGATTCTAAAATTCCTAATAGCCTAAAGATCACAAATATAGTGTGTGGATTATCTTCATATCAGCATAAAAAAGCTAAAAAATATTATTCTGGCAATCAAACACATTAAACCGATAATTAATCATGGAATACAAAGTTGAAAATAAAACAATATTAAAAAGTTTAGAGGAATAATAATAAAAACTAATTACCCAATTTTAATACATACAGTATAACATTAGTTATATCAAATAAACTTATATGCATGTTAATCACTATAAAGATGGTATACTATTATTAATTAATATGATATTGTCCTGAGTAGACTAAAACTTTAAAAACAAGTTAATTTTGAATTTGATTAAATATTAAATAAGCTAAATTTAATATGAATTGAAATTAAAAAAAAAAATGTCACCAATTACATATAAAACATCAAATCAACATCATATAAAATACGTATTAGAAATGTAGTTATAATACAAAAGCCCCATCATTTTTTTTTTTAATTAACCATTGCGTATATTATCCAGACAACTCCACCCTCCACCGTACCCTAACATCTACCCACCCAACCATCCTATAGTAATTGTTTATTATTATTTTACAATTTTTTATTTTTTATATAAATATATATACATTTTTAATACATTTTTTTTGTAATTTTGTTTACGCATGTGTTAATTTGTTCTTTTAAAGATCATGTAAGTACTAATTGTATATTAATGAATATATGATTTTTTTTGGAAAACCATGATTTAATGCATCATAAATTAGTTTTTTAATATTATTGTTAGTCAGATGAGAAGAACATAAACATTTTATTCTATATAAATGATTAAATATTATATTTCGATATACAGAATGATGAAGACAAAATTTAAAATTTGTAAATGTATTAACTTTGAATTTAAATTCTTTACGTTTATCATATAAATCTGTTATTGTTTTGTTGTCATTTATTGTAATTTTAAGATCTAAGAAGTTAATTGCATTGTTAGATAAGAGGTTTTCCGTTAATTCCAAATGTATATATATATTCATTATAAACCTTTACAAATTACCGACAATGTGCCCCGGGCGCCAGAACGTAAGGCGAAGGGGCCGTCTAATGATGATTTGGGACTATATTATTATCAGGGGGCTGGTCCCATATCCTGTGCCTGAGAATTTGGCGATTTTTTGGGCGATGAATGTTTCAATCTGGTTTACGTTTAATCGAGGAATTTTGAACGGCTTTAGTGTTGCTTTTTTTTCGGAAATGCTTTTTGAAGACCGGCGAACTCGATGACGGGAGATCTTGAAGCTTATTGGTTTACTAGAATTACGTGTACCGTTCGTCATCTAAATTTTGAATTAGGTTAGACAAGCACACATTCGGATGAGTCTCTACGTCTGTCAACGTATTTTGGTTCTAAGGTAAGTCTCCTTAATTTTTCCAAGATTGCGGAAAAACAGTATTATTAAATCTTTATGTTATTTATAATTCAATGATTTTGTACCATAAAAAAAAAATGATTTAAAAACATGGATTTATAAATAAAATAAAGATTTAAAAACGAAGTTTGTGCGCCATCTTGGATAATTTCTTCCGATGCAATTACACAAATTTTAGCAGCATTCTAAATAAATCTAAACAAAAATGTGCTTTTTGAGATGAATAATTGTTTTATTGTGTGTATTTACACACCTAGTTTCAGACCCTGACTGGGATCCCTGTTTGTAAACATAAAATTATTGTTCTTTGCTTGTTTTTTTGTGTAAATATTTTTAAATTTTTTCTGAGACGGTAATTTATATTTATCCTTTTACTTTTATTTAAGTATTGCGCGGCAGCGCAATACTTATTTATTTCCCGTGTCACTTCTCAATGTTAATTTAACACAGAAAAGCCTATGGAGATCATAACTTTTTCGCTTTTTCTTCCCACCTTTTTGTCCCTGATGCCACTCATTTTTTATTTTTGACTAATTCTAATGATATTATAAATTTAAAGTGTAAAAACGTTTGCCTGACGTCATGGTGAAAATTAATGGTAAAATGCCTACATGGGTCATTTTTTTTTTTTTTTGCATTATTCAAATATTTTTCTTAATAATTCCAATTTTCGCTTTTTTCATTGAAAATCAACGGACATTTTTCATAGAAAATGTAACATTTTTACTTCATTGTTGCAAAAATTTCAAAAGCCGTAATAATAATTTATTTCTTTTTAATTGAAAGATATTTTCACGTGAAATATTAAATTGAGTTAGTTTTTTTTTTTTTTTTTTTTTTTTTTTTTTTTTTTTTTTTCCAAAAATTAAAAAGGGGAATATGGCGTCATAGTGGAAATAAAAAAGGATATTTTCAGAATAAGTTTTTGCTTTGGTCAAGTTTATATTTTAGTAAAAAGTTTCTAATGGATAGCTATTTTTACGCAGGTAGCGAACTTAGTGGGGAATTACATAACTTAAATTTTAAAATGTATTTTTTTCTCCCGAGATGAGAACTATTTATACCCCAAGTTAAACTTAGGTAATATTTTTCTGATGTTTACATCACCCCTTGGGAGAGAATAAATTTTAAAAATTAAAATAAAACTTTTATTTTTTATTTTTTACTATATCACAGCTATAATATTGTTAAATATTAGCAGTAAGGATTCAACACAATTTACATTTACATTCATAGCGTTCTGAGTGGGAAATAGGGTATCTAAATTTAAGTGAAGTTAATTTTTTATGTTTTAATCATAGATTTTTTGTGTTCAGATTGGAAGTTTTTGTCCAAACTACCGCAACCTGCATTACTACAGTGGTGAAACATTTTGAATTACACATTGGTAAACTGCATCCCACATTGTGATTCAATACCGCATACATCAAAGCCTGATGATGATACTCTCTATTAATTTTGAAATGCATTCGTCTGAGTGCTGTAGTTATTAAAAAACTTCACATATTAAACAAAAACATAATTTGAAGAACAAATTAAAAAAACAAAATTTATTTCCTACATTGTTTAAGTCCGAGAAGGGACAGATATTAAGTTATTTCATTCAATTAGTTCTACATTTAATGTTAAATTTTTGTAACAAATTAGTTAAGCCAATTGAAGATTAAAAAATATAAATAAAATTCATACAATGTGATTCTTAAAACACCATAAAAAATTAGATTCCGTTCAAATGAAATCGAAATAAATCTTAGACTTTTTTTTAAGTTTTGTATTTTGCATGCATCTTATCATTTTATGCACAATTGTCGTAAACATAATACAAAATCTGCAGTACAAATATTTTCAACTAAAAATGGAAGAAGTCTAAGATTTATTTCGATTTGATTTGAACGGAATCAATTTTTTTAGGGTGTTTTAAGTATCATATTGTATGAATTTTATTTTTATTTTTTAATCTTCAATCGGTTTAACTAATTATTTACAAAAATTTAACATTAAATGTAGAACTAATTGAATGAAATAACTTAATATCCGTCCCTTCTCGGGCTTAAACAATGTAGGAAATAAATTTTGTTTTTTTAATTTGTTCTTCAAATTATGTTTTTGTTTAATTATATATTTAATAAATTTTTTGGCAGTTGTGAGCGACATTTTACCTGCATTAAAATTATAATAGTTTTTGAAATATTGTTGAAATATATAAAAAGTTTCTGGTAAGTTTTTAGCTCACAGGCTACCAAAGCCTGAGAGCTAATGTGCCCGCCGGTTATGTATGTATGTATGTATGTGCGTACGTATGTACGTAACGCGATAACTCTTGATAGAAACATCCGATTTGTTTCAAAAATTTTTCTAGGTTCATTCTGATAAGACGCTTCCCTGATTAGTTTTGGGTGTTCATTGGTTAAGTATAAAGGGGGGAAAGGGGGCTATAGTATACCCCCCCCCCACCCCATTAATTTAGATAAATGGGTTTTTCATGCAGAATTATTCGATTTGCTCCAAATTTGGTATAACGGTTTATTATGTTAAAGAGCTTTCCTGATTCAATTTGGAGGTTCATTAGTTAGTATGAAGGGGCTACCCCCCCCCTTAATTTAGACAAATGGGTTTTTCATGCAGAATTATTCGATTTGCTCCAAATTTGGTATACCGGTTTATTATGTTAAGCTGACTTGATTAGATTTGGAGGTTCATTATTTAGGCATAAAGGGGGAAAGGGGGGCTAGCCCCTCCCCTTAATTTAGAAAAATGGATTTTCCATGCAGAGTTATTCGATTTGCTACAAATTTGGTATACCGGTATATTATGTTAACGAGATGCCTTGATTAAACTTGGAGGTTTATTGGTTAAGTATAAAGGGGTGCGGGGGTTAGTCCCCCCAATTCAGATAAATGGTTTTTTCGTGCAGAATTATTCGATTTGCTTCAAATTTGATGTACCAGTTTATTCCGATATGGCGCTTCCTTCATTAGATTAGGAGGTTCATGGGTTAAGTACAAAGGAGGAAAAAGGGCCAAGTCTCCGCCCCTTATGTTAGATAAATGGATTTTCATGCGTAATTATCCAATTTACTTTAAATTTTTTTTCTATGTTCATTCTGATAAGGAGCTTTCCCGGTTAGATTTGGAGGGTCATTAGTTAATTATAAAGAGAGGGAATGGGTTAGTCTCCCCTCCTTAATTTAGCGGAATGGTTTTTTTCATGCAGAATCATCTGATTTGCTACATATTTGGCATACCGGTTTATTATGTTAAGGAACTTCCCTCATTAAATTTGGAGATTAATTGGTTAAGTATAAAGGGAGGGGAACGGGGGCTAATCCTCCTTCATTTATTTTTTGAGGGGCATTATTTTTTGAAATAAGACTATAATATACAATTAGTGTGAATAGCCTGTGAACTTAATGTCATCAGTTTAACTGGGCACTTTTCTTTTTTTTTCTTTTTTCTCTTTTTTATTGTCCAAAATGTTTTAGGAACGGAGGGTTCAGGAGGTAGAGCCCCCCTGACAATAACAAGTATTCATCTTAAAAAGCACATTTGTTTAGATTTATTTAGAATGTTGCTAAAATTTGTGTAATTGCATCGGAAGAAATTTCCAAGATGGAGCAAAAACTTCGTTTTTAGCTCACAGGCTATCAAAGCCTGAGAGCTAATGTGCCCGCCTATTCTGTATGTATGTATGTACGTACATATGTACGTAACGCAATAACTCTTGATAGAAACATCCGATTCGCTTCAAAAATTTTTTCTAGGTTCATTCTGATAAGGCGCTTCCCTGATTAGTTTTGGGGGTTCACTGTTTAAGTATAAAGGAGAAAAAGGGAGCTAGTCCCCGCCCCCCCCCCCCCCCCACCTTAATTTAGATAAATGGGTTTTTCATGCAGAATTATTCGATTTCCTCCAGATTTGGTATACCGGTTTATTATGTTAAGGGTGTATTCGAAAAAATATTTTTCTAACCTCAACAGCTCAAAATTTTCCGAGATATTTGTACAGCTATTTTCAAAGTAAAAACATGAAACTTGCTGAGGTGATTTTGGGAGAGAGGTATAAGAGGCCGTGTGATTTCATTTTTCGCTCAATTCATTAGAATTTGATTTTTAAACAATTATTTTTTAAGTATGATCATTTTTTTCATTCCCAGATCCCCCGCTTTGGAAAATTCGGTTCAAAACGCCCACTTTGACAGCTTTTTTTGTAATATTTTTCTGCATTTATCAAAAAATCGACAAGCACGGCACATTATGTAGTTTCTGAATAAGAGAATTTGCCCGTTTGATGCGTTTGAGAGTAAAAATGAATTTAAAAATAAATCAGAAAATAAGCAGTTTGGATTGAAATACACCCTTAAGGATCTTCCCTGATTAAATCTGGAGGTTCATTACTTAAGTATAAAGGGGGAATGGGGGCTGACCCCCCCCCCCTTAATTTAGATAGATGGGTTTTTCATGCAGAATTATTCGAATTGCTCCAAATTTGATATACCGGTTTATTATCTTAAGGAGCTTCCCTGATTAAATTTGGAGGTTCATTCTTTAAGTATAAAGAGGGGGAAATGGGGGCTGACCCCCCTTAATTTAGATAGATGAGTTTTTCATGCAGAATTATTCGATTTGCTCCAAATTTGGTATACCGGCTTATTATGTTAAGAAGCTGCCTTGATTAGATTATTTGGAGGTTCATTAGTTAAGTATAAAGGGGAAGAAAGAGAGCTAGACCCCCCCCCGCGCTAATTTAGATAAATCGGTTTTTCATACAGAATTATTCGATTTGCTCCAAATTTGGTATACCGGTTTATTATGTTAAGGCTGTTCTTAACTGCCACGCCCAACAAGCGCAAAACGTTTTAACACATTTACCAATTCATTTTTTTAACGGACAGATATAAAATTGGAAAGCCTGGCCATAGAAGCGATTTGGAATTGAACTGTTTTTTCCATTTTTTGATCAATCAGTTACCTATTGAGTTATAAGCGTTTTTGATCACGTGACAAACACGTTTTCGCCCGCTCTTGAGTGTTTATTCTCCGTTCGCGCGGAAACTCGGTTCAAAACGTTCACTTTGACACTCTTTTCTTAAAGATCTATTGCGTTTGCAAAAAAATGGAAAAAACAGCTCGATGCCATAGTTTCTGAATAACAACACCCGCTAGTTTCATACATTTTCAAACAAAAATAAATTACAACTTATGTGAGAAAGTTGCTCTTTTGGATTTGAGAACACCCTTAAGGAGCTTCCCTGATTAAATTTGGAGGATCATTACTGAAGTATGAAGGAGGGGGGGAAGGGGGGCTGCCCCCCTAATTTAGATACACGGGTTTTTCATGCAGAATTATTCGATTTGCTCCAAATTTGGTATACCGGCTTATTATGTTAAGGAGCTTCCCTGATTAAATTTGTAGGTTCATTACTTAAGTATAAAGGGGGGGGGGAGGGGGCTGCCCGCCCCCCTTAATTTAGATAGACGGGTTTTTCATGCAGAATTGTTCGATTTGCTCCAAATTGTGTATACCGGTTTATTATGTTAAGGAGCTTCCCTGATTAAATTTGGAGGCTCATTAGTTAAGTATAAAGGGGGGAAAAGGGGGCTGACACCCTTTAGTTTAGATAGATGGATTTTTCATGCAGAGTTATCCGATTTGCTCCAAATTTGGTATAACGTCTTATTATGTTAAAGAGCTGCCTTGATTAGATTTGGAGGCTCATTAGTTATGTATAAAGGGGGGTAAAGGGAGGCCTAGACCCCCCCCCCTAATTTAGATAAATGGGTTTTTCATGCAGAGTTATTCGATTTGCTCCAAATTTGGTATCCCGGTTTATTATGTTAAGGAGCTGCCTTGATTAAATTTGGAGGTTTATTGGTTAAGTATAAAGAGGGGCAGGGTGCTAGTCCCCCCTTAATTTAGATTAATGTGTTTTTGTGCAGGATTATTCGATTTGCTCCAAATTTGATATACCGGTTTATTCCGATATGGCGCTTCCTTCATTAGATTTGGAGGTTCATTGGTTAAGTATAAAAAGGGGAAAGGGGGCATTTCCCTCCCCTTAATTTAGATAAGTGGATTTTCATGCAGAATTATCCAATTAATTTTATTTTTTTTTCTATGTTCATTCTGATAAGGAGATTTCCTGATTAGATTTGAAGGTTCATTAGTTAAGTATAAAGGGGTGAAAGGGGGCATTAGACCTCCCCTCCTTAATTTAGCGATATAGTTTTTTTCACGCAGAATTATCTGATTTGCTTCAATTTGGTATACCGGTTTATTATGTTAAGGAACTGCCCTGATTAGATTTGGAGGTTCATTGGTTAAGTATAAAGGGGGGGAACGGGGGCTAATCCCCCTTCATTTATTTTTTTAGGGGCATTATTCTTGGAAATAAGAGTATAATGTACAATTAATGTGAATAGCCTGCGAGCTCAATGCCATCAGTTTAACTGGGCTTTTTTCTTTTTTATTAAATCTTCGTTATTTATAAATCCATGTTTTTACACCATTTTCTGTTTTTAAAATTGGTGCAAAATCATTGATTTATAAATAACATATAGATTTTAAAACGATGTTTTTCTGCCATCTTGGAAAAATTTTCATGTCACCAAAACGGCATTTTGGCGCAATATTTTCGCCAAGTGGCACAGGATATGGGACTCTTCCCGGTGATTTTATTTGTCAATTTTTCATAGGTCTGTGTTTAGCACGGTATGTTACAATCGTCCTGTCTGGGATATGCCAAAGTATAGAAGAATCTAATGATGATATCGCATAAGGAACTTGTATAAAGCGGAATGTTTTTCTATACTTTTCGATTCCGTTTTCAAGGTTTTATTGAATCAGTATTTGACAAAGCATATTACGTAGTTCAGTATTACATATTTAATGATGAATTTTAAAATAAGTCGGCTATTAGAAAATTAGTAAAATTCTCTTTGTAAATTTACTTGAGGGTGGGGGGAAAGCCCACGTCCATGTTTGCCCCGGGTGCAAAAAAAAAAACGCTAGTTTCGACCCTAACAGACACCCTGAATCAAAATAAAACTATGATAAACTTAAAATTACACTATGTGCAAATTACTTAAAAGATGAAAATTACATAAAAAGTTGTTAAATTACTTTAATATCCTTAGTACTTTCAACTATACACATAGTCTTCGTCAGAGAATACAAAAATACAATTGTCTTATTTTCGAATTTCACGTAATTGGTATCGAAAGGAGTGAAAGTGAAAGACAATTTTTAGATCCGGAAAACATTGGGAAAATAAAAATATGGATATAGAGGGAAGTGGAATATTATGATTCTTTAAGCAAATTGAGCCAAATTCTGGGTATGTTGAAGGATAAAAAAAAAAAAGGAAAAGAATCTGTCGGAGTTTCCTCTTAGTCCGCACAACTTTGAAGAAATTCCGTGCTATTTATACGATGCCACCACCGATATGATTATGTGATATCGGTCACGCACTGAAAGGATTGTTTAAATGAAAACCAACGCTTTCAATTAACTAAATTAACAGTTTATTTACACACTATTTACACAATACAAAACACTATTTACACTTAAAACTCGGATGTAGGTGATCCGGTTCAACATTAAATTAAATGCAGTAAAGCTGGCTGTGTACTGTTAAAACTACGTTATATCACTCTCACTCTATACGCGTTAAATTAGCTTTTCCGGAGATCAATCTCAATCTCCCAGCACATGGGCTCTAAGCCTAAGCTCTACGAGCCTCACTCAATCCTACGCTCTATCTAAGAGCGATCCACAGGAACTCACCTTGCACTTCGCGCTGTAGGCTCCAACTCAACCCTACGCTCTTATCTAAGAGCTCTACGCAGGAACTACTGTCCAATCTGAGCTCTCAGCTCCAACTGCCACGCTCCGTGCCAAAAACGACTGTTTTCCGCACCCTCTGCTTTTACTCAACGTAACCCCCCAGGGTTTCTACCAGGCTCGCATTTCAAGCTCTTTTCCTCGTTCTTGGGATGCCTTTGTCTCCCCATCTTCAACAGACATCTCAAAAGGTCGGGCACACCCCTCTCCAACTATCTTTTTTCCCCCTTTATTCCATCTGTACATTTTCACCGGCTCAATCCAGTTTCAGATAAGGAAAGAATGTTACTTTGAAATTTCAGTACACAGGCCATACAATATATAATATATTAAGACAAAAATAATGTAGAACCCTAGTTCTAATAGCAGATGTTTCTCAGAACCTGACAGAATCATAAAACACGTAACATTCCACTTCCCTCTATATCCATATTTTTATTTTCCCAATGTTTTCCGGATCTAAAAATTGACTTTCACTTTCACTCCTTTCTACACCAACTACGTGAAATTTGAAAATAAGACGCTTGTATTTTTGTATTCTCTGACGAAGACTATGTGTAGTTGAAAGTACTAAGGATATTAAAGTAATTTAACACCTTTTTATATATTTGCATCTTTTAAGGGTGTATTCCAATCCAAACAGCTTATTCTGATTCATTTTTCAATTCATTTTTGCTCTCAAACACATCAAACTGGGAAATTCTCTTATTTAGAAACTACATAATGTATCGTGCTTCTCGATTTTTTGATCAATGCAGGAAATATTGTCAAAAATGCTGTCAAAGTGGGCGTTTTTAACCGAATTTTGCGAAGCGGAGATCTGGGAATGAAAAAAAGGGTCATAGTGAGAAAATAATAGTTTAAAAATCACACGGCCTCTTATTCATCTCTTCAAAAATCATCTCCGCAAGTTTCATGTTTTTACTTTTAAAAATGAGTCTGAAAATGTGTCAGATAATTTTGAGCTGGTGAGGGTGGAAAAATATTTTTTCGAATACACCCTTAAGGGTGTATTTCGATTCAAACTGCTTATTTTCTGATTCATTTAAAAATTCATTTTTGCTCTCAAACACATCAAACTGGGAAATTATCTTATTTAGAAACTATATAATGTGCCATGCTTCTTAATTTTTTGATAAATGCAGAAAATACTATAAAAAACGCTGTCAAAGTGGGCGTTTTGAACCGAATTTTCCGAAGCGGGCGATCTGGGAATGAAAAAAATGGTCATACTGAGAAATTAATTGTTTAAAACTCAAATTCTAATGAATTGAGCTGAAAATGAAATCACACGGCATGTTAAACATGTCTTCAGAAATCACCCCAGCAAGTTTTATGCTTTTAGTTTTAAAAATGAGTCTGAAAATGTCTCAGAAAATTTCGAGCTGTTGGGGGTGGAAAAATATTTTTTCGAATACACCCTTAATGTAAATGTTTTGTATTTACGAACGAAAATGACTTCGTGAAATTGTCAGAAAAGTAGTTATTCTCATAAAGAGATGAGATCCCCTCCCACCCAAAAAATGGAAATCCATGATCCCCCTCTAAATGGTGAACTGGATCCGCCTTTGGTTTCCACCCTGAATGAAAATAAAACTGTAGTTTGAAGAATATGACCACAGGGAAAAGCACCACTACTAGACTTGAAACTTGAACTTGAAACACATGAATGAAGGGGATTGTGCCATTATCGAAACACAGTGGATTGCTTTTATACTGCGTTTGCGTGATCTGGTCCTGACTTCCGATTGCGACGTGACGCTGATTGCAAGACGATAAAGCATAAATATTCATTTGTTAAGAGTTCTGACTTCGATCATTAATCTTCGTTAATTGAAGATTCAAGAATCTTACGTTACGGATGCCTAAGGGACGGAGACGTAACCGTCAAAACAAAACGTTAGCGTGGTTTTAACCTCCTCACTGACAAGCCCGTGTTAATACGTTCACTAAGCTCCAGGTTTTACTGCAATAGAAGCAATATTTAAAGAAATATAATTCTATTGATTTAATGTATTTTTAATATATTGAACAATGATTAATACTTCCAAGGTTTGCATTCATATTGTTATTAAGTTTTTTTTTTTTTTTTATAAAATGTTAAAAGAATCTTCTTTTTTTTAGCATTTAAAACAAAATCCAGAGAAAACAACATTACAATTTTGCCCTTTTGCAAGACTGTCGAGGGTGGTTGTTCTCAAATCCAAAAACTTTATGACACACGTTTTAATTCATTTTTATTCGAAAATGCATGAAACTAGCGGGTGTATTTGTTCAGAAACTATGTCATCGAGCTGTTTTTTCCATTTTTGCAAATGCAATAGATCTTTTATAAAATAGTGTCAAAGTGGACGTTTTGAACCGAATTTCCGCGTGACAGTAGAATATCCACTCAAGAGCGGGCAAAAATCGTGTTTGTTACGTGATCAAAAACGCTTATAACTCAATAAATAATTGATGGATAAAAAAAATGGAAAAACAGTTCAATTCCAAATCGCTTCCCTGGCCAGGTTTCCCAATTTTATATCTTTCCGTTAAAAAATGAATATGTAAATGTGTTAAGGGTGTATTCGAAAAAATATTTTTCCACCCCCAACAGCTCGAAATTTTCTGAGACATTTTCAGACTCATTTTTAAAAGTAAAAGCATGAAACTTGCTGGGGGTGATTTCTGAAGACATGTTTAACATGCCGTGTGATTTCATTTTCAGCTCAATTAATTAGAATTTGATTTTTAAACAATTATTTTCTCAGTATGACCATTTTTTTCATTCCCAGATCGCCCGCTTCGGAAAATTCGGTTCAAAACGCCCACTTTGACAGCGTTTTTTATAGTATTTTCTGCATTTATCAAAAAATTAAGAAGCACGGCACATTATATAGTTTCTAAATAAGAGAATTTCACAGTTTGATGCGTTTGAGAGCAAAAATGAATTTTAAAATGAATCAGAAAATAAGCAGTTTGGATCGAAATACACCCTTAAAACGTTTTACGCTTGTTGAGCAGAGCAATTAAGAGCTTTAATTGAAGATTCAAGAATCTTACGTCACTGATGCCTAAGGGATGGAGACGTAACCGTCAAAACAAAACCTTAGTGTGGATTTAAGGTTGTTCTCAAATCCAAAAACTTTATGACGCAAGTTTTAATTCATTTTTTTTTTTTCGGAAACGTATGAAATGGGAAGGTGTAGTTATTCAGAAACTATGGAATCGAAAGGCGTTTTCCATTTTTTGAGGAACGTAAAAATCTTTCAGAAAATACTGTCGAAGTGGATGTTTTGAATCGAATTTCTGGACGAACGGGGGAAAAAAAAGAAAAAAAAAAGGGCTACAGAAAGGAGAAAGATCAGTTGTCACGTGACCTAAAATTGCTTGTAGCTCGATAAATAATTTATTGACCAAAGCGCATTTCGAAAAATCAGCCGGAGAGAGGAGAAAATGCATTTGTCACGTTTCCCGAAATAGTTTATAACTCAATAAGTAATTTATTCAAAAAAAAAAAACAAAAAAAAAACACGAAACTGTCTTTCGATTCCAAATCGTTTCCATAGTCAGCCCTGCTCATTTTGTGCCTTTACGTTTAAAAATGAGTTAGTAAAAGTGTTAAAAAATTTCGCGCTTGTTGAGCAGTGCACTTGAGGACCGCTTTAAGAAATATTCGTCTTTTGTCAGTCATAAAAGGTGTATTTCCAACAAGGGGAGGTTGCGAGGTCGGAAACAGAGAATGCATTAAATCTTTCGTGCATGGATGGAGTATAATCAATAAATAAACAAGAAAACCATAAAGTTCGATGTCCAGGGCATGGAGCTATGAATAAGGAGGGAGAGGAGGAACAAGATAATGCAGTGTCTACCGGTTGCAAGTGAAGTAGTTGACGATATAGTCGCAGGGTAGAGACTATTGTTTGTTTACATCGGACATTGGCCTGATTAACTCCGGGGCAAACTTTTACCAATAAAAACGAATAGAAATTTTTGCCTTATTTATGACAGAAATTCAGCCTGAGCAATTCGTTTTAATAATAATGCGAAAAGTTCTATTCAAATCTACTGGCAGAGTTTTGCCCCATTTTAATCAAACTCATTGATACTGACAAGAGGATTGTTTATGTTGTCACAATATGGTAGAAAACCATAGGGCACACTTCCACGAGTAAAAATGAATAGATATTTTTGCCTTAGTTATGACGGAAATTTTTCATGAATAATGTGTTTAAATAAGGAGAAAATTTCTGTTCAAATTTACTGGTGGAAATTTGGCCCGGTAGTACTCAGAACCTGCGGAACCGGTTGCAGTTGAAACGTCACCAATATGATGATATGTCAATTCTACTTTCTCCATAGTACCATTTGGCCAAAGTGGTCTTAGGGAAAAAAACTCAAAGTTTGTGCGTCATTTACGCTATGTCATCGGATAAATTATCCTCGTTTCTACTCCGTGTCACGGTTGATAGTGCGTCAGACTGCAGAACTTGGAGACTTTTTTCAGTGGGAGTTAGTTCTATTCCCGAACATACTAACCTCCACAAAAAATAATGATTAATTATTTTCGCATCACAACTTAATTTACATATACTTTATATATTTTTTTAGATGTGAGACAAATAATAATAATAATAACTAGAAAACAGGAATTCTGCTTTTTCAGAATTTAGTGTCGCCCCCGATGAAAAAATATATATATATATATATATATATATATATGTATATATAAATTGTACAAAACATATTTCAATTATATAAATAGTACAAAACATATTTCAATTATATAAACAGTACAGAACATATTTCAATTTTAAGACTTACAGCACACGCTTTTATTTTATGTAAAATGACGTCATTCGTATCCGCTTACAGGAATTCCACACTTACGATCCACTCTTAAGGGTGTATTCGAAAAAATATTTTTCCACCCTCAACAGCTCGACATTTTCAGAGACATTTTCAAACTCATTTTTAAAAGTAAAAACATGAAACTGGCTGAGGTGATTTTTGAAGAGATGTTTAAGAGGCCGTGGGATTTCATTTTTCGCTCAATTCATTAGAATTTGAGTTTTAAACAATTATTTTCTGAGTATGACCCTTTTTTTCATTCCCAGATCTGCTGCTTTGGAAAATTCGGTTCAAAACGCCCACTTTGAAAGCATTTTTTGCAATATTTTCTGCCTTTATCAAAAAATCGAGAAGCACGGCACGTTATATAGTTTCTAAATAAGAGAATTTCTCAGTTTGATGCGTTTGAGAGCAAAAATGAATTTAAAAATAAATCAGAAAATAAGCAGTTTGGATTGGAATACACCCTTAAACATCTACAGTAAAGTAGGCATAGGACGTCACTATCGCGAAATAATGCACAAATGCAGCAAAAAGATGCCGTCATTAAAGAATTTCGACCAAAAAAAAAAAAAAAAAAAAAAAAAAACGGCTGTCTAATGATTCATACGCTTTCATTTGTTTGTAACATTAATATAGATACTTAAAATTAAAAATAGCTTATAATAGCTCCATGTTTTAACAGAAATCATTCGTATATTTTTTCAAAATATCACGTATTTTAATTAATTTTTTTTCGGTTGTTATGAAAAAATGGCAACAAACATATATAATTAATATTTTACAACTATTTTTCCTTTGCTTTCTACTGAAATGATGTACAGTCGTGAAAAAAAAAAAAAAATGTAAACACCCCCTACTAACTCCTCAACAAATTACCGTAGAAGAAAGTGACTGGTACCTAACGATTGGAAATAAAGTCTACTTTTAAATGATGTATATAAAATTTGTTTAGGGGGCATCTACATATTAAAACGAATCCAAACTTCATTTTTTTCAATGACAATAACCAATTTTAACAAGATATTTCAAATCTTCGGTTCAAATTATGCCTAGACACCGAATTTCAAGTCATTAGAATGATACGTTTTTGAATTATAAACATTCAAAATTTAGTGTTTCTAATGTTAAATTACATTTTCACATTTTTATTAATATCTCTCGAAATTATGCTCCTAATGTGCTAATTTTTTTTTTTTTTTTTTTTTTTTTTTGTAGCAATAATACTAATATACCCAAACATAAATACGCTGAATTTGCAATTTTTATAATTTTCTGATATGAATTATGAAATTAATATTCGAAAAAATTATGAATTGCTACCTACAGTTTTTTTGATGGATTTAGATTTATCAGGTCCTGCTTTATGTAAATCCACAATTTACACATTTTTCTTCCAAGTAGTTTTCAAATTATGCTTAAAAAAAACGACAAAATGATGGTTTAAGGGGCCGTCTATAATAGAAGTGACTAGATAGTATTTTGAAATTGCTTCTGCTGTATTGTAATCTAGCAGGCTTCATTGACTTCTTAAGGTGCCTTGATCAAGATGGGGGCTCTGTCGGTTAATAATCGATTTCCGAACTTCAATTTGGATACAGCCCTACAAATACGCTCGTTTTAAAATAATTAATTTCTCGGAAACTTATGGTATGAATTACATAAAAATTTGTTTTTAGGCTAATTTGAGGATGTAGAGTTCATTTATGATGTCAGAATTGTGTACTGCTATTGAAAAAAATAAAGTTATGGTTCGTTTTAATATGTAGATGGCCCCCTAAGCAAATTTTATCTATATCATTTAAAAGTAGACTTTATTTCCAATCGTTCGGTACCAGTAACTTTCTTCTACGATAATTTGTTGTGGAGTTAGTGTGTGTGGGGGGGAGGGGAGGGTTACTTTTTTTTTCCACGACTGTACTTCCGTTGCCAATATTAAGCAAATGGCTCCAAAAACTACAAAGAAATTAATATTTCAAAAATAAATGGAGATGCAGTTTTCAAACAAATTGCATTTAAAAGTACTTTTTTTCCAATACGACGGTATAAAAGTTGAAATTGTGCGATGCTTAGAGGTTTAAAAAATTGCTATAGAGTATTTAATCGTACTGCTTTGTTTTACGGCTGGCTTCTGTAAGGTAACGTTATTGTTTGGATACGACACAAAATAAGCTGAGAGAAAGAAATAGCATACCGTATCGGGGCTAATAACATGTTTTTCGCATTTATTTATTTATTTATAAAGAGAAGTAGTTTTAAATATGAAATTTTGTATTTTTATGGATTTAGTAAAAAAGTAAAGAAGGAGAGCTGTTTTTATTTGTTCAGTAAAACAAAATTTTCCTTCTATTTGCAATTGTGTACATTTTTTGTGTGCAATAAATCCCTATTTTTCTCAGCGAAATGCGTTAAAATACGGTATATTAAATCAATCAAAGTCAGCTATTTTATTTTTTTTTTCTTTACCATAATAATTGAAAATGTCAAGAGTTTCAAAATTTGCTAATGTTTAAATTTTGAAAGTTTTCTTTATTTGGTATCGAAATCTTATGTTTACAGCTAGAACATTTTTTTAACATTTTAAAATTATTATGGTAATGTAAAAAATTAAATTAAATAGCATTTTATGAACCGCATTTTAATCTATTTCGATTAAAAAAAATAGATTTTACTGGTCTAAAAAACGAAAAAAAAAATAATAATAAACAAGTAAAAATTAAATTTAAAAATTCAAAAAACCTGACTGCGTAAAAAGCGTACTAATTAATTATTTCTCACCAATGTGAAACTATTTTTTATATTACTTACCTATTTTTTTTATTTACTTGTATTGATGACTTTTGTGTTCAATTGTTACTTCCTATCTATAAACTGTTTTAATGCGGCCTATTGATGTCTATGAAGGTTAGAGTAGCAAAAGCTAGAGATCCTATCTACACAAACTGTAGGTTGTGTAATATTTAAACGGAGCTTCTGACTGTAAAATAGTTAATGAAACATCGTCTTCATTTTGAAAGACCTATCCAATGATAGGCCACTCAATAGGGTGTGTATATTTTTTTTTCGTCTCTACAGTCATTTTGAATCTATGAAAACAAAACCTAGCCTATAACAATCGGACGGTTAAGACGAATCGATAGAGACCTCATTCATTAAAATCCATCCAGTCGTTGGGATGTTTCGAGGGTATAAAGAAATCCACATACCCAGATACACGTCAAACACATAACCCTTCTTGGCAGTCGGGTAAAAAATAGCGACTAAACAAATACCAACTACGTTCCTTTTTTTGCCACTAAAATGCAAAACTTCACATTTAAAAGCTTAATAAATACTGTAATTTTTGTATTTGTTAATATTTCTTCGGACTGCAGCACATGCAAAAATACCACTACAAAGTGCCATAACTTAGGGGCGTCCAAAGGGGCGATTGCCCCAGGCGTAACATTTTTAGGGTCGCCAAATATTTCTGCCATTAAAAAGCAGTAGCATAATAAAAATCTATAGAAAACCCACTGAAGAAGGTTGCAGCATTTTGAAATCCCTTGCACACTCAAAATCTATGCCATACGCCACTGTGCACAACCAGGCAAAGAAGCAGGATATACCGTGCAAGAAGGGGGGTAGGGGGCATTATCGGAACATTTCTGGCAATGAAATCTTTCCGTGCATTCCGTGTTTGTTCCCGCCTTCTGATTGAGACGTGATGTTGATCGTTGGACGATAAGGGTATTCATCATCGACAGTTCTCTCTGACGATCGATCACCATCATTAAAAATCCATCAAGTATGTTACGTCACTGAGGCATAGAGCCTCCGGTGATTTACGATAGAACCGTCAAAACAAACACTGTAAACTGAAATGTCTTATATTCAGACATTTAAGTGTCTGAAACGGAGTGTTCAATTTTCAGACGTTTTAAAGTGTCTTAATTTTTAAGACACTTGTATGCGTCTGAATTTCAAACACTTCAAATGTCTGAATTGCATCCATGTTTGACCACTTCGACAAACATTTTTTCACCTTTTTTTTTTCTTTCGTAAGCATTATACGGTGTGATATATATATATATATATATCCTTAAAAATATGGAACTGTAGCCCCTCGAGACTCCAGTATAATTTACATATTTTAATTGAAATTTTCTGATGTAAATTCCAGAAAAAAATCCATTTATTCTGCATATTTCTGTATTTAAAAATTTCCATTTAAAAGATAAAATATAATTTTTCAAGAACTAATCTCCATATTAGGTAGCTTTCTTTACAAAAAAGCTACCTATTGCAGCCGTTCGGAGGAAAGCGATTTCAAAAAATTTTGGTATATTTTCATCGATCATGACCCCCAGACCCCGAAACCACCCTCCGTTCAAAATTGATATATATATATATATATATATATATATATATATATATATATATATATATATATATATATATATATATATATATATATATATGTATATATATATATATATCTGACTTATGTCACACTGTAACTCCCGTAATTATGAACCGATTTCGATGTAATTCGGTGTGTACATAGTACATACCAATGTCTCGACCGAGTTCGTTGGCCAGCTTCATCCGCCGTTTTGTTTCAAAATGGCGGCCATTTAAAATTTTAAAAAAAATTTAAAACTTGAAATGTGGAACCAAAAAATTAAAAATGGAAAAATATTCTTTTCTTATGTATTTGACCTTTATACAAAGATTCCGGAGCAGTTTTTGTTTCGTCTATATCTTAAAAGATGGCTGAGTTATAGCATTTTGAATTTCTAGCGTGGCTGACATTTTGAAACGTCCTGAATTTTGTCACGCGATAAAAGGCGTATTTATGAACCGATTTGGATGTAATTCGGTGTGTACATAGTACATACCAATCTCTCGACCGAGTTCGTTGGCCAGCTTCATCCGCCATTTTGTTTCAAAATGGCGGCCATTTAAAAATTTTTTAAAAATTTAAAATTGGAAATGTGGTGCCAAAAAATTGAAAATGGGAAAATATTCTTTTCTTATGTATTTGACCTTTATACAAAGATTTCGGAGCAGTTTTTGTTTCGTCTATATCTTAAAAAATGGCTGAGTTATAGCATTTTGAATTTCTAGCGTGGCTGACATTTTGAAACGTCCTGAAATTTGTCACGCGATAAAAGGCGTATTTATGAACCGATTTGGATGTAACTTCGTTTATACATAGTACATACCAATGTCTCGACCGGTTTCGTTAGCCAGCTTCACCCGCCATCTTGTTTAAAAATGGCGGCCATTTAAATTTTTAAGAAAAATTTAAATTTGAAATGTGGTACCAAAAATTGAAAATTGAAAAAATATTTTTTTCTTATGTGTTTGACCTTGATAAAAAGATTCGGGAGAAGTTTTTGTTTCGTCTATATCTTAAGAAAAGGCTGAGTTATAGCATTTTGAATTTCTAGCGTGGCTGACATTTTGAAACGTCCTGATTTTTCTCACGTAATAACAGGCGTATTTATGAACCGACTTGGATGTACCTTGGTGTGTACATAGTACATACAAATGTCTCGACCGAGTTCGTTGGCCAGCTTCATCCGCCATCTTGTTTCAAAATGGCGGCCATTTCAAAAAATTAAAAAATAAAAAAAATTAAATGAGATGCCAAAAAATTGGAAAATGAAAAAGATTTTTTTGTATGTGTTTGACCTTAATACAATGATTCCGGAACAGTTTTTCTTTCGTCTATATCTAAAAAAAATGGCTGAGTAATAGCATTTTGAATTTCTCTTGTGGCTGACATTTTAAAACGACCTGATTTTTGTCACGCGATAACAGGCGTATTTATGAACCTATTTGGATGTAACTTGGTCTGTACATAGTACATACCAATGTCTCGACCGAGTTCGTTGGCCAGCTTCATTCGCCATCTTGTTTCAAAAGGGTTGCCATTAAAAAAAATTAAATTTAAAATTCAAAATGCGGTATTAAAAAATTGGAAAATGAAAAAGATTTTTTTTATGTGTTTGGCCTTGATACAAAGATTCCGGAGCAGTTTTTGTTTCTGAAAATTTGTTCTTTTGTTGATATCTTAAAAAATGGTTGATTTATAGCACTTTGAATTTCTAGCATGGCTAACATTTTGAAACGATCTTGTATTTGTCACGCGATAACACACGTATTCGCCTATTTCGATGTAAGAAGGCATGTGGATAGTATACATCAACACCTCGACCAAGTTCGCTGGCCAGATTCATCAGCCATCTATTTCAAAATGGCGGCCATTAAATTAAAAAAAATATATATATTTAAAGTGAGGTGCAAAAAAATTAGAAATTGAAAAGGTTTCTTTCTTAAGTATTTGATCTTGATATAAGGATTCAGGAGCATTTTTCGTTTGTCTTTACCTTAAAAAATGGCTCAGATATAGTAGTTTCAATTTCTATTGTGGGTGACATTTTGAAAAATCTGATTTTTTGCATGCGACAGCACTCCTATATATTAACCAATTCCGATGTGAGTGAGCATGTGCACAGCAATTACTAAGGTCTCGACCAAGTTCACTGCTTAGCCTCATCCACCATGTTGTCTTAAAATGACAGGCACTTTAAGAAATTGCCGAATTTGGCAGCGAAATATAAGTTACTTTAAAGAAAAGCAGCTTGGATAAAGCTGACTAATTTCGCGAAATTCTCATTCATTATATTGATAAAAATTAGTATTGAATCTCCTATATTCGGTTTCCACTAAATTGAGCTTCGTGTGTTTGCATGATATAAGTTGGCTTTTTTAAAATAAGGATTATGAAAGCTACCTCTTCCTCCCGGCACTGGCCGGAAGGACTTTTTTATATACAACCACTAACCAAAGGCCATCTGAACTATAAGTATTCATTCCAAACTAGAGTACACTTTACCACTTACCCCACGTGGGATTCTATCCAGAGTCCTCTGCGTAGGAGAAGAGTGCGCTAACCATTCGGCTACGATATCGTCGGCAGATTTTTCAAAATAATGTTATTCATCAAGCACAAGCAATGTTTTTAAGGAGACCGGAAAAGTCTTGAAAGACCATGTTAAATTCATCAACTTTATGTACCTTTTTCTCAGAAATTGTGAAAGATAGAGATCTAGATTTTTTTTAGAGTAGACAGAATAACATACTTTACGTATTTTAACAGACCATTTTCGTTCTATGTGAAACTCAAAATTAATTATTAATTATTTATTGAAAATCATTTTTAAATTAGCATTTTTGGTAAGGTTTCACTGCCTAAAATAAATAATTTTCAACAAATCATTAAATCCCAGAGTTAAAGTATACAATATAACATAAAACAAGTATTAAAAAAAAATCTGAGTTCTTAAGTTTAATAGATATTGAAAAAAAGAAACATAAACATGAAAAATCCAAATTTTGAGAAAAAGTCGTGAAATATGAAATAATGAATAATAAATGAATAATTTCAACACTTATTTTTTCATATATAAATATGTGTGACACATCGTTGGATATTTAATGATATAAAAAAGTAAAAATCGATTTTTTGGTTGAATTTTGCTTTCCCGGTCCCCTTAGGTAGCAGTAAGTTTTTTTCCAATTTAGTATCATTCTGAACAGTTTATACACAGTGCTGTAGTCGTAAAAAAAACAAAAAAACACAGGGTACACGTATGGCAGAGGGTATACGCCAGTGGTTCCCAACGTGGGGCGTACGCCCCACAGGGGGCAATATGGCTTTTCAGGGGGGCAATTTCAGATTTCTTATTAACAAATTTTCTGTCATTTTTTCCTAATGAAAGTAGTGTCTTAGTCTAAAAATAGAAATAATAGATGAAAAAATTTAAAAATAACTGAATAAAAATTAATTTCCGAAACGATCCCATTTAAAAGTTCAAAAATACACTGACACCGAAATAATTATATGGATTATCTTCTATAATTTGAAACCTTTTATATAATAAAGAATCATTTAATTTCTCTGGTTTTGATACTATTTTAGTAAATTACACCTCTTTTTCTTACTATTTATTTAAAAAAAAAAACTTGTACATCTATTCATAGTGTAATATGCCCCACGAGGGAAATTTTACATGGGAAATTTTGTAGAGTATATCTAAAATTGACTATTTGGGCATGTTTAATCTAAAAAATGTTTTGAATGATAAAAATGAGGTGCTACATTTATGAAATTAATAAAACCCCGTGTGCATCACGGAAGGAAAGTGTTGGAAGTAAACTTCTTATGGCTCTTCTGCAGACCACATACAGAATATGAAACTCATGACATATGCATTTTAAAATTTTAAATTGGAGAAAACATGGGGCCCAAATAATAATAATGGGAAAAAAATCCGCTATCAAAGAAGTATGTTATGGGAGGAAAGGTAAGTAGTAACTTAAACTGGATAAAAGTGTGAACCCGGAAATGCTACTTGTGAATTTTGTTATCCATACAGTCTTGGCGATAAACAAATATCACTTATTCTTAATGAAGTACTAAAGTCCATTATAAAATGTATCAATTCTATCAGATGTTATACAAAATATGAAAATGTTTTCAAGAAATTTTGCGAAAATAAAAATGTAGACTGTTTATCAGTTTTAAAATTTGAGGTAAGTTGCCAAAAAACAATAAAACGATGTAAATGCGAAGATCCATGGCATCACTGCATTCATGGAGTTAGGTTAAAAGCATATTTGTAATTAAAAAAAAATATGATTTTGATAAATTAAAGAATGTGAAATCACTTATGATGGAGTTAATGCTATTTTCGGATCCATCTGGGAAAATGGAAGTTTATTTTTTATGTGACAATATTTATATAATATAGAAGGGAGGGGGGGGGGGGCATCATGATTTTAGAGATGCCTAGGTGGGGCACGGCCAGAAAAAGGTTGGGAACCACTGGTATACGCTAAAGTCATTAACGTCATGTATGGAGTTTTCGCTGTAGTTTTATTTCCAGATAGATTACTTTGACTACACGAGATGGCGCCACTATTCATTTTCAAAAATTGAAGGTTTAATTTCCACTTCAAATTGGAAATGTATAAATTTTAATTCATTTTTGTTCTTAAATCATGAAATTGGCAGATGATGTTATTCAGAAAATATGAGATCGAAATAAGTTTTCTATTTTTTGATGAATAAATTACCTATCGAATTATAAGCGATCCTCTTTAAACAGGTTTCTATAACAGTAGGTAACGCAAGTATTATGCAATCAAACTTTTTAAGAAGGAATCGAATGAGACTGGGCAAAATTTCGCTTTCAGCATGGTTATATCGTATATTTTTAAACGTACTACTAAAAATTATTTGCTAACTGTAACTCAATAAACAGTAAATAAAACTGAAGTAAACCTCTGTATAACGGAAATTTGGCTGAAATGAAAAATTTCATGATTTCTTAGAAATAACACACTGGTATGAATATAAATAAATAAATCTTGTCTAATATAGGTGATTTTTGAAAAGGGGATTGAATTATAGGGGTTTGTCCTAGGAAGGTTATATTTTATCTTTTAAATGGAACTTTTTAAATACAGAAATATGCACACAAAAAAAAAAAATGGAAAATTTTCTGGAATGTACGGAAAAAAAATTACATTAAAATAAATAACGTAAATGGGTGTCTGAATAGACAGTACAATTTCCATATTTTAACGGATACTTTTTACAGTGTATAAAGCTTACAAAAAAGTGAAAAAAAAACGGCTGCCTATTGCTGAACAGGCAGGTTGATCAAAGATGGATGCGATTCAGACGTTTGAACTGTCTTAAATTCAGACGGATACACGTGTCTTAAAAATTAAGACACTTTAAAACGTCTGAATATTGAACACTCCATTTTCAGACACTTAAGTGTCTGAATTTCAAACATTTCAGTTTACAGTGTTTATACCATGATCATAGTAAGACACTTAAGTGTCTTAATTTCAGACACCTATGATGTCTGAAATTACATATTCAGACACTTAAGTGTCTGAATTATTTTTTCAGTCACATATGTGTCTGAATTTAAGACGCCTTTATTTGCAGTGAAGACATAGAAGAAATTATCATAATTTGTCAGTCATAATATATATGTAGTATATTTGAGTTACATAGCAGTACAATCTCAAAGACCCCCTTTTTTTATTATTATTATTGTATAAATTAAGGGTGTATTCGAAAAAAATATTTTTCCATCCTCAACAGCTCGAAATTTTCCGAGACATTTTTAGAGACATTTTTAAAAGTAAAAACATGAAACTTGCTGAGGTGATTTTGGAAGAGATGTATAAGAGGCCGTGTGATGTCATTTTTCGCTCAATTCATTAGAATTTGATTTTTAAACAATTATTTTTTCAGTATGATCATTTTTTTCATTCCCAGATCTCCCGCTTTGGAAAATTCGGTTCAAAACGCCCACTTTGACAGCTTTTTTTGTAATATTTTTCTGCCTTTATCAAAAAATCGACAAGCACGGCACATTATGTAGTTTCTGAATAAGAAAATTTGCCAGTTTGATGCGTTTGAGAGTAAAAATTAATTTAAAAATAAATCAGAAAATAAGCAGTTTGGATTGAAATACACTCTTAACAAGAAATAAAAGTCATGCGTCAAGCATTAATTACGAAACATTTTCCAACACATTCAGGTATCTGCAACATAAGTTTTAATTCATTTTTGCTCGGAAACGCATGAAATTAAAAGGTGTTGTTATTCAGAAACTATGTCATCGAACTATTTTTTCCATTTCCTTGCGCACGCAATAGATCTTTCAGAAAATACTATCAAAGTTGGCATTTTGAACTGAACTTCCGAACGAAAGAAGAAAATTCAGTCAGTAAGGGGAGAAAAACGTCGTGTCACGTGATCAAATTCGCTTCTAACTCAATAGGTAATGGATGGATCAAAAAATGGAAAACACAGCTCGATTCCAAATCGCTTCCCTGGTCAGGCTTTCAATTTAATATCTTTCCGTTAAAAAAGGAATTTGTAAATGTGTCAAAACGTTTTGCGCTTGTTGAGCAGAGCAGTTGAGAACAGCCATAATAAGTTAAAAGATGATGTCAAATAAACAATTTGGAAAATACATAATGCATTTGAAAACTATTATCGGAATCTATATGGATTCTTTTATACTGCTATCCGTGTCTGTTCTTTTCTTCCGATTCTGACGTAATGCTGATCGTTGGGCGATAAGGTTATTCTCTCGCCATCGATTATCGTCATTTGAAAAACCATCTTTTATGTCACTGAGGTATAGAGCCTCCGGTGATTTGCGATGGAACGACAAAACAAAGACATTGCAAATAGAAGAAATTACCATCATTTGCCAATCATAATATGTGTAGTATATTCGAGTTACATAGCCGTACAAACTCAAACATATTTTTTTATTTTATAAATTAACAAGAAGGAAAAATCATGCGTCAAGCATCGATTGCGAAACACTTTCCAACACATTCAATAACACATTCACTGTTTAATGAGGTAAAAGATGATAAGTAAGCAATTTAGAAAATACATAATACATATGAAAAACATTATCGGAACGTGTCTCGCTATGGACTTTTTTATGTTGCATTCCGTGTCTATGGTCTTGCCTTCCGATTGAGACGTGATGTTGATCGTCATACGATAAGGGTATTCATCATCGAGAGTTCTATCTAACGACCAATCATCATCATTAAAAAACCATCAACTCCGTTATGTCACTGAGGTATAGAGCCTCCGGGGATTTGCGATAGAATCGTTAAAACAAAGACATTGTAGACAGAAGAAATTATCATCATTTGCCAGCCATTATATGTGTAGTATATTTGATTTACATAGACGTGCAATCTCAAACCCTTTTTTAAATTGTATAGATTAACAAGAAATAAAAATCATGCGTCAAGCATTAATTATATGAAACACTTTCCAACACATTCAGGAAACTGTTAGAAAACTTCACTGTTTAATAATGTAAAAGATGTCTAAATAAACAATTTGGAAAATACATAGGGCATTAGAAAACTATTATCGGAACTTTTCCCGCTATATGGACTCTTTTTACACTGCATTCCGTGTCTGTTCTTGGCTTCCGATTGAGACGTGATGTTGATTGTTAGACGATAACTAACGCATTCATCACCGAGAGTTCTCTCTGACGATCGATCACCATCATTAAAAAACCATCAAGAGTGTTATGTCACTGAGGTAGAGAGCCTCCGGTGATTTGCGATAGAACCGTCAAAGCAAAGACATTGAAGAAATTTTCATCATTTGTCAGTTATAATATATGTGCAGTATACCTGAGTTGTATAGCCGTACAATCTCAAAGACCCCTTTTTTTAATTGTATAAATTAACAAGAATTAAAAATCATGCGTCAAGCATTAATTATGAAACACTTTCCAACACATTCAGGAAACTGTAATAAAACTTTATTGTTTAAGGCTGTTCTTAACTGCGCTGCTCAACAAGCGCAAAACTTTTTTACACATTTACAAATTCATTTTTAACGGAAATATATAAAATTAGAAAGCCTGGCCAGGGAAGCGATTTGGAATTGAACTGTTTTTTTTCTATTTTTTGATCCATCAATTACCTATTGAGTTATAAGCAATTTTGAATCACGTAACAAACACGTTTTTCGGCCGCTCTTGAGTGGATATTCTACTTTCACGCGGAAATTCGTATCAAAACGTCTACTTTGCTACTCTTTTCTAAAAGATCTATTGCGTTAAAAGGAAAAAACAGCTCGATGACATAGTTTCTGAACAACAACACCAGCTAGTTTCATGCATTTTCGAACAAAAATGAATTAAAACTTATGTCAGAAAGTTGCCCTAACACTCTTAATAAGGGTAAAACATGATGTCTGAATAAAAAACTTGGAAAATATATAATACATTTGAAAACCATTATCGAAACTTATGAACTCTTTTATATTGCTATCCGTGTCTGGTCTTTGCTTCCGATTGTGACGTGATGCTGATCGTTGGACGATAAGGCTATTCTCTCGCTATCAATTATCGTCATTTAAAAAACCATCTTTTATGTCATTGAGGTATACAGCTTCCGGTGATTTGCGATAGAACCGTCATTACAAACACATTGTAAATAGAAGAAATTATCATCATTTACCAGCCATAATATGTAGTATATTCGAGTTACATAGCCGTACAATCTCAAACATATTTTTTAAATGTATAAATTAACAAGAACGAAAATCATGCGTCAAGCATCGATTGCGAATCACTTTCCAACACATTCAATAATATGTAATAAAACTTCACTGCTTAATGAGGTAAAAGATGATAAGTAAATAATTTGGAAAAAAGTATTATCGGAACCTATCTCGCTATGAACTCTTTCTATGTTGCATTCCGTGTCTATGGTCTTGGCTTCCGATTGAGACGTGATATTGATCGTTGAACGATAAGGGTATCGCCATCGATCATCGTCATTTAAAAAACCGTCAAGTCTGTTATGTCACTATGGTGCAGAGCCTCCGGGTATTCACGATATAACCGTCAAAACATAGATATTGTAGATATAAGAAATTATATTTGTCAGTCATAATATGTGTTAGTATATTTTCGTACAGAGCCGTACAATCTCAAACACATATTTTTATTTATTTATAAATTAACCAGAATGCAAAACATTCACACAACAGATGTAGCAAAATTTCACTGTTTAAAAAGAAGATAGACCTTTAAGGCTGTTCAAAGAAGTGGCAAATTTATTAAACAAGTTTTAATTCATTTTTGTCCGGAAACGTATGAAACTGGCAGGGTTTTTTTTTTTTTTTTTTTTTTGTAAACACAATAAATCTTTCAGAAAATACTGTTGAAGTGGGCATTTTCAACAGCATTTCCAGACGAAAGGAGAAAAACCAGTCAGTGAAGGGAGAAAAATGTCTTGCATGTGATCAAAATCTCTTATAACTGGATATAGGTAATTTATTGATAAATAAACGGTCAAGTGCGAGTACTACTCGCTCTCAGAGGGTTCCGTACAATAAATATATGAATTATTAACTGTATTATTTAAAAAAATCGTTGATAAAAGAATAATAAGACTTTGTAAAAAACTACAAACGTAGGGTTGGGTATAGCTGTATATACTAGAAAAGTATGAACGTGTATATACCATAAAAATTTAAAGAGATATGGAGCCTAAATAATATCAGATATTGCAATTACGTATAACTCTTCTTTATCTCATCCTTATCTGCCTATGATGAACTTAAGGCTGTTCTCAACTGCTCTGTTCAACAAGCGCAAAATGTTTTGACACATTTACAAATTCATTTTTTAACGGAAAGATATAAAATTGGAAAGTCTGGCCATGGAAGCGATTTGGAATCGAACTGTTTTTTCCATTTTTTGATCCATCCATTACCTATTGAGTTACAAGCGATTTTGATCACGTGACACATTTTTCTCCCCTTACTGACTGGATTTTTTTTCTTTCGTTCGGAAGTTCGGTTCAAAATGCCAACTTTGACAGTATTTCCTGAAAGATCTTTTGCGTTTGCAAAAAAAAGGGAAAAAACAGCTCGATGACATAGTTTCTGAACCACAACACCCACTAGTTTCATGCATTTTCGAACAAAAATAAATTAAAACTTATGTCAGAATGTTGCCCTTTAGGATTTGAGAACACCCTTAATTCGGTACTGATAATAAAAGTAGTCCGTATTTAACCCCTTGCGCTCCGGTGCTGTTATCGCGGATGTATGTCACTAGCCACCGGTGTTGCCGCATCTGGCAGATTTTTTTAATAGAAATTTTGAATTCACACGACAAAAATTTAATTGTAATTTCCTTTTATTTTATTTATGCAAAATCAATCACCTTGTAAAGCAAAAACAAGAGTTAAATTTTTCTGGTGAGAATTCGGAAAGTCTAATTAAAAAATCAGCCATAATATATCATTGTAGGAAATGACTGAACTTGCATGACATGCATTTATTCAAATCCAAAATTTACCTTTGTACCTTTGAGAAAAGTACGTCATAGAGCGCAAGAGGTTAACTTCATTTGGCATTTCATAAAACTAAATTCAGCGTAGTAATAAACTTTTCTTTTTAAAGTGTAGCTAAACCAAAACACTTGTTCAGAGTTTAAGATTGGCATTGTGCTAAGAGCGCTTCGAAAGGAGGTCGCAAAATTTGCAACGCCGCCTTGGTCCGTGCCGCGTTTTTCCAGATAGGTTTTTAATTAAATTTTAAAGACATGTGAGAGACATATTGAAAGATCCACTCAATGCAAACTAGCCGCGAAACCCATAGTATTTATGTGATTAATTCTAATTAAATTAGTCTGTTTTTAACAATTTGACGTTTATTGCTTTTATACTGCTACTGGGCATTGCATTATACAAATATATCATTAAAGTCTGCTATCTGGGCTTTAAAAACGGACAGTACATAGCGTACGCCGCCCCGTCATCATGTATGTCCAAACCGTCCGTGTCTAAAGGTTAATATCTCAACTAATTACCGACGATTTTTCCCGAAAATCAGTATCAACAATGCTTTTATACTTCTGTTACGATAGGTACCTGAAGCGCTCTTCAACATCTTTGCTAAATGCCTGCAAATCGAAATTTGTGTGTCACGGAAAAATGCTCTTTCCTCAAAAACCATGTGACCCAGGGTAATAAGCTATAATTTTCTTGCAAAGTTTAACTTAACGTCTACTACCTCTAATTTTTCCATAATTTTAGTTTCAGTAGATCCGGAAATAGATGGGGGGGGGGGGGGATAATTTTTGCACTACATTTTCGACTATATCTCTGAAAATATAATACTTAAGATTAAAAGAAATGTATTTTTGAGTTCAGCGTTACGAAACCTTTTACACAATACCCCACACAATATACAAAGAAAATATTTTTTTTTTCAAGTAACTTTATTAGCCCCTCTACATTTTTACTAAATATATTTATGAATGTTTAATAATCTAAAAATATGTGAGACAACAGTTTTTATTACTTCCCCCAATTTGAACTTTCCACGTTCCGTAGTTTAGGAGTAAAATGGCTGTGACAGACGGACACAGGAGTGATCTTATAATGGCTCCGTTTTTACTTTTTATGTACGGAACCCTAAAAAAGAGAAAACTCATTGCCATTCCAAATCGCTTCAATATTCAGGCCTGGAAATTTTATTACCTTTACGTTTAAAAATGAGTCCGTCATTGTCTCAGAAAGTTTCGCTCTTGTTGAGCAGTGCACTTTTTTTTCTTTCTAACAGATGGCCAGGGCCTACCTGCCGGGTTGCCCCAGCTGAACGGGTTTGATACCTGTATCGGTGCGGGTGTCCGCCTAAGCGCCGCGTCGCGGCAATAAACTTGACGAGCACCTAGTTCGACTTCCTACAAGCAGAGCCTACTCCTTTAGTTGTGAACTTTTTTTAAAGCCATTTAAACCTGGTGTCCCAAAAATGGCTGATGGATTTTAAAATTCAATAACTTGCAAACGGTGACAGATATTTAAAAAAAAATTCTTGCTGGAGTGTTATGAAAGATGTCAGGAGTTTTTATGCTGGGATACTCAGTTTTAGTTACAAATAGCATCGACAGAGGGCGCTGCAAGCAATAACCGCTCAATCCAGGCTCAATTTTTCGACCTCTCTGTTCTTCCACACTGTAAAAAAAAAAGAACGGACTAAAAAACGGAAATACTACTGGCAATCTAGACGCTAGTACTATTACCGTTTTTTTTACGGGAATTTTTACCCATAAATTACAAAAAATTTCCGTTTTTCTGATTAAAAACGGAATTTTTTCTGTAATTTATGGGTAAAAATTCCCGTAAAAAAACGGAAATAGTACTGGCGTCTAGATTGCCAGTAGTATTTCCATTTTTTAGTCCTTTTTTTTTTTTTTTTTTTTTTTTTTTTTAATACAGTGTGCGAAAAAAAGAGATTAAAATGTATTGAATGGATCTCGAAGTACCAAAAATCGGGTCTGGATTGAGCACATACTGCTCTCAGCGCCATCTATTGTTTGAAATTCGAACTAAAATCAGGAATCACAGTATAAAAACTCCTGACATCATACGTAACCCTCCTGCAAGAATTATTTTAATATCTGTCACCGTTTGCAAGTTATTGAATTTTAAAATCCATCAGTCATTTTTGGAACACCCAGTATCTTGTTGTTTGGCACCAGCGCATTGCTACTCCAAGTTGATCTCGTAATTTAGAACCTTGATGAGATGACGAGGCCTTCACCTGCCAAGGCACCTCCAGAGGTGTAATTCATAGGTTGAGCAGTACATTATCGCCTTAAAGTAAACAATTTAGAAAACGCATTTGAAAATCGTTATCGGAAGCTTTTTCGTTAAGACTGTTCTCGAATCAAAAAGGGCAACTTCCTGACATAAGTTTTAATTTATTTTTGTTCGAAAAGGCATGAAACTAGAAGGTGTTGTTGTTCAGTAACTATGTCATCGAGTTGTTTTTTCCGTTTTTTTGCAAACCCAATAGATCTTTCAGAAAATAGTTTCAAAATGGACGCTTTGAACTGAATTTCAGCGCGAAAGTATAAAATTCACTCTAGAGCGGCCGAAAAATGGGTTTGTCACGTGATCGAAATTGCTTCTAACTCAATGGGTAATGGATGAATCAAAAAACGGAAAAAACAACTCAATTCCAAATTGCTTCCATGGCCAGGCTTTCCAATTTTATATCTTTCCGTTAAAAAATGAATTTGTAAATGTGTCAAAACGTTTTGCGCTTGTTGAGCAAAGCAGTTAAGAACAGCCTTAATGGCTCTTTTATATTGCATTTAGTGTCTGGTTGTAGCATTCGATTGAAACGTGATATTGATAGATGGACGATAAACATATTCATAATCAAGAGTTCTCTGAGACAATCGATCATCGTCATTTAAAAACAACACCAAATCTGTTACGTCACTGAGGTACAGAGCCTGTGCCGAGATAAGCGATATAACCGTCAAAACAAAGAAATTGTAGGTTTAAGACTTTATCATCATTTGTCAGTCATAATACGTGTAGTACAAGTGTACCCACAAATTAATGTCTGTGTTTATCATAACTTTTTATTTAAGGGTGTATTCCAATCCAAACTGCTTATTTTCTGATTCATTTTTGTTCTCAAATGCATCAAACTGGGAAATTCTCTTATTTAACTAACATAACGTACCGTGCTTCTCGATTTTTTTGATTGCAGTAAATACTGTAAAAAATGCTGTCAATTCCCTTTGAACCGAATTTTCCGAAGCGAGAGAACTGGGAACGGAAAAAAGGGTCCTACTGAGAAAATAATTTTTATAAATCAAGTTCTAATTAATTGAGCGAAAAATAAAAACACACGGCCGCTTATGCATCTCTTCAAAAATCACGTCAGCAAGTTTCATGTTTTTACTTTTAAAAATGGGTCTGAAAATGTGGTTCTCAAGTTCGCTGTTCCACAAGCGTGAAATTTTCTGACACATTGACTAACTCATTTTAAAGGCTGTTCTCAACTGCTCAACAATCGCAAAAAATTTTGACAAATTTACAAATTCATTTTTTAACGGAAAGATATAAAATTGGAAGGCCTGACTAGGGAAGCGATTTAGAATCGAACGGTGGTTTCCCTTTTTTGATCCATAAATTACCTATTGAGTTATAAGTGATTTTGATCACGTGAATAACAAATTTTTCACCCTCCATTGAGTGGTTATTCTCCTTTCTATGGGAAATTCGGTTCAAAACGTCCATTTCGACACCCTTTCATGAAAGATCTATTGCGTTTGCAATAAAATGGAAAAAAAAAGCTCGATGACATAGTTTCTGAACAACACCACCTGCTAGTTTCATGCATTTCCGAACAAGAATAAATTAAAACTTATGTGTCATAAAGTTCCCCTTTTGGATTTGAGAACAGCCTTAAACGTAAAATGCACAAAATGGGCAGGGCTGACGATGGAAGCGATTTGGAATCGAAGTGATTTTTACGGAGTGCGGCGTTACACTTGACCCTCCGAGGTCCTTTTACGTTTTTCTTCAACACTGACCACTTTTTGACGCTCGACCGGAACGGGGAAAAATATTTGAAAATTAACGCTGTTCTTAATTGCTCTGCTCAACAAGCGCAAAACGTTTTGACACATTTACAAATTCATTTTTTAACGGAAACTTATAAAACTGGAAAGCCTGGCCGGGGAAGCGATTTAGAATCGAACTGTTTTTTCCATTTTTGGATCCATCCATTACCTATTCAGTTAGAAGCCATTTTGATCACGTGACAAACACGTTTTTCGCCCGCTCTTGAGTGGATATTCTACTCTCACGTGGAAATTCGGTTCAAAACGTCCATTTTGACACTATTTTCTGAAAGATCTGCTGCGTTTGCAAAAAAAAAAAAAAAAAATGGAAAAAAAAACAGCTCGATGACACAGTTTCTGAACAACAACACCCGCTAGTTTTATGCATTTTCGAACAAAAATAAATTAAAACTTATGTCAGAAAGTTGCCCTTTTGAATTTGAGAACACCCTTAAAACAGTACAAATTTAAAAGGGAAATTCAGTACACTGTAAAAAAAACGGACTAAAAAACGGAAATACTACTGGCAATCTAGACGCCAGTACTATTTCCGTTTTTTTACGGGAATTTTTACCCATAAATTGCAGAAAATTGTCCGTTTCTCTGATTAACAAGGTGGAAATTGCTCTTCAAACGTGGCAAATGAGGTGCGTTCGTACTATAACTAGTTTTATAATTATTTTTTGCACCCCATATTGTACTGAATGTATATTTTTTTGCACTTCATAAGTGCATAGTCTGTAACATCATTAAAATGTACTTGCAATAATTTTTTCCTCACTCCCCGTATTGTAACGGAACACTTTTAACTGTCCCTGTCATTAAACTATACATCCGATTTTCATAAAATTTGAAATGGCTCGACAAAATTGTGCAACAATTATATATTTAAAATTTCAGACCATTCGGACGGTTGTAACATCATTAAAATGCACTTGCAATAATTTAATAAAATAACCACCCTGTACCTTTATTAAAAAAATCTGCAGCCGAAATCGAAAAAATACAGAATAGCCATATTAAAGCTATCCCAAGAAGAAAAAAAAACTCGTTTAAAAAAATTCAAATTTAAGGGGTCTCAGGACTCTTAAAATTGGAAAAAAAGAAAAAAAAGACCATTTTCAACATTTAATATCTTAAAAGGTATTTGATTTTAAGACACAATTTTAATTGGAATAAAATAAATAAGTATGTTTTTTTCCTTTCATGTATTTAAAAAATTATAAGATGCAGAATTAGCATTTACAGGGGGCTCCAAACTGTTAGACATTTGATGAGCAAAAAATCGGCATAACAGCTTACGCGCACGATTACAAAATAAGTATTGCAACTAGAATGAAAATTTTGATGCCTACTTATACTTCAGTTTGCAATAATTACCCTGAACCTAAATAAATTTGTATTTAAAGCTTTTTTATATTTTTAATACAAAGTTGCATTTAGCTAATGCAAAATTAAGAAAATTTCAACATTATAATCACCTAATAAAATATTGTTTTGAACAATAAAAAGGAAATTTTAGGTTCAGTTTCTACAGACTAACATGAAACATATGTTTTGAAAATTTCATGAAAAAATATTCATAAGTTTTTGAGATATCTTGCGCGTTATGCCCAAAAACGTCATTTCGAGAAAAATGGCTTCAAAGTTTCCGAAACGACGCAGCACTTCAGCTATTGAACGTGTATAAATGTAAAAGCCATAACTTCAGTTTTAATAGGAATTTCAAGGAAACAATTATATCAAAATGTTCAGAAAAGATAGGAGTTTAACATCTAAAAAAATTCAAATTTCGAAAATTTTAAAGCTTAAGAGTCCTGAGACCCCTTAAATGAGAAATTCGAAAACAACCTGTCTATAGGCTTAACATTACGGAGCCGATGTTTTCAAGTGAGTGAAGAGTCCCCTTAAGTGTTTAATGTAAATACTAAATTATGCACAGTATTTTAAAATAATTTAAAAGTGCTTGTAAATAATGCTCTTGTCATAAAAATATTCGATTTCGGTATCTTGATAATAATTTTGCTCTTTTTCCTTAATAAATAATCAATTAAATGTTTCTTGTTAATAATTTTGAGCGCGAAATAAATGTCAGTATATTTTTAATTTAATTTGTAGGTTCAGGGGGGCGGTGCATAGCGATTCCTATTTGAACACAACTATGGAAACAAAAAGGGGTACGTGTGTTTCTCAGTTTTGAGTACATTTGGATCAGAACTATTTTCAGTACGTGATATACCGTTTATACTCGTGTATAAGTCGACACCCTCAATCAATAAATTTTTGGGAGATATGTTACAAGATTCATAATCATTTGACAATTTTAAATATTTGATTCGTAGTTACACTTCATGTCACACTTTGAGCACGCATTTTTGTATTTGGACATTTATTATACAGGTTTCTTAACAGGTCCTTAATGGTATACAATTTCAAATTCATGTCATGGAAATTATCCTACACCTATAAATACTACATGGTTTTTTGAATCTAATTTGCTGGCGCTTGCATTTTATGAAAAAAAAATAATTTTGTAATAATTAAAGGTTAGAGTAGTTCAGCGATATTTGTTTTAGATTTTGCTAGATGATTTCGAATATTACACAGATACATTCGTTATTATTATTATTACTATTATTATTATTTTTTTTTTTTTTTTTTTTTTTGCACACAAACATAATTTTTCACTAGTGGTAGGGATATGTACAAGGAAACATTAGAAGTTTTTACATATCACCATATATTTTTCACATTTTTAAAGAACTTAAAATTTTTATACTTAGGTAATGTCTTTGGGTAACTTATGGCGTACGGAAACACTCCATTTTTTTCATTTTTTTTTTCACACAATTACAAGAGAGAATTTTCTACGGTCAACGATTTTTTTACACACGTGCTTTCTGTACTGTCATAGTGCTTAATGTAATTACTTCTTCATTTAAAAGCATTTATTTGAATATTACATTTGGCAACAAGGTTCACATACCTTCTAAATTTTACTTTTTGTCATGTTCATAAAATTTCACCTCATTATTGCCACATTTGTTTACAATTTGGTATAAAAAAAAGAGAGAGATTTTGTATATTAGTTTTTTTTCATCCACTGTAGCTTATACACACCAGCCATTTTTTTTTATTTAATCATCTTAGTAGGATATTTTGTACATTGTTGATAATTGCATGATATACACATCAGACAGTTATTTTATGTTAGAACAATTTGTGAGTCTAACAGTTTTTGGCGTGAATCCACACGCTCCTCACTAATTCATATACTATAAACGCAAACTGCGCGATGCCTCATCACAACAATAAAAGAATAATTAAAGGCCTTACCTTCTATGTATAGATATCCGTTTTTCAGCTCACGGTTAGTCAGGGCGTCTAAGAATTATGGAGTATCCCGTATCATCATATATTCATTTATCCTTACTCCTTCAGGTCACAGTGCATCAGGCTTAAAAAAGGAATCATGTAATAGACGGTGTATTGTGTTGTGCTCCATTGAAACTACTCATATTGTAGGAAAGGAAAAAAGGAGAAGTTTAATTAGAGATACTAAGAAAGAGATTACATTTTGTACGTCTTCACTTGTGTGAGGACGTTTTAAAAGTGAATATTACATATGTTTTTCCGCGCGTGTTACATCATTAAAATTGATAACCATATGGATGTATTTTCGGCACTTTGAGGAAATCAACCAATTATACATAATTGGATATTTATGAAAGTTACAAGGAAGTAAAGTCTGATAAAATAGTGTTCAGTGTAACAGTCAATTATAATGTTTATAAGTTTATAACGCGAACCAGAATAGAACATAAGTGCTTGCGAGTCTGTTTTAAACATATCTCACATAAGGCGAAGAAAGATGAAGAGATGCAGTTTCTCTGGATATTACATCTGTCGACTACGAAGTGTTTCTTTTTCACTATAAACTCTAATGATGTTTTTCTGCAGTAGAAAGAGGGAGAAAATGGGTATCCAAAAATCTTAATAAGGGGATTATATGAATATATCTTCTATCATTTTACAGGCAAGTTTAATTGTACGAAGTTCATTTTGGTTTTTGATCTATAACTAGTGTAATTTTGTATTACATGTCACAAGGGCAGTACAGCACAAGGCAAATTGCAATTTTTTTTTGTAAGGCGATCATGTTTACATCATGTCTCTAGTTTCGGTTGGTAAAATCCACCATTATGCAATCATATTGTATTGCCTTTATTCTTGAAAATGTTGCAAGTTAAAATATTTATGGAATCTTTTGTGCACACTCATCGTTTAGATATATATATAAAAAGAAAAAATATTTTTGATTCCAATTTTGTATTTTTGAGCTCATTTTTTTATTATTTAAGACATGTAAGTGATACCCATTGTCAATTTGTGATGCTGGAATTATGCATGCGTTTATTGAGACATGACTTCATTCCTGATCTGCCATTTGTCAAAAGTGATACCATATACAAATATAAAAAGTTAGTTACAGATATACAGGTATTGCTTTGAAATACCTATAGAGATAGTTTTGTTAATTGTTTAAAATTCTTAAAATAGCTAATTTTAATGTTATGACAGTAGTGATTTTTGCTCTGTAAATAAAAAGGAGACACTTTTTTTCTTTTCCACACCTATCTTTCAGTTTTTTTTTTTTCCAAAATCCAGTTGTGGCGGAGATATATGTGATGTTGATCACATATAATTGACTTAAATTCCGTATGAGACATTAATTATTAAACTACGTAGCTATTTTAATCAGTCGCTCATTTTATTCTGAAAAGGGAATCCATGTTATGTCATTAATCATTCTTTCTTTTCGTATTTACTTTTTAAACTTAATAAAAGGCAGAGTAAGATATTGCAAGTTTGTTAGCAACCATTACATAATTGATAAATAGATGCATTTGATTTCCCGGTGATATATTATGCTTTTGTTTACTTTATGCTATAATATTAATTTAGTAGCTCCAGATGTAACGCATTTCAAGGAGTCTGTTTATATTAATCTCACGCCGGATAAATCAACTAGTATCATTTCTTTGTGCAATTCAAAAGTACGTTATGCATTAATCACAGGGTACTTGTAATTTCCTTTTAAGGAAACCATGTCATAAATCAAAAAGTATAATTTAATTTTATCATTCGGTTACAGAATCTGTTTTTATTACTCTTGATCTAAATCATTTAATGATTTATTGAAAGGTTTGTAAGATTATTTGATGAAATAATAATATATATGTCATCAGATTTATTTTATTGTGTTGGTTCAGTTTTCGCCAGATTGTGTCTTATTTTCATATTTTTGGTGAAAGTTTGGCGTGTTTTATCTGATGTTATGTCAAGTGAACAAAACTGTAATACACTGCTGTTTCGAGGCAGAAGATTACTACAAAAATGTTATAATGTAACAGTGACACCTCCCTGCTTTTAAAATTTCTAACCAGCTTTATGGTTGGTTGGTATCATGTAAGCAACATCAATAAATTAAACATCCAGTTGTGCGTTAAGAACTTGTCCTTGTGATTTAATTTTAGTTCTTGACTTTTTGTGTTTTCAGCTTTGGTTCTCCACGGGATTGGAGCTGTTGGGTTCTTGCAAACGTAATGTATTTCCCTGATGCTTTTACGGCTATCTCCAAAATTTGTATGTATGGGGGTTTCCTGTTTCATAGCACCATTGTTTTTTAAGGGGTCTCAGGACTCTTTAAGCTTCAAAATTTTCGAAATTTTAATTTTTTTAGAGGATAAACTCCTACACTGCAAATAAAGGCGTCTTAAATTCAGACACATATGTGACTGAAAAAGTAATGTAATTTCAGACATCATAGGTGTCTGAAATTAAGACACTTAAGTGTCTTACTATGATCATGGTATAAACACTGTAAACTGAAATGTCTGAAATTCAGACACTTAAGTGTCTGAAAATGGAGTGTTCAATTTTCAGACGTTTTAAAGTGTCTTAATTTTTAAGACACGTGTATCCGTCTGAATTTAAGACAGTTCAAACGTCTGAATCGCATCCATCTTTGATCAACCTGCCTGTTCAGCAATAGGCAGCCGTTTTTTTCACTTTTTTGTAAGCTTTATACACTGTAAAAAGTATCCGTTAAAATATGGAAATTGTACTGTCTATTCAGACACCCATTTACGTTATTTATTTTAATGTAATTTTTTTCCGTACATTCCAGAAAATTTTCCATTTTTTTTGCATATTTCTGTATTTAAAAAGTTCCATTTAAAAGATAAAATATAACCTTCCTAGGACAAACCCATATAATTCAATCCCCTTTTCAAAAATCACCTATATTAGACAGGATTTATTTATTTATATTCATACCAGTGTGTTATTTCCAAGAAATCATGAAATTTTTCATTTCAGCCAAATTTCCGTTATACAGAGGTTTACTTCAGTTTTATTTACTCTTTATTGAGTTACAGTTAGCAAATAATTTTTAGTAGTACGTTTAAAAATATACGATATAACCATGCTGAAAGCGAAATTTTGCCCAGTCTCATTCGATTCCTTCTTAAAAAGTTTGATTGCATAATACTTGCGTTACCTACTGTTATAGAAACCTGTTTAAAGAGGATCGCTTATAATTCGATAGGTAATTTATTCATCAAAAAATAGAAAACTTATTTCGATCACATATTTTCTGAATAACATCATCTGCCAATTTCATGATTTAAGAACAAAAATGAATTAAAATTTATACATTTCCAATTTGAAGTGGAAATTAAACCTTCAATTTTTGAAAATGAATAGTGGCGCCATCTCGTGTAGTCAAAGTAATCTATCTCTAAATAAAACTACAGCGAAAACTCGATACATGACGTTAATGACTTTAGCGTATACCAGTGGTTCCCAACCTTTTTTCGGCCGTGCCCCACCTAGGCATCTCTAAAATCATGATGCCCCCCCCCTCCCTTCTATATTATATAAATATTGTCACATAAAAAATAAACTTCCATTTTCCCAGATGGATCCGAAAATAGCATTAACTCCATCATAAGTGATTTCACATTCTTTAATTTATCAAAATCATATTTTTTTTAATTACAAATATGCTTTTAACCTAACTCCATGAATACAGTGATGCCATGGATCTTCGCATTTACATCGTTTTATTGTTTTTGGCAACTTACCTCAAATTTTAAAACTGATAAACAGTCTACATTTTTATTTTCGCAAAATTTCTTGAAAACATTTTCATATTTTGTATAACATCTGATAGAATTGATACATTTTATAATGGATTTTAGTACTTCATTAAGAATAAGTGATATTTGTTTATCGCCAAGACTGTATGGATAACATAATTCACAAGTAGCATTTCCGGGTTCACACTTTTATCCAATTTAAGTTACTACTTACCTTTCCTCCCATAACATACTTCTTTGATAGCTGATTTTTTTCCCATTATTATTATTTGGGCCCCATGTTTTCTCCAATTTAAAATTTTAAAATGCATATGTCATGAATTTCATATTCTGTATGTGGTCTGCAGAAGAGCCATAAGAAGTTTACTTTCAACACTTTCTTTCCGTGATGCACACGGGGTTTTATTAATTTCATAAATGTAGCACCTCATTTTTATCATTCAAAACATTTTTTAGATTAAATATGCCCAAATAGTCAATTTTAGATATACTCTACAAAATTTCCCATGTAAAATTTCCCTCGTGGGGCATATTACACTATGAATAGATGTACAAGTTTGTTTTTTTTAAATAAATAGTAAAAAAAAGAGGTGTAATTTACTAAAATAGTATTAAAACCAGAGAAATTAAATGATTCTTTATTATATAAAAGGTTTCAAATTATAGAACCATATAGAATCCATATAATTATTTCGGTGTCAGTGTATTTTTGAACTTTTAAATGGTATCGTTTCGGAAATTAATTTTTATTCAGTTATTTTTAAATTTTTTCATCTATTATTTCTATTTTTAGACTAAGACACTACTTTCATTAGAAAAAAAGGACAGAAAATTTGTTAATAAGAAATCTGAAATTGCCCATCTGAAAAGCCATATTGCCCCCTGTGGGGCGTACGCCCCCCACGTTGGGAACCACTGGCGTATACCCTCTGCCATACGTGTACCCTGTGTTTTTTTTTTTTTTACGACTACAGCACTGTGTATAAACTGTTCAGAATGATACTAAATTGGAAAAAAAACTTACTGCTACTTAAGGGGAGCGGGAAAGCAAAACTCAACCAAAAAATCGATTTTTACTTTTTTATATCATTAAATATCCAACGATGTGTCACACATATTTATATATGAAAAAATAAGTGTTGAAATTATTCATTTATTATTCATTATTTCATATTTCACGACTTTTTCTCAAAATTTGGATTTTTCATGCTTATGTTTCTTTTTTTCAATATCTATTAAACTTAAGAACTCAGATTTTTTTTTTAATACTTGTGTTATGTTATATTGTATACTTTAACTCTGGGATTTAATGATTTGTTGAAAATTATTTATTTTAGGCAGTGAAATCTTACCAAAAATGCTAATTTAAAAATGATTTTCAATAAATAATTAATAATTAATTTTGAGTTTCACATAGATTGAAAATGGTTACGTAAAGTATGTTATTCTGTCTACTCTAAAAAATCTAGATCTCTATCTTTCACAATTTCTGAGAAAAAGGTACATAAAGTTGATGAATTTAACATGGTCTTTCAAGACTTTCCCAGTCTCCTTAAAAACATTGCTTGTGCTTGATGAATAACATTATTTTGAAAAATCTGCCGACGATATCGTAGCCGAATGGTTAGCGCACTCTTCTCCTACGCAGAGGACTCTGCGTCGAATCCCACCTGGGGTAAGTGTACTCTAGTTTGGAATGAATACTATATAATTCAGATGGCCTTTGGTTAGTGGTTATATATAAAATATGGAGATTAGTTCTTGAAAAATTATAATTTATCTTTTAAATGGAAATTTTTAAATACAGAAATATGCAAAATAAATGGATTTTTTTCTGGAATTTACATCAGAAAATTTCAATTAAAATATGTAAATTATACTGGAGTCTCGAGGGGCTACAATTCCATATTTTTATGTTATATATATATATTTTTACACCGTATAATGCTTACGAAAGAAATATATATATATATATATATATATATTACACCGTATAATGCTTACGAAAGAAAAAAAAAAAAAGGTGAAAAAATGTTTGTCGAAGTGGTCAAATATGGATGCAATTCAGACATTTGAAGTGTTTGAAATTCAGACGCATACAAGTGTCTTAAAAATTAAGACACTTTAAAACGCCTGAAAATTGAACACTCCGTTTCAGACACTTAAATGTCTGAATTTAAGACATTTCAGTTTACAGTGTATTTTTTCTGAACATTTTGATATAATTGTTTCCTTGAAATTTCCTTTAGAACAGAAGTTATGTATTTTAGAATCATACACACTCAATAGCTGAGCAGCGTTTCCAAAACTTTGTAGTCAATTTTGTTCCAAATGACGTTTTTGGGCATAACGCGCAGGATATCTCAAAAACGTCTGAATATTTTTTCATGAAATTTTCAAAACGTATGTTTCATGCCAGTCTGTATAAACGGAACCTAAAATTTTACTTTTATAGTTCAAAAAAATATTTTTTTTTTTTGTGATTATACTGTTGAAAATTTCAAAATTTTGTATTAGCTAAATAAAACTCTGTATTAAAAATATAAAAATGATTTAAATGCAAATTTATTTAGGTTTAGAGTAATTATTATTATTACAATGTGAAATATAATTAAACGCAAAAAATTTCATTCCAGTTCTAACATTTATTCTGTCATCCTGCGCGTAAGCTGTTATGCTAATTTTCTACTCGAAAAATGTCTGACAGTTTGGAGCCCCCTATAAATACTAATTCTGCATCTTGAAATTTTTAAAATACATGAAATGAAAGAACATATTTATATCTTTCATCCCAATAAATGCTGTGTTTTAAAATCATATACATTTTAAGATATTAAATGTTGAAAATGCTCTCTTTTTTTCCAATTTTAAAAGTCCTGAGACCCCCCTAAATCGACTGGGTAGTTCCAGAGATTTACCCACTATAAACAAACACACAAACGTTACTCCTTTATAATATTAGTATAGGTATCATTAACACCATCTACACATAGTCATGTTGCAGCTGAAGAAAAGAGAGATCGCGTGAAAAAAATAAAAATAAATAGAGAATTTTGTTCTAACTAACTTATAACCGAACTGAAATATTTAAAGATGAAAAGCAAAATATGGAATGGACCATATTCTCCTCTTGGGTTCGAGGCTATAAAAAATCGTCTGCTTGGGAATAACATTCATAGCCGCGCTATTGAAAAGCATTGTGTTTAGAAAATTTATGCTTATATTTTATTTTATACGGAGTTTTAGAGCTTTCCAGGGGCAAGTATGAGTTATACAGGAATTCTTTTATGTATTTTAAAGTAATGGGATGCATATTTTTCATTTTACATATAAAATAAAAATTTTAAATTTTAGTTAATACATATATATGGATTTATATTAAAATATATAAGTATTGATCGAAAATAATTCGTACAAAATAAATCTGCAGTATTTTGCGCATGCATTTACCTGTATTTCTGCTGCATCCAATGACGCAATAAGGTAAACAAACGCGCTAGCCGCTATTTCTACATCACGTGATTCCCACTGTGACGTCACGAGAATACTGTCCAATATCTTTACTTGAAATTAGAGTTCTGTATAGACCGAATTGGGTTCCAACTTGAACCCAAAATTCGGTTTGAAGTCAAACCCCAATTCCTACACATAGGCTTTCCAATTTTATGTCTTTCCGTTAAAAAAGGAATTTGTAAATGTGTCAAAACGCGTTTTCGCTTGTTGAGCAGAGCAGTTAAGAATAAGCCTTAAGCGCAAAACGTTTTGACATATTTACAAATTCATTTTTTAACGGAAAGATATGAAATTGGAAAGCCTGACCAGGGAAGCGATTTGGAATCGAACTGTTTTTCCAGTTTTTGATCAAAAAATTACCTACTGAGTTATAAGCGATTTTTATCACGTGAGACGCCATTTTTCTCCCCTGACTGACTGGATTTTCTTCTTTCGTTCGGAAGTTTGGTTCAAAATGCCAACTTTGGCAATATTTTCTGAAAGATCTATTGCGTTTACAAGAAAACGGAAAAAACAGTTCGATGACATAGTTTCTGAATAACAACACCTACTAGTTTCAGGCGTTTCCGAATAAAAATGAATTAAAACTTATGTTAGAAAGTTTACCCTTTGTATTTGAGAACAGCCTTAAGCGACCCGGAAAAAACGGAATTTGTGTAATCATGAAGGGAGTTCAACTGGGATGGCCTCTGAATGGAGGTAAAATTAGTATTGAGTGTATGGGAATAAATTCCGTTCCATGTAAAAATGGTCGTTCAGGGAGGTTGCACTGTATTTGCATCTAAGATGAGACAACAGAAATAATATTTTAAAAATAAATTTCTAAAGTAAACATCAAATATTACTCATATTTTTTTTATGCTAAAAACAAGATTTTAAGTAATTTTGATTCACTGCTATTTGATCCATTATTATCTCTATATAATAAAAGGCAATGTAACGCATCCGGGGCGAACCCATCGATTTTGCCAATCTCCGATAAGATGGAGCCACGTTAGGCTTAATTTCGATTTCAGATGTGTAAGAGAAAACTTATCTGCTGAAATACAAATCTTTTCTACCTGAAATCCCTTCTGTTCAACATAATTTTCTTTAAAAGATTCGAAACTAACAAAATTTCAATGATTTGCGCAGTTGAAAAACAATTTCAGAAATCGAGTTAAAAGCATACATTAGCGTAAAACGTAAACAAGCGGTAGCGAGTCATTCACTTGATTCATTGAAAAAAAAAACCATGGACGTATTCTTCTCTCGACGCAAATCAACTTCTGTAAGCCATTGTACTACGGTCCCCTATTCATCAACATAAACAGACCCAAAGATCGTACAAAGGAAAAACATGTTGGGGAAATCCCACTCCCTCCTGCACACCCACAACTAGAATGTACTAGAGAAACAGGTTCTCTAGAATGGACAAGGTCGAATCGAAACGGTTTCAAAAGATTCTTTGGCGGTCGTTTTCAAAGTTCAATACATGTTGTTCGTTAGAAGGATACGATTATTTTGTTTGATACTATAAAACATTAAGTACAATTTACCAACATTAAATTCATAAAAAAACTGCATAAAATTTATAAACAAAGAAGGATAACAATTGCTATTTTTATTGACAGGTAAGTTTTATGAACGCTTTTCACTGTTTCCCAAAAATCTTAATTTTTCAGATATATATGTAGTTTTTAAGAGTTGTAATACAAAGAAGAAAAAATTGTTAATGCCTGTTTTTAATTGTAGTGACTTTAATATATGTCTATCTAAAGTTTAGTTCAATATTCCTAGAATTGTTTGTTATTTATTTATTTACTAAAAAATTAGTTGTGTTGTACTTAAGATTAATTGATAGTCAGATGAGTGTAAGAAAAAATAATAAGATGATCGCCTTCGCTTTCGAAAATTCTCAATGATTTCTGATAGCAAAATAAACGAGGGGGGCGGGGAGGGGTTTCAATATCAGCAGAATGTCTTACGTGTATTTTAAAATAATTTAATGTGAAAGCATGAAATTTAAATAAATAACCATGAATATTATTTTAAATACAGTGAAACTCGTTTAAGATACGCCCGCTTAAGATATGAATTATCTTCGGTCCCTTGAAAAATGCCTATTAAACCTGTGTAAAATTACCCGCTTAATATAAGTACGCATAAGATACGATCCCGCTTAATATACGAAGAAAATTTGTCCCTTGATGTAAAAAAAACCCGCTTAATATACGAAATGGTGCTTATATAATCCGTTTATCACGTGTCTTTAGGACAGAATAGCTTAAAAGAGCAACTGAATTGTGCTCGAGTCTTTGTCTTGGCGACTTCCCCCCTCCCTCCCCGTTTCTTCTTCCCCTTTTAAGTTCGAAGTCCCTGTGGAAGGATCGGGGAAGTTCTCCTTAACGTCATAATCACGTGATGTGACGCACCCCCATACCGTGCCTTCGCAGCGTTCTGCGATCTAGGGGAAAATCCCTAGATATAGGAAAACTCAAGCCTATTTAGGGAATTCCTTCTTATTTCTAGGGAATTTTTAGAATACTAGCAATATTTTTTTGAAATCTAATGGAAAAAAAAAGGATTTTTTTTTAGACTTCTGTGTTTTTCTGGCAATGAACGTGATAGATGGAAGAGGGAGTAAAGAGATGGGCAGTGTGGGAGAAATTGTCTTTAAGCAATTCTTTCGCTAACAGAGGATGGGGGGATGTTGTTTTTCTATAAAACAAACTGATGTTCATGAATCTCGTATGTGATTCAGCCAGGCCGTTACAGCCAATCAAAATGCAGAATTTCTTCTATTTCACGTGACTTTAGAATCTAGGGAATTTTTATTCCGTAGCCTAGGGAAAAAGGGAAAACCTATCTGAGAACACTGTGCCTTCGAAACCTCTGTACCGGCAAAGCTGTCGAAAGGGCATTGCGTAAATCTAGTCTTTTGTTTATCCGCTGAATAGTAATAGGAGTAAATAATGGATGAGCAACTTAAAGTAAAAAGAAAAGCACTTTCTTTGACTAAAAAACTGGATGTGTTAAGGAAATATGACGCCGAGAATGTGATAAACAAGACAGTCTTTGCCAAATCTGTGCGAATCCACGAGTCAACTCTTCGAGCTCTGTTAAAAAATAGACAGAAACTGGAAAGCAGTGCATCAGCTGGAGGCTCTAGCAGAAAGAAAATTAAGGTGGCAAAATTTGAAGAATTGGAGAGGATTTTATTTCAGTGGTTCACCCAAACCTGATCGATGAACATCCCAACTAATGGATCATTGATTAAGGAAAAGGCCTGCGAAATTGCTACACGTCTTGGGGTGGATTTCACGCCTAGCAACGGTTGGCTAGACCGCTTCAGACAAAGATACGGCATAGTTTATAGGAAGGTATGCGGAGAGTCGACAGCTGTGAATGTAGATGATGTCAATTGTTGGAAAACTAACGTTCTCGCGCCGCTATTGAAAAAGTACTCAAGATGCAATATTTACAATGTCGACGAGATGGGCCTTTTTTTTAAATTAATGCCAGATAAAACTATGGCGTTTAAAGGTGAGAAATGTTCTGGGGGCAAACTTAGCAAAGAACGTATAACTGTTCTTGTTGGTTCAAATATGAGCGGAACGGATAAATTAAAATCCCTTGTCATCGGCAAGTCGCGGAATCCTCGCTGCTTTAAAAATGCTAGAAATCTGCCCTGCGATTATGAAAGTCAAGCCAAAGCATGGATGATAGGCGATATATTCGTTAAGTGGATTCGCAAGTTCGATGAGCGAATGAAAAAGGAGTCCAGGAATGTATTGTGTCCCGCCGACAACTGTCCCGCCCATCCCAAGGATATCCCCGGTTTACAAAACGTCGAACTAGTCTTTTTACCCCCTAATGCAACTAGCGTTGTTCAACCCATGGATCAGGGCATAATTCATGTTCTCAAAATGAAATACAAAAGTCGTGTAGTTGTACGTCATCTACACCAAATAGATCATCGTGAAAAGGATCTGTCCTGCCCAACCTGTAAGCCTAATAACCTCTTGGACGCCATGCATTTCCTGAGAGCGTCCTGAGAAGACATAATATCAACCACCATTGTGAACTGCTTCTGTAAAGCCTTTGATGTCGACGGCACTTTCCGAAACGTTGATATCGCGGAAAAGGAGCAGTATCAAGAAGAATGCGAAGATTGGGACTCATTTGTCGAAATTGACGATCAGCTTGTAACATGCGAAGTTCGTTCTATCCCGGATATAATCGCGGATGTCAAAAGTTCCGATAAACTTAGGCCTTCAGAAGAAGAGGTAGATGACGCGGGAGAAGAAATGGATGTGCCAGCCATACCGTCAGTCGCATCTGTAATGAGCTCGTTCAGCTTACTTCGACAGTACGCCTCTTCGATGGATGCTGGTCCCTCTGTCGAAGATTTTATCTACAACATCAACAAGGCAGAAAGCTTCGTGATAAAATCTCGCCCTAAGTTGCACCAAACCCAGGTAAACGACTTTTTTTCAACAAATTAAAACTACTTCACGTACTTTAATTTAGATAATGTAACAAATAATTATTGTTCCTTGGTTATACATTCAGTTTGTCTTTCTAAAAGTAATTATGAAAATTTGTTATTTTTCCTGTTTAAGTATGTAGTGTATTTTAGTTGTTGTTTTCTAAAGATTAACAAAAATTTCGTTTTATTGTCTTTTTATAATTTGAGATTTTAATTTTGTTATTGTACAAACGTGACTCAATAAAATTTTTGAGAAAAATAAAGTAATTCTTTATTTCAAAATTTTAAACTTAAATTTTCTATAATATCTAAAAATTGTTAGAAATGGGTAAAATGAGAGTTATAAATGGTTAAAATACGTTAATAACAATGTGCACTGCCTTTATATGCATTATTACTCGGGAATCTATGAAATCCGGATAAGATACGATCCCGCTTAAGATACGAAATGCTCTCGGTCCTTTGATTCGTATCTTAAACGAGTTTCACTGTATTTATTTTAGCATAAAAAATTACTTATTTATATATTGCATTTAGACTATTCTTTTTATTCTTCATTTAAACTATTATTTATACTTAAATGAAAAAGGAAATTTGACTGTGAAGAGATCTATACATACTAAAATTATAAACTATAAAGCTAACATATGAGTTTTCTATTCTCTAAAAATTTTATATAGTTTATGTGTTATTTGCAAAATATTATGTAAATACACATAATAGTCTATAATTTTATAATAATTTGTTGTATAAATAAATATTGTATAAAATAACAAAATTACATTGATAAAAAAAATAATACATTAAACATTACTAAAAATATTTAAATAATAATAATGAATAAACATTTATATGTCTGATAAAACTACAGTTTGAAGAAGCATATATTTAATGTCATTTAGTCAAATTCATTTAAATAAATTGAAAAGGGAGCGGCTAATTTTAGTCTGAATATTTTTTAATGTAACATCTTTTTCGAGCAAAAAAAAAAAAAAAAAAAAAATTATACAGTAATTAAAAATAGGCATTAACTATATTTGATTCTTCTATGTATTACAAAAATTTAAAAACTACATCTACCCTATATATATAAAATCCTAATGAATAGAATTGAAACGAATTTATGTAACGATTCTATGAAACGACTGATTAAACAACTGATTACGTTTCACGGCGATTTCTCCTAAAATATGGAATACTTTGCGATGAAATCAACACCAAAAATCCGTATTGATCCACAGATCTCAAAACTGGTATTAGAATTTTAAAATTAAAATAAGTTTTCGAAATATTAATTTTTTTTCTAATTTTAAATACTTTTTTTCTAATGATGGCAACTCAAATTTTAATCATAACAGATATTTTTTTCATATTTTAGAAAAGGTTATTTTAAATTAATTTGGCGACGAGTTTGGCCTCACTTAAATGTATGCTAAGAAATGCATCATGTTACTTTTATTCAGAATTTAATTTGTGCCTGGAGCTGTTGATGATAGTCACATGACTTAGGCTATTATTATAGAGATTGTTTTCAATTTTAAAAACAGCGCAGAGAATAATATTTCCTAACGATTAAAAATCTATTTTCACGTGACTATTAAAAACAGAAAAAAAAACTTTAAAATTACTATTAAATGAGTACGTGTTAAAGGCAGGAAAATATTGAAAATTATGTCCTGAAAATTGTATTTACACGTGAATATTAAAAGGGAAAGGAAACTTTAAAATAATAAATACATTAATATGCGTTTAACCCTTTCACGGACAAGGCACTTCTATTCGTAAAATCTTGAAATCAGTGAATGGCACCAGAATTTACAAACAAATTTCGAAATACAAAAATGCTTTTGTTCACTTACTTAATAAAAGGGAAATTTTCATCCCAATATTCTGATGCTGATGTGGCATTTAAGAATTAAAATTAAGCGGTCCAAAAATGAACCACCGCCCTTGAAGGGGTTAAAGCAGCAAATTTTAGTAATTGTATTATGTCAATCGTTTTATAACGCTGTTAAAAAATACCGAGAGACAAAGACTCTGTTTACTTAATTCATTTTATTTTAGCTTCTTTTCAAATGTTTAACTTATCTTCTTTAACCAAACACGAAAATAACCATTGGATGTCTTAACAGCCACTGATTCTACCTTAAATTTTTGCAATCAAAGGAAATTGAATGGAAACCCGTTTACAGGGAGATCGCTACAGGTTTTTTCACTATAATTCAGTATATATAATCAATGCAAAAACCCTTGACGGGTTAAAAGTTTCTGACGCAGCACTTTATCTTATGCTCTAAGAATTTCAAATATGGAACTTAAAAATACTGATATCAAATTTTGAGTGACGTTATGCTATTTCTTAAAAAATATATTTGTATTTATTTCACCATTTTATTTTTGTTTTATTTATAATCGCATGTGCAAAAGTTATGTTCAACATGAAAAGCTGCATAAAATTTTATTCGCTGTTGCTTTATCATTTACATCTCTCATAAATTCAAAATATGTGTTTTAAAAGATATGATATAAAATTTAAGTGACGCCTTGATGTGACTTTAAAAGGTTTGTTTTTTAAAATTCAATTTAAATTATTTTTGACTTCGTTAAAATATTTTTTTTACATCTACACAATACTTTTAATTTTCCAATTCACTGTTAAATATATCACTTTCATTGAATCTATACTATGCATTGAAATGTATTTATTTCAATAAATTGATTTATCTTTTGTGTCACGCTATTCAAAATTGTGAGTAAGATTTATGTAAGTGGTTTATTTGCGTCAAACTATCCTTTTTCATACATTTCATGTAGTTTGGACACAATGACGCAAAGAAACCATTTACATAAATCTTACTCACAATTTTGAATAGCGTGACACAAAAGATAAATCAATTTATTGAAATAAATACATTTCAATGCATAGTATAGATTCAATGAAAGTGATATATTTAACAGTGAATTGGAAAATTAAAAGTATTGTGTAGATGTAAAAAAAATATTTTAAGCAAGTCAAAAATAATTTAAATTGAATTTTAAAAAACAAACCTTTTAAAGTCACATCAAGGCGTCACTTAAATTTTATATCATATCTTTCAAAACACATATTTTGAATTTATGAGAGATGTAAATGATAAAGCAACAGCGAATAAAATTTTATGCAGCTTTTCATGTTGAACATAACTTTTGCACATGCGATTATAAATAAAACAAAAATAAAATGGTGAAATAAATACAAATATATTTTTTAAGAAATAGCATAACGTCACTCAAAATTTGATATCAGTATTTTTAAGTTCCATATTTAAAATTCTTAGAGCATAAGATAAAGTGCTGCGTCAGAAACTTTTAACCCGTCAAGGGTTTTTGCATTGATATCATTACTTTTTTGAGGTTAGTGATAAAATGATTAAAAAAAAGATACTTATGGAATATAATGCAGATTTAATTTTTACTATTTTATTACAATTTTCCTTATAGCAGTTTGTATATAAGAACAACTGGGTAAGTATAATCGCAGATCGCACAGAGGGTTTCATTTGATATTCCTTTAAAAACACTTTATCCTTAAATTAATAAATCCAAAATGTTAATTTATAATTATTAAATCCTTACATAGATGTAGCACCAATAGTTCCAATTTTCATGGGGCAGGGAACGCACTCTTTTAAACAAACCACCTTCCAACTGAAGTCATCAAAAACCAAGTTGAATAAGCCAGAGCCCGTTGTGTTGTTTGACAAACAGCAGTCTCATGTCCCCTCCTTCCCCCCTTTTTCAAAATTTTTCACACCAGTACTTAAGAATGGAACCGAAATAATTTTTTCTCTTCAGAAATTACGATAAAAAAATAGTATGCAGTACTCATAAATTTACTTTAATGCTATATAGGGTGATTATTAAGTTAATTATAACGTTTGGAATCTGTTGCATTGATGTCCGAAAGGTAGTTTCTGAGTTATGGAAGCTGGACCCATAAGGCGCCATAGAGGGGCGAAGCCCGCTAGTGTCTATCATAATTATATCTGCCATGTAGACTAATTGCGATATTTAATCAAAATAGCCCCCCCCCCCTCCTCATCCCCGGAAATATAACAAATACAAAATGTGTTTTTATAAACCTATCGTCAAATAGGTTTTTATTTCTTTTTCCCTAAAAAAAACATGATTTTTATATCCGTAACGTAAATAGCGGACGAAGCCCGCTAGTTCCTATCATAATATATATTTTTAATAATTTTATATAGTCTATAATAAAAATCAGACTTAAAATAGTCTAGTTCCATGAGTACTTGTAGTGTCAGTTACATGCTACGATTTTTGGATACCAGTATTTTAGAACGGGAAAATGTGACTTATTTTATCGGAGATATCTCATTAATTGAATAAGGTGAAGCAAACTTTTTGAAAAAAAGGTGGCCAACAAGCATGGCAGTTATCAGCTATGTGACTTTGTGCTAAAGTCCATTAATTTGATCTGCTTTAAAAAGATTACGGAAGATTGAATTATAGTAGAACCTGGATTAACCGAGCTTCGATTAATCGAGGTTTCTGTTAACCGAGCCGATAACAAAGTCTGATTTTTTTTTTCCTTTTGAATGAGCCTTAAAAATAACCACACTCTTTAGCTCACTGTCCGTGCTATACAGGCCCTTCTGCCCCCAAAAGCCCTCAACTCCAAAGAAACATTGGACCCTGAGAAGTCAATAGCGAACAATGCTTTGTTTCCAGTGGCTGTGTGAACTTTCGTAAATTTTTCAATTTGCATTTTAAAATTTACTACTGGTAGTTGATTTTCTTTTTAAATTTGTTAAGCTGTGAAACAGAACTTTACATATATTTACTTTTATTATTTAAAAAACGTTCTATATATTTTTTTAAAAGAGATGTTAAATTCGCAAGCACGGCGAGTTTTTACACACAGTTTCTATTAACCGAGATTTCCGATTGCGATTTACTAACAGTCCCAATTAGCTCGGATAATCGAGGCTGCTCTGTATAATTAAAAAATCAATGGCGATCTTACTGTAAACGGGTTTCCCTTTTACTGAGGGATTTCAAAACCGAATCAGCTGATGTTAGTTGCTGTTTCCCTGCTTGATTAAATAAGATTAGTTAAACATTTGAAAATTACCAAATATAAAAGGAACTAAGTCAACAGAGTCTTTGCTTTATGGTATTTTTTAACAACGCTATAAGAAAATGATTTTAAATAAGAGATTTTAAATGTAACGTTTTAAATCTGACATAATTTTCACCAAACTTTCCTTTCTCTTTGTAACATTCAACTGAAAATATTTTTATTATTAGAAAGATAATATTATTATTTGCGCTACCTTAAAATTAGCAACTATAGTTAAAAATATCATCTCGAAATTTGAAATAAATCTCTCATATAAATATATTTTTTAATTTACACTGTTTTGCAATATGTTTTGCAATGTGTTTTGTAAACTGTTTTGGCCACTTTGGCCAATATGACGTAATTTCCTCCATTTACGACTTTTAACACATATCAATGAATTTATTATTTAAAAATTCTCTTTTTCTTTTAATATTCACGTGTAAATATAATTTTTATGACTTAATTTTCAATGTTTTCCTTCTTTTAATGCGTAATCATTTAATTCTAATTTGAAAATAATTGATTATTTTATAATTTTCTTTCATTTTAAGTAAGCATGTGTAAAAACAATTTTTATGACGTAATGTTTAATATTTTCCTGCTTTTAACACGTTATCATTTAATTCTAATTTAAAAGGATTTTTTTCTGTTTATAATAGTCACGTGTGAATAAATTTTTAATTTAAAGGATATATTATTTTTTGCGCTGTTTTAACATTTGGCAACAATTTAAAATAACCTTTTCTAAAATATGTAAAAAATATCTCTGGAAATTCTGAAAATTTTAATTTAAAATTGAAATAAACCGTCAAAAAATTAGGCAAGTTAAGAATAATAAATGCACTCTGCAAACTTCGAGTTTCTATTGAATGATTAAATTGAATGAAAATGATTAAATTCCCATGTATATATTTTTTTTCTATAAGACTTTTTTAATGAGACAATTTTATCCAGATTTAACATTAAATATCTCTTAAAATAATTCTTCGATTTAAAAACTGTCTAATTCAACGTTTTTATCAAACATTTCTCTATAATACTACGCAATTGCGTCAAAAGATGGCGACACCAGAATTCTGATATGCTTATTATGTAAACTGTAAATATTGCAGAGTTAAATAAAAAGAATTGTCTCGGGGTTATCAAACTTCATTGATATTTATAAATAAAACATTTCAACTAAATTATTTATTATAAAAGAATTATTACATCACAATAGCTTTTATGCAAGGCAAATAATAATTATAATAATAATAATATTATGGATGTCAGTGATTATATATTGATTGACCGTCATAATAATAAAAAATGATATTATAAAAAGAAGAGCTGAAATGAATTATTTTTTTACGTTTCTGATCGTGTGATTTATATTCAAATAATAATTATTAATGTATATTTTTTGTAAAGTGATTGAAATTAGATATATTTATAAAATTTATGGTAATATTTTTATTGTTGAAAAATTGCCAAGAAATAATCATCATCAAATTGGCGTCATTATAATTGTAATTTTATTTAACTTAATAGCAATTAAAAAAATTACAAAGGAACTGAGAATAATGGTCAACTAGCAGACTTTAAAAAAAAAAAAAAAAAACATTCACATGTGAAAACACGTACCACAGAGTATCGAACTGCCTATCTTAAGGTCAGTAAACGATGGCCCTTAGCCACTCAGCCAGTGGGAAGACAAAATTTTTCTCCCCAAAAGTGGTTAAAAAGAAAGCATGTGTATGAATACAGTGTCATGCATTTTCGGCGAAATTTCCATAGAATGGCGAAGAAATATAGTCCGATTTTTCATGCGCATTATAAAACGAACAAGAGTCTTGCTGGAAACAAGTAAATTGTTATTTGGTTCATCTGAAACATATTTATTTGATTTTTAAAAAATCGCCCATGTCATTTTCGAGAGAAAAAAAAATCGAATTATTTAACGAACGAGAGTTTTCCCAGAAATAAGAAAAGTGTTATTCACCTCGCCTTAATCACAGTTATATTACCCTCATAGCATGCATGGTCACGGTGACGTCGTTGTGACGTCACTGTAAGTCACTGTGGTCACGTCACATCTGTGACCAAAATGCCACCACTCAGTGATGTCACATTGTGACTGAGATGTGAACTTCTTAGAAAACTTTAAAAAATTACAAAAATTCTTCAAAACATGTTATTTACTGTAAAATTATGTTTTTCTGGCAATTAAAAAAAATTGTGAGGTCACTGTTATGTAACGTAAGACACGTCACATATGTGACAAAAAAACCACTATATTGTAAGTCACAGTGTGACAAAAATATGAACTTCAAAAATCTTTGAAAATGAAGAGAAATATTTTAAACAGTCACGAGTTACATGGCATAAGGAAAAAAATATATTAGTGGATAGCAAATGGTAAATTCTGTCATTAAAGGGGAGGGGGGGGGGGGGCATAATAAATAAAGTGCACGATACAAGCATTAATAAACTAAATTTTCAGGCTATATTTTATCAATTTGATATCTAAGATAGTGAATGTATACTTTTTCATGATTTCAATTTTATCTAGCATTTGGATAATATATTTAGAATTAGGAATATTAAATTTATACACTTTACATATTTAGTTTGCTGGGAGGAAATTTATTTATTTATTTCTTTTTTTACCGACCAGGATTATTCGAAACACTTCTGTGGTTTCAAAATAAAAAAATTTCTATAACAGTTAAATCTGCACCTTTTAATGAGCACGTAGAAAGAGTCTTCAGAGTTTAGTCATCTATGCATTTCTTGCTTTAGAATATTTTTATAATTTGTATTCAAGTCATAAATTCTACTTCTTTCAGACTTTTTAAATAAAATTAGCATTTTCCGAAAATAAAAGAAATATACAAAATTTGTGCAAAACAAACTTTACTTTAAAAAAAAAAAGAAAAAAAAAGGGGGGGGGGGTCGTTATTACCATTAAATTTATTTTTACACCTTTTGAAAATTTAAACAATGGTATATCTAATAAACTCTAATTATGAATATTATTATTATAATTATTTAGAAAAAAGGAACTTTAAAATACATTTTAACTTGAATTATTTGGTACGGATAAAAAGAAAAGCTTAAATACATTGGACATTTCTTCAAATACAAAATTTTAATTAACCATACTTTCAGAAAATTACTACGCATTCAAGTTTCATATCTCTTGCATGCAAAAACAAATAATCTGTACCAGACCATCTGCTTGAAAATCGTCTGCCCACAAAAAAATAAACATGAGAAGACGCGGGAAATAAATAGTTCACTGTTTTTAGAACATCACCTTCACCACGTCTACAACATTTTAAGATAAGGAAATGACCATTTTAGGATACACGGATATTAATAGAACGTATATGTAAGTTTTATTTAATTTAAATATTTTATTCCTGATTTGTACATATGAGTTAAATAGTTTTATGTTATATTTGTAAGAGACTGATCTTTAACTGTCACTAGCGATATTTTCAAAATCGATAACTGTAAAGAAAAATATCTTAATCTGCCATCGCTTGAAAAAAAAAACTGCGCAGAGACTGTGCATGCCTACATTCATACTGGAATTAATATAAACATTAATTTACTCTTACTTGAGATTGAAAATGTATGGAACGACAATGATTTGGAATTATTTTATCGGATTCTTACTATTTTTTTATTACTAACACTTATAGTTATTATTATTTTGGGATTAAATATGATGTTCGATTATCATGAGATTACGAAACTGTTTCAGATTAGAAATTAACATTATACTGGGAAACTGTATTTTTACATATTACAGTAGTGAAACATTTGAAAGAATTTTCTTTTAGTGCTAATAATATTTTAAATTATCTTTCAAAATCCTAAATCTTCAGACCAATGTTTTCAGATTTAACATTTGCCGAAATTATGAAATAATAGGAATTCCTTATACCATATGGAAATATTTTTGAGATATTGTTAAATCTAATAATGCATTTAATTTATCTATTGAGTTTGCTGTTGTTTAATAGTACAATTATAAATACTAATTATTATTTTTAGTGTTTTTCAAATTGGTATATTTATTATTTTTAATTGTATGTAAGCATTTTTTCTGTTTGTGATTTTAATCAAACATTTAATTATAGACATTCTGAATCGGTTATTAAATTTTCTTCTATTGTAAATTCATTTTCTACGTTTATGATATGCGTAATTATTGGAACTAAAAAGTAAAATATGATATTTAAGCTTTGAAACAAAGTGTTTTTCATGCCTGATGGGAAGTTATAGATTAAATTGCTTAGTATATATATTTTTAAAGTTCATATAATACAGGATACATAATATAGGACACAAGTTGAAAAGTGCTTATGACTTCGGTTTGTCTCTCCGTCTGTCCGTCTAGCAGTCTGTCCGCACTCTAACTCTCGAAAATATACTCGGATTGCCCTGAAATTTTTGGATGTTATTGACGTTTACCATAGCACGGTACCTATTTGTAATGAAGTTTGTAGCATGCTTTGTTCATTTACAGGGACAACCAAAATTTTTCCGTTACATTACAGCCTATGGGAAAAAATCGTTTCAAATGATTTTTTTATGATTTTACGCACGCTTTCAAACAGAATAAAATTTATATGCATTTATGAAGTGCACTAAAATATGTATTCTGTTGACTATGCGATGCAAAAAATAGTTATTGTTCATTTACAGGGCTAAAAAAGGAATTCAAATACATAATGATATAGGGGTGGAGGGAACTGTTTGCGGCATACTTTAATTATGTTAATCTATTTCATATATAATGAAATTGATATATGTCGCTGAGGTTTACATACTATAAATTATTTCATGTATAATAAGAATAATACGTATATAGCATTTACAGGGACACACAAAATATTTCAGATACTATATTGTATCAGAAGTACTGTTCATTAGCGATGATTGCTGGAAATGTATTTTTAATTATGATATGCGCTTTTATGATTCACTATATTTATGCATAGTATATGGTGTATATAAATGCTATAATTCCTATACAAGGCTACACAAAAGTATTCGTAAGGATTACTGGGTATGGGCGCAAATTGCTTAAAGGTTGTTTTTAAATGAGATATGCTTTTTTTGCTGAACTGCATTTAATTTACCAAGAAATGTTTGTAGAATATAGATAAAATGATATACAGGGTCACGTAAAGAATTGGATACATGGCTGTCTATAAATTATAATTTCTGGAAATGTGATTTCAGCAGTTTTAAGAGTGTCTTAGTTTGAATTAAATTTTAACTAAATAGTGGCGTGTAATAAAGATTCTAGGTAAAATACAGGGTTGTACAAATGTATTCAAGTATGTTTCCATACATTAGTATAAATTGCTGAAAAAGAATTTCAACCTGTTAGGCGTTTTCTTGCTAAACTAGATTTTCCCATTATATAGTATATATACACTTAAAAAAATGGGAAGTCAAAATTGAGTAAAAAGTACTCAATTTTAAATGCGTCACATACTCAAAATAGCTCCGATCCAAATGTACTCAAAGTTGAGAAACACATGTACTCATTTTTTATTCATTGGTTGTGATCAAATATGAATCGTTATGTACTGCCCCCCCCCCCCCCAAAAAAAAAGAAAAACCTAAAATTTAAAGTAAAAATGTACTGACATTTATTTCCCGTTCAAAGTTCTTAACAAGAAATGTTTAATTGATTATTTATTAAAAAAATAGCAAAATTCTTAACAAGATACTCAAATCGAATATTTTTATGACAAGAGCATTATTTCCAAGCACTTTTAAATTATTTTTAAAATGCTGTGCATAATTTAATATTTACATTAATAAACATCATTTATGCCGCCATAAATGAAATGAACCATTACAGGGTACAAAACTATTCGTTTGTTTGGGTTTGATAACATGTGATGTTTCAAAATAGAGAAAGCATGGGTTCATTTTTTATCAAAAATATTCAATTCGATATGAGTACGTCGGTTTACTTATTTTTGAGTACTTCATTTTTCTCAGTGTATCAACCTACAGATCAAATACAGGGCTGTTCAAAAGAATTGAAAAACATATTTGGCTATGGACGGTAACTGCTGAAATCAATTTTTCAAATGTTTTATGAATTTTCTAAAATGTTTACTTAGTTATCTTATTTACGTCATTTCCCTAAATTACGATGTCTTGTTAAAGCATTCAGAAAGTGTTGGAAAGTATTTTATAATCTATGATTAACGCATGATTTTTCTTACTCGTTTTTTTTTTCTATTTCCCAGATCAGTCTTTTCCTATAAAACATACCAAATCTATTTAGCTCATATTCATAAAATACAATATACACTGGAATAAAAAATTTAAATAAATATCGCTTATCATGCCGCTCTATAAATAATAGTTGTATTAATATCCGTTAGTCTCCATGTTCGTATTTAATAAAGCAATGACAAATCAAAACAAATTAAAAAATTTACACATTCTAAATATCAAGCTTGAACTCAATATCAAGCATAGAACTTAATATCAATCATAGAACTGAATAAAAAAATATGTCAGTTGATAAGCATTGTTTTTTAAGTGGAAAAATTTAAAATGTTTTAGAAGAATAAGACTCCAAAATAGCGATATTTTGCTAAAAAGTACGGCAAAAAGATAAGATTTTATATTAACAGGAAAAGGTTATTTCAAAATTCATCGCTGTATTAATACTTAGAAATTTTTCCAGAGAGAATCCTTCGCCTTATATACAATATTTCAAATGAAAATCAAATATCAAATTAATTGCTTAAAAGGCGCAAAGGCCAACATAGTGAAAAAGATTCCATGCCTGGACTCGAACCCGGGACATCAGTATAGCACACTGACATTCTACCGACTAAACCACATGGAACGACGCCCAGTCTGTAAAATTTCTCACTATTACAGGTTGGCAAGGCTACAAACGCAGCACAAGATGGAATATTTATCGTGAGCCACCGACACGGGGTAAACACGAAACTTAATGAAATCCAGCATCGATTGAAACTATATTAATAATTGGAAATTTTTCCAGGGAGAAACATTCGCCTTGCATACAACATTTCTAATTAAAATTGCCTTTTAAGCAATTAATTCGAAATTTGATTTTCATTTGAAATCACAGTGTTTATGACAAGTTCGTCACAAATGACACATATTTCACAAATTGGTCACAGTGTGACTTCAAAGCATTGTCGCTTTCGTCACAGGTTCGTCACAAAGTTAATGCCAAAATAGTCACAAATGACACTTTTTTCACAAATTTGTCACACCGTGACTTCACAGAGTGGTCACAATGTGACGTCACAAACGACCTCTAAAACGGCCATAACGACCTCGCATTCTAGTCACTGTGACGTCACATTGACGTCACGTGACGTCACATCGACGGTCACAAAATCACAGTGTGACTTCACAACGACGTCGCCGTGACGTCACCATGCCTTACGGGTATGTATCAATTTAAAAATAATCGTTAGAACCGTTTTCGAGATTTTCAAATTAGGAACTTCCTCGATATTATACCAACGTTTTCACTTTAAAAATGGCTATTTAGATCTCAAAATATACTGCACGTAGAAATGCAAAAATTTCAGTATACGATTAGACTGCAGATATAAGACTGTTCTAGAAAATTCAGAACAATAAGACATATATCTGCTGAGTTATTAAAAGGCGGCTTTTCGCGTTTTCTTTGATGTCGAGTTAGCTGTATATATGAGTTCCGCCATCTACGAATTCTATGATACGATACGATACGATTTTAACGATACGATACGATACGATTTTAACGATACGATACGATACGATTTTAGGCTTAAGGCTGCGTCACTCGAAATACTACCGTCTTCCATGATTCAGTATACATCTTCTCTAATCTTTTTAAAACCGATCAGATTAGCGTGCTTTTAGATTCTACATTGTCTGAACGGGGGTTGACGAGCGTAGCTTGCAGGGGGCAGAGCCCTTTAGTAGATATATAAAAACATTAAGGTTACGAAACACTAAAAGGCGTTTATAAAACTTATCCTTGAATAAAAATAACTTTTGTCTTTTGCTTATAACTTTCATTGGCAGATTTAAAACACGCTGAGACTTTTATTTCTTTCAATTTTTTTGAGGAACGGGTGTGTGTGTGTGTGGGGGGGGGATTACGATAATAATACAATTTCAAAGTGTTATTTAAAAAAATTATTGATTATTAGTATTATTTCAATAGCTGCAGCACAGCAGACTTTTTTTTAACTACACAGTTTTATTGCATATTTGTTAATTTTTTGTTTTATTAAGAAATCTTAATTTTGTTATGGTATAATAGCCGGGAAGCCTGGTTTACGCTAACGCACGTGGCAAAGAAATCGCGATTATTTGTTATTGTTTAATGGCAACGCCGTAGAAACGCATCTCATTGGTTATTGTGTAAAAATCATTGGCAGGATTTAGGCGGAGGTAAATCCGGTTTATTTACGTTTCGCGATTATTTATTTACGTTCTCTCTTTCGCTGCAATTATGAAACTTCACAATATCGTTAGAAATGCCTGTAAAAGATCTCGGCGAATGCTTGAAAGTGAACAAGAAGTCGCATTAAGAAGAGAAAATCGAAATAGATTGGATGAAGAACGGCGTCAAACACAGAGCATAAGTGATCGCTAAAATAGGATTCTGAAATCGAACTTACGTTTCGGAGCATAACTGTGGATATATTGTTATATTGGCGCGGTGTGTATATGACGTTTGTGCCAAATAAATATTATTCAGTGATTTTTTTTTTTTTTTTTTTTTTTTTTTTTTTATGAAGTGGTATATTTTTCAATGACAGTCCAGGCACAGTTTCTGCCCGGGCAACGCCGGGCGGTCAGCTAGTTATTATTATTTTATTTGGCACGTCAATCGCGTAAAATATATTTTTTAAAACATTTGGCACATAGATGTGAAAAGGTTCGCCGTCCCTTACTGTAAAAAAATTATCTAAGATTACTCCATAAAATTGGTGGCAGCCTTGCTTCTTTCATTTTATAGAGCTATTTAAGGGTGTATTCGAAAAAATATTTTTCCACCCCCCCCCAGCAGCTCGAAATTTTCTGAGACATTTTCAGACTCATTTTTAAAAGTAAAAGCATGAAACTTGCTGGGGTGATTTCTGAAGACATGTTTAACATGCCGTGTGATTTCATTTTCAGCTCAATTCATTAGAATTTGATTTTTAAACAATTATTTTCTCAGTATGACCCTTTTTTTCATTCCCAGATCGCCCGCTTCGAAAAATTCGGTTCAAAACGCCCACTTTGACAGCGTTTTTTACAGTATTTTCTGCATTTATCAAAAAATTAAGAATCACGGCATATCCTATAGTTTCTAAATAAGAGAATTTCCCAGTTTGATGCGTTTGAGAGCAAAAATGAATTTTAAAATGAATCAGAAAATAAGCAGTTTGGATCGAAATACACCCTTAAGGCTATTCTTAACTGCTCTGCTCAACAAGCGCAAAACGTTTTGACATATTTACAAATTCATTTTTTAACGGAAAAGTATAAAATTGGAAAGCCTGGCAATGGAAGCGATTTGGAATGGAACTGTTTTTTTTCCATTTTTTGATCACTCAATTACCTATTGAGTTATAAGCGTTTCTGATCACGTGACAAACCCGTTTTCCGCCCGCTCTTGGTTGCTCTTTCTTTCTTTACACGGAAACTCGGTTCAAAACGCCCACTTTCACACTATTTTCTGAAAGATCTATTGCGTTTGCAAAAAAAAAAATGGAAAAAATAGCTCTATGACATAGTTTCTGAACAACAACACCAGCTAGTTTTATGCATTTTCGAGCAAATTGAAATTAAAACTTATGTCAGAAAGTTGCCCTTTTGGATTTGAGAATATCCTTAAGGCTATTCTCAAATCCAAAAAGGCAACTTTCTGACATAAGTTTTAATTTATTTTTGTTCAAAAATACACGAAACTAGCGGGTGTTGTTGTTCAGAAACTATGGCATCGAGCTGTTTTTTGCATTTTTTTGCAAACGCAATAGGTCTTTCAGAAAATAGCGTCAAAGTGGACGTTTTGAACCGAATTTCCGCGTGAAAGTTGAATATCCACTCAAGAGCGGGCGAAAAACGTGTTTGTCACGTGATCAAAATTGCTTATAACTCAATAGGTATGGAAAAAACAGTTCGATTCCAAATCGATTCCCTGGCCAGGCTTTCCAATTTTATACCTTTCCGTTAAAAAATGAATTTGTAAAGGTGTCAAAACGTTTTGCGCTTGTTGAGCAGAGCAGTTAAGGGTGTATTCGAAAAAATATTTTTCCACCCCCAGCAGCTCGAAATTTTCTGAGACATTTTCAGACTCATTTTTAAAAGTAAAAGCATGAAACTTGCAGGGGGTGATTTTTGAAGACATGTTTAACATGCCATGTAATTTCATTTTCAGCTCAATTCATTAGAATTTGATTTTTAAACAATTATTTTCTCAGTATGACCCTTTTTTTCATTCCCAGATCGCCCGCTTCGGAAAATTCGGTTCAAAACGTCCACTTTGACAGCGTTTTTTACAGTATTTTCTGCATTTATCAAAAAATTAAGCAGCACGGCACATTATATAGTTTCTAAATAAGAGAATTTCCCAGTTTGATGCGTTTGAGAACAAAAATGAATTTTAAAATGAATCAGAAAATAAGCAGTTTGGATCAAAATACACCCTTAAGGACAGCTTTAACCGATATACACTGAAAAAAATGAGTACTCATAATTGAGTAATAAGTAGTACTCAATTTTAAATGCGTGACATGCTCAAAATCGCTCCGATCCAAATATGCTCAAAATTGAGAGACACATCTCGCAAAAATTCATTTTGCTTTTTATTCCATTAATAGGTCTGTCATAGGTGCATTTTGCTACACAAACAGTTTCATAAGTGCAGTTATACGGGAAATCAGTTTTTTACGCTATTTGTCCATTTGTGACCACAGAAGAGGAGTGGATTGTGTTGGGAGGTAAAATGACCCAACCCTCCAAACCTCATCCTATACGTCTTCATTCTTTTGGGTTTTACGCTTTTATGCACGTTTTTATGCCTGCATGCAGAGCTAAGTGCTATAATTTCCATGTTACAGTAAAACCATGCAAATTTTCTTTTGCCTTTCCTGTGAAATTTACTTTTGTCGAGATGTGTCACTTTTCTTGTGGGTGAGCGACATGTACAGAGGTGTGAAAATTATTAGAATAATTGTAAAATTTACATTAAAAACTTGTTATATTATAGAAATATTTAAAAAATATTGATACATTTAATACTTAGTGTGCATCCTCTTGTTTTTTATTAAAGAAACGATGGCAAACTTGTCTTGGCATACTTTGTATGAGTTTTTGTCAATTAATTTGTATTTCGTTGTCATGATGTCAAATTTGGATGAGTCTTTCTATCAGACCAGTCTTGTTTGTGATGTTACATTTCTTTAATTTTTTCTTTACAATGGCCCTAAGGTTCTCTATTCAGTCCATCTCTGGACTGTTTCCAGGCCCTGGAAGTGTTTTCTTTAATTAAATTAAAGAAATGCAACATCACAAACAAGAATGTTCTGATAGAAAAACTCATCCAAATTTGGCATCATGACAACGAAATACAAATTAATTGCAAAAACCCATACAAAGTATGCCAAGACATATCGAATCTTTAATAAAAAAGAAGGGGAAGCACACTAAATATTAAATGTATCAATATTTTTTAAATGTATTATTTCTTTAATATAACAAGATTTTAGTGTAAATTTCACAATTATTCTAATAATTTTCTCACGTCTGTACTCCTTTTTGATCCCATGGTTGTGTTTTCAAATATGAATCGTTATATACTGGCGAACCTACACATTAAAGTAAAAGTGTACTAACATGTTCTAAATTATTAATAAGAAACGTTTAATTGACTATTTATTAAGAAAAAAGGCAAAATTATTAGCAGCCAGATACCCAAATCGAATATTTTTATAACAAGAGCTTTATTTGTCAGCACTTTTAATTTATTTTAAAATACTGTACAGTCGTGGAAAAAAAAAGTAAGCACCCCCTACTAACTCCTCAACAAATTATCGTAGAAGAAAGTTACTGGTACCGAACGATTGGAAATAAAGTCTACTTTTAAATGATGTATATAAAATTTGCTTAGGGGGCCACCTACATATTAAAACGAACCATAACTTTGTTTTTCTTCAATAGCAGTACCCAATTCTGACAGCATAAATAAACTCTACACCCTTCAATTAGCCTAAAAACGAATTTTTATGCAATTCGTACCATAAGTTTCCGAGAAATTAATTATTTTAAAACGAGCGTATTTTAAGGGCTGTATCCAAATTGAAGTTCCGTACTGGATTGTTAACCGAGAGAGCCGCTTCCTTGATCAAGGCACCTGAAGCGCCACTCAAGGAGTCAATGAAGCGCGTTAGATTACAGTACGGCAGAATAAATTTCAAAATGTCTACTCACTTCCATCATAGACGGCCCCTTAAACCATCATTTTGCCGTTTTTTAAGCATAATTTGAAAACTACTTGGAAGAAAAATGTGAAATTTTTGAATTTCCATTAAGCAGGACTTAATAAATCTAAATCCATCAAAAAAATTGTGGGTTGCAATTCATAATTTTTTCGAATATTAATTTCATAATTCATATCATAAAATTATAAAAATTGCAAATTCAGCTTATTTATGTTTGGGTATATTAGTATTATTACCACAAAAAAAAATTAGCACATTAGGAGCATAATTTCGGGAGATATAAATAAAAATATGAAAATATAATTTAACATTAGAAGCAATTAATTTTGAATGTTTATAATTCAAAAACTTATCATTCAAATGACTTGAAATTGGGTGCCTAGGCATAGTTTGAACCGAAGATTTGAAATATCTCGTTAAAATTGGGTATTGCCATTGAAAAAAATGAAGTTTGGATTCGTTTTAATATGTAGATGATCCCCTAAGAAAAGTTTATATACATCATTTAAAAGTAGACTTTATTTCCAATCGTTCGGTACCAGTCACTTTCTTCTATGATGATTTGTTGAGGAGTTAGTAGGGGGTGTTCACTTTTTTTTTTTCCACGACTGTACATAATTTAATATTTGAATCATCATAAACAGCATTTGCGACACCATAAATAAAATAAACCATTACAGGGTACAAAATTATCGTTTTGTTTGGGTTTGATAACATGTGATGTTTCAAAATTGAGAAAACATAGGTTCATTTTTGATCCAAACTTACTCAATTCGATATGAGTACATCGATTTACTCATTTTGAGTACCCTATTTTATGGAAGAAACGCCGCACTCGTCATAAACGCCGCACTCTTCAAAATTGGTCTACACAAGCTTAAAAATATAGTAAACGCCGCACCTGAGGGAACGCTACTTTTGTCGACAGTATCTCATTGAGCTAACTTTAATCACAGTTTTCTGAACAGTGTGGGGTGCCTCATTTTTAATAACTATTAATAAGATTCTAAAATTTTATTTAAAATATTTAAATCGGGGTTTAAATGGTTTTATGTATTTTTTTAAATTAAGGAAACGTCAATTGGTATTAAAACCATGCAGATCGCGGGACGCGGACCCCTTTCCTGAGGCGTTCCGCCCCACATCTTTGTTAAGTTGTCGGCGCAACTTAACACGCTTTTTACGTCGCATCCCCTTTAGTCCTTTTTTAATTTCTACTTGAAGCCCTCAAAATCTGAGTGGAAAAGTTGTAAATTTTCTTTGTCTACCTGTATGGTTCGGTCATCGAGATGAGATTATTTCAAGTCTATGGGTTCGGTATCACCATCGAAAATGTCACAGTTTTCATTATCGGCAAAGTCAGAAAGTTTCGCATTGTTGAGCAGGAGACTTGCGAACAATCTTAAGGAATTTTTACTTTATCCCAATTTTACGCTTGCGAAAAAAAAAAAAAAAAATCGTAAACGCCGCAGTTGACAAAAAAATAACTTTTAAACTCGTAAACGCCGCGGCGTTTCTTCCAGAATATACGGTACTTCATTTTTTTCAGTGAACTGGTGTTATAGGGGAGACCGGGGCTAGTAGGCGCAGTTTTTAGTTATTAATTTTTATTAATTTTTTGTTTAAGTTTTTTATGAAACTTTAACTATACTTTTACAGAACGGGCAGAATCACCCAACCGGAGCACCCACCAAATTTGGCATAGGTTCTATTGCTCCGGCGGAAAACCCTATGCACCACCAAGAAAAACCACCGCTAAGAAACAGGCCCAGAAAAACCAGACGACAAATAATTAAATATAGAATAACGTTCAGTAGTGAGACTCTCACTAGAAATAAAATCTACATACATAAGGTTACCTAATTTGTTAACCAAAATAAAATTTAAGCAAAGAACGAGAACACCTCTCGTTAAACACCAACAGAAAAAAAATAAAAATATCACAGATGTTCAAGTCACTGACTTGAAAACTTATACAAAACTGGAATCACACATTGAACTAAATTATAAATTAAATTGACCTGCAAATATACAAATTGCATTAGACTAAAATAAACGAGTCCATCGCCAAAGTCCTACAAAATTATTGTTCGTATCATAGTTCCTAAGAAGGACACCACATACACTCTGAAACACAAAGTCTGTAGAAAGTAGTTCGAAATGTTCGTAAAAAGACATAATAATGTTATTAAAAAGTTTTTAAAAGACCATCATATGTAGCCGCACAACATGCCAATCACTGTTAGCACCGAAGATAAAAAGATAGTTCCGACCAGCAGACCAAGTATTTCAATGTCACAGTAAGGGCACAGCTTTATAGTACTTTCACCAGCTTGCAGTCAAAACCACAAGAAGTAGACGTTCAAACCACATATTTAATAAATGAAAAATTCTTATTTAGCTTGTTATAGATATTTCGTAACTTATTATAGTTCCCACGACAGGCGAGAACTCTTTTGATATTCCATGCCACTGGACGGTTCCTAATAAAATCAAATTTCTCAGCAGACACTTGGCATGAGTCAAATAAAAAATGACGAACATCGCCCTTAGTATCACAACTGCACTTATCACTCTCTGCTTTTCCCTCTTTTTTAAGATATGCCGGAAAGGCACCATGCTCTGTGTAAAAATAAACACATATCTGAGAATAACATACATAACCCAAATTAACTTTACTTAATAAGTCATATGTAAGACGACCTTTTTTACTGTTATTCCAATCAGTTTGCCAATCACAAATAAGTTTTTTAGACATACCGGCTTTTAACATGCAGATCGGCATAGGAATGTTTTCTTCAATATCATACTCATCGTTAAGAATCACTGATTTAGCAAGGAAATCCGCTCTTTCATTTCCATAAATGCCAATATGGACCTTAACCCATCCTATGTTAATAATTTTATCACTCATTAATCTCAGATTATCGTAAATTCTCATTAAAAGATCATCGTTAAGAAAAAGACGCTGGAGAGAGCAATACGATGAAAAACTATCCGTAAACAAATAGAAAACTGAAAACTGTGATGACCTGCACCAATCTATTGCATCAGCAATTGCAACCAGCTCTCCCTGATAGATCGAATTATAATTCTTAAGTTTTATCCTTTTTTCAAATATAGAGTCATGGCCCCTGAACACAACATAAGCTGCTGCAACCCCTTTATCCATCTTCGATCCGTCAGTAAACAGAACTGGGTGACCAGCAAATGTATTATATTTCATCATTGGACGAATAAAATTAACATTATGAGGAGAATAAAAATACGGATAATCAAAAGTTGGTATCCTTCTTACCAGTTTATCTGAATCCATGCGACAACCACTCAATTCAATAGACGTTCTGCCACGCAGCACATTGTATTTTAAGGCTGAGATCGAAAGCTGAAGAAAAATTGGAGGAACACCAGCTAATACAAAGCGCATCTGTAGAAGTTGTACGATAGCCATGAATAAATGAGAACAAAGCCACTCGCTGACAAGAGATAAACGCTTAATACCGTAATACTTCAAGTCCCCCGGTCAAATCTCATGGCCATAACTTATTTGTTTCAGAAGAACTGTTTGATACCACAATTTAAGATATGAAGAGGAGTACCCCGGTCACGAATCCTCGACTTCTTGATGTTACAGGAAAAATCTGTTACTTTAGATCTGACAGATTCCAAATGAGGGAGCCAATTAAACAGGTTATCCAAAGTAAAACCTAAGTATAACATTGTATCTTTAACAGGAATGCTGTTATGTAAAATTTTAAAGATTGGTCTTCTTTTCTTCAATGTTTTTGTGCCAAACATCATAGCAACAGTCTTTGATGGATTAATGGTGGGATTCAAATTATTACAAATATTATTAAAATTTTCCACATGATTATTCATTTTGTCTTCAAGCGACTGTCTTGTATCTGCACCATCAACAACAACAGAGTCATCTGCATATGAAATCAAATCCATATGCACCTTACGTGCGTTCTTCAAAATCTCGTCAGCCACTATCGTACAAATCAAAGGGCCGAGGCATGATCCTTGCGGGCAGCCCACAAATATCCTGAACCATCGGATGCCTCTCAGAAAACGAAAACCGATTTGTCGATTAGAAATGTAACTCTTAAAAGTATACTTTAGATAGCTGTAAATGGGTAGGTCATCAATAATCCGAGAAGCAACCAACCAGTCCAAGACATCGAAGGCCGCGCAATATCAAATGAAATGGCAGAACAGTACTTGAATTTCGTAAGCTTTTCTGCAACCAAAGTCTCGAGATAACTTAAAACTGTGAGCGTTGACCTAGTCTCACGAAAGCCATGTTGATTGTTATCAAGAAAATTCAGAGATTCTAACATAGTTAGAACTCGCATCTTCAAAAGACGCTCGAAAACTTTACCCAAAATGGGCAGAAGAGTAATAGGCCTATATGACTTCGGAAGATTCGGTGGACGGTTTCTCTTCCTGAAAAAAATAATAACGCCTTTCTTCCAATTCGCCGGGAAATGGCCAAACCTCAGACAAGTATTAAATAACATTAACATAAGAGATCTATATTTTGTGCACATATTTTTTACTACCAGAGCATCAACGTCATCAGCTCCCGGAGCTTTATTGTTGTTCTGGCACTGTAGAGCAAAGCGTAATTCACGTCGGGTAAAAGGCTTATAATCAGGGTGATCCAGAAAATCCTTATCACTAACAAAATTATGAATCTGTGCTGGAGTATTCGTGATGCCAAAGTTCTCGTTCATAAGTTGGGAAGCCACTTCATCGTAACTCGCAAATACCGAAGAATTCTCTAGAGTCATGAAAACCATGTCTGACTGTGAAGTCTTCTTGCCTGAGAGATACTTGTACAGATTACCGTAAGCGTTGTCCGTACGTTGACAAAAGCTGGTCCACCAATTTTACAGAACGGACATTGGGCTATAAATACCCAGAGTTTTGAGTTTGTAGCTTTTGTAGTTTATGCTTAGCGGAAGCCTAAAGTGAAAGGAAAATTGTGCGCCAACCTACCTCGTCACGGGGCAAGTTGGCTATACCTGTGGGGTAAGTTGGCACACGCTTTATAAAAAATTAAATGAAACTCAAATAAGACACGCAGTTAAGAGGAATCAATTTCATGATAACCAGTAAATTTAAACAAAGGCGTCATCGCCGTACAATGTAAATTCTAAATTATACAGACATAAAAACAATGAATAAAACATTAACATTCAGCAACTTCTATCCTACTCGATATCATCATCAGAGTTACAGTTGTCACAAATAAAAAATCCAGTATCTCCGTTTGGGCAAGGCTCGTGTGCCCAAAATCTTACATTGCAACCACTTTTCTCGGTTTGTGCTGTTCTTCAAGCTACTAGCATCACACCAGACACCGAGCCAACTTGCTCCGTGTTCAATGCGCCTACTAGCCCCTTTAAATAAATTTCTGCACAAAAGGGACACGTAACCATCTAAGCATAAATAATCCAAATAAATCACATATGAGGTAGGTAACAGTTAATCATACACTAAGAAAAACTGCACAAGTTAAATCGCAACTATTAAGATAAGTATTAGAAATTAGAAAAAGAATGAAGCAACAAAAAATTACTTATGAGTGCAAAAAACAGAAAACTCGTAATAAATGTCCACTGCACGTAGGTAATGTTGCAAAACTACAATGAGGATTGTAAAAAGTTAGAAGAAAGGTACTCTGTGACTGGTTGCGAAATCTATCCACAAACCGGCGATTTATGAGGACTGCTCCTACTTACCCCTGTAGCCAACTAGCCCCGGTCTCCCCTACACTGATGTGTAATATTACACCAGTTATAGATATCAGTTTAAATTACACCATTTTATAAGTTAAATTACTCCATAAAATTGGAGACAGCTTTGCTGCCACCAATTTTATTGAGTATCGTTACACAATTTTTTTACAGTGCTGTCCTTTTCCAACCCGAACTAAAAGAAAATGAATACCACATTTTACTGAAAGTATTAAAAAACTGGTCTACGACCAAATCTATAATATCATTTTTATATTTTATGAAAAAATATTAATATGTACGAATTCATATATACAAAAACATCTGTGAAAACGGAAATTATTGTTTGCCGGGAGGAATACCACACACCTGTAATGCTAAAATGGAAACCTGTCTAAAACGGGATTTACTTCCAGTCCTTAAGTAATTTCCTTTTCATAGGTTTTATAGGATTTTTATTTATTTATTTATTTTTGTCTTTTTTTCGTTCATTTATTTTTTATGTTCATGGTGTTTCAGGATCCTAAAATCTATATAATCCCCGAGAATTATATCAACCTTGTCTGTAAGTAATGAAGTCAGTTCTCCCTTTTTAGGTGCGTTCGTAATTATATAAATACGTAACACCTATAGGCGTCGTTCGGTCCGTCTGTCTGTCCGCATATAACAGAGCAAAAACTACCCAACCGAATGGTCTGAAATTTTAAATATATAGTTGTTGCAAAATTTTGTCGAGTCATTTCAAATTCTATGAAAATCGGATGTATAGTTTAATGACAGGGGCAGTTAAATCTTTTCCGTTACATGACGGCCCATTGGAAAAAATGATTTCAAATGCATTTGAATGATGTTACAGCCTTTCGAACAGAATGAAATGTATATACAGTTTTGAAGTGCACTAAAATATACATTCAGTACACTATGCGGTGCGAAAAATATTTATAAAACTAGTTATAGTACGAACGCACCTAATTTCCCACTTTTGACGAGCAATTTCCAATTTGTTACTTTCTTATATCTTCAATAGAAGAAAGTATTGTAATCGAAATTTTTTTCTACTTCCGGTTTTAGACGGATTTACACGTTTTGGAAGTCAGAGATCCCCCAAAACATGTTTATAGAAAATGTCTATCTGTCCGTGTGTGTCTGTTGCCATTGTACCATCCAAAAGTGTATGAAGTTATGCATAGAATTGAAACATTTTCTTTTTTAAGTTTTTGGCTATGACAAGCAGGTCCTCCCTAATTTAGAAGAAATCCGCCGAAAGGGGACGCTGTACTAGCAATTTTTGTGCCGTTTTGAATATTGTACCATCGAAAAGTGTATGAAGTTATGCATAGGATTGAACCAATTTTTTTGTGTATGTTTTTGGCCATGACAAGAAGTTCCTCCCTGTATTTAGAAAAATTCCGCCGGAAGGGGGCGCTATAATAGCAATTTTTGCGCAATTTTCGATATTGTGCCATCGAAAAGTGTATGAAGTTTTGCATAGAATTGAACCAAATTTTTTGTGTATGTTTTTAGCCATGGCAAGAAGGTCCTCCTTGAATTTGGAAATATTCCGCCGATAGGGGACACTATAATAGTAAATTTTGTGTAATTTTCTTGATTTTTCGTAGTGTTATTGTACACCGGCGGTTCGGGAATCGTCGGGAACTTCCCATCCTGATAACCCGGCTATTCGCGAACAGTTGATATGCAACAGAATAACGAAAATCTATTTATTTTAATAAATAACATGATCGAGGTGAACTCGCTCTTATTCCGATTAATTGACTGAAGCCGAAATTTAAGATGAAAATCAAAGTTGATATAATATTGAATTAATAAAAAGGAAATATTGACATTTGTAACAACATTTTGAAATATTAAAATATATGCGATAGAAAAAAGTTTTGGGATTGGCACATCCAACTAGTTTCTCATGAAGAGATATTTAAAACAAATCTAGAGCACGAATTTCATTATTTCATACAGAGCAAACGTTATTTCGAGTTGTATAGAGATTCGGGACCTCTAACAAGACTCCAGTTGGCGCGGGACCCTGGGCAGCCACACCGTTTGCCCGATGGTTACGCCGGTTGTGGGTATTTCTAACATCGTATAAACCTTATGGGCATTTTTAAACTATCGCATCTTTATAGGGCATGAAATGAAAATAAAAAATACCTGCCGGCTCGGGCCTACAGGCGGAGGTAGATTTCGAAGTTAAGTACTAAATTCACCAACAAAACTTAAATCAAGATTAGAGATAAACCCAGTTCCTTCACTAAGAATGAGCTCTAGGGAGCTAAACATTTTGTGAAAATTCTAATATACACAAATACACACACGCATGTGTATGGAATAGGTTTAAAAATGGCTAAAACAAATTCAGAGAATCTCAAAGTGTTAAAATATGTTAATATTTCCATAGTCGGGTTTTTATCATGTTTTAATATGTTTCTTCAAACTCACATGACGTTACATATTCACCTGCTGAGGTCCATTATATTTCCAATATGACGCAATATATATATATTTTTTATTCGTCAAACTATTTATTTCATTTTGAGTTTTCCTGCTGAAATCTTACTCTAGAAAACTTATGACGTAATATTCAATTTGTTTTCAATTCGTCAAACTATTTATTTAATTTTTTTTTAGTATTTTATTCCAATCTTAACTAAGTTTGTATCTATTTTCATTGCATTCTCTAAAATATAGTAATTCTTTTAAAATGTAAATATTTTTCATTCCATAAAAAGTTAACATTCACCCCTATTAAACAATGACTATTCACTCCTACCAGGGGTGGAAACACGCACTCCTTTTGCAAGAGTGAATAGTCACTCCGCCGAATGAGTATTATCCACCCCTGTTTATAGAGTGAATATTCACTTCCCAGGAGTAAGTACTGACTCTTTCAGAGAGTTAATAATTTCACTTTTGCTCAGAGTGAATAGTCACTCTAAAAAGGTTGGGAATATTTTTTACTCTGCGATAGAGGGAGTATTCACTCTTTTTTATTTAGAGTGTAGATAATCATTATTAAGTTTATGATTATTATTATTTCATTGTAATCATATAATAATTTTCGTCAAGAATATGTTATAATTAAGGATCGACCGTAACAGGTTTTGAAGACCGAAACTGGGTTTCGGTAATCTTGTTATTTTCGGCCGAAAACGAAGACGAAAACGAAAATGTCAAAAAAAATTTAAGCAATTAATACATACATAAATATACACAATTATTAATTAATTATATATTATTATTAATACATACATAAATATACATAATTATTAATTAATTATATATTATTATTAATACATACATAAATATACATAATTATTAATTAATTATATATTATTATTAATACATACATAAATATACATAATTATTAATTAATTATACGTGTTTATTAAACATACATAATTATTTATCAATTATACGTGTGGCCCAAGTTGGCTGGACGGTGCCTCTGACCAAAGCCTTTTACTTTTATATGAAATAAAATGTAATTAATTCATCCACATTACAGAATTATTTTCTAATTATACAAATTTCTTCAAACTAAAAAATGGTTTAAGGCTGTTCTTAACTGCTCTGCTCAACAAGCGCAAAACGTTTTGACACATTTACAAATTCATTTTTTAACGGAAAGGTATAAAATTGGAAAGCTTGGCTGGCCATGGAGGCGATTTGGAATTGAACTGTATTTTCCATTTTTTGATCCATCCATTACCTATTGAGTTATAAGGAATTTCGATCACGTGACAAACACGTTTTTCGCCGCTCTTGAGTCTCCTTCTTCTTTCGCGCGGAAATTCGGTTCAAAACGCCCACTTTGACATTATTTTCTGAAAAATCTATTGCGTTTGTAAAAAAAATGGAAAATACAGCTCAGTTACATAGTTTCTGAACAATAACACCCATTAGTTTCATGTATTTTCGAACAAAAATAAATTATACAGTGGAACCCGGTTAAGACGCGTTTCGAGAAAGTAAACAAAAGTCGCGTATTAAACGGGATCGATATGAAGTGGGGTCGCGTATTAAACGTGATTTGTATAATGTTGCAGGAACTGGATTTGTTTACACATCTAATCATCTTCTAATCTAACTGAACCCTAAAGGTTCCATTTACATGCTTACGTTCTAAAATTGTATCTTTTAAGTAAAAAATATTAAATATTTGAAGCACAATTTAGTTATTAAAACCATATTTAGTACTTGCTATAATGACTACCATTATACTCTGTCCTTCATTTTTAATATAATAAGAAAAAACTATCCTTATTACTCTTTATGTAAAAAATAGTGTTAGTGTAGCAAAAAGTATAGAAAACACAAATAACACAAAAGAATTATAAAGCCGCAGTCTTATTTGTTTAACCTTTACAAATTTCATTTTTTTGCCTATATTATGCATTGTAAAACATAGTAGTGATATAACGTACATTTAAAATCTAAATAACAACAGGTATAATCCTCTCTAATCATAATACAGTCGAACTCGCTTATAACGAGCCCTGATTTAACGAGGAAATCATAAATACTTGGTTGGTACAATGTTGAGTCTGTGGGAGCATAACTAGCTTTTAACGAGCAAACCCCTGTTATAGCGAGCAATATTTTTGTGATTCATAAAATTTCTATTGACTTCCGCCTCTCCAGCTCAGATAACGTTTCTTGGAAAAATTCCTTTAACATTCCGAAATTAACAGAAATTGAGTGTGCAGAAAAACTTTAAACTTTTTTCGAAGCCACAGGGATTCAAATGACGATGTTTTTTGAGCCAAGAGTCCTCTTCGAAAAACAATAACACAAGAAAGAGACAATAAGACAGTTCAAAGCAAATTAACCAACTTCTTTTGTACTGTACAGAAATAAAAAATAAATAAATATGTATAATAAAGTAAGTATGCGTGAATTTGTGTAATTATTTACGAGTACCCGGTTATAACGAGCAAATATCACGGTCCCTTCGCGCTCGCCATAACCGAGTTCGACTGTAATTGTTATGACGTGATGGAGCATTAGTGATGGGCGATTTCGATTTTTTAAATCGATTTAATCGATACTATGAATTTTTTAATCGAAGTCTCTAAGACAAAATAAGGTAATATCATTTTCATTTTCCTTCAAAAATTGAAGATAAAGTAGTTGGATGTGCCAATCCCAAAACTTTCATCTGCCTCATAAATGTTAAAACTTCAAAATTCGCTATCACGGTGTCAAATTTAAATGATAACCTATGCGCATCATGAGGAATTAAAAAGCATAGGTTCGTTGAAGTATGTGTCTTTTAAAAGAAAATATAAGCATTGCATTTTCCTAACAAGTCATCGAATTTCGGCTCACACCCTCTTAGGCTAATGTCAGACGAACGTCTTTTTGCACGCTTTTTTCGCTCTTACGCCATCCCTACACCTTCGCTAGCATGTGTAGGGACGGTGTAAGAGCGAAAAAAAAGCGTGCAAAAAGACGTTCGTCTGATATTAGCCTAGATGTCCGCAACGGAAAATCCCAAAGCATAAAAGTGACAGCTGTTGGGCAGTATACACCCAAGCCTAATAAGGATCTATTTAGCTGAATGTGTAACAGAATATGAAGTTTGATTAAATTCCGTGCATTAGTTTTGAGATATGGCTATCACGAATATCATGCAAAAAACAGTATAGCAGCGCAGCCTGTTACATGATTAACACGAAAAACTCAGGAACAACTTATGTCAATGACACATAATATTAAGTTTGATGAAATTCCGGTCATTACTTCTTGAGATATTATCGCTAATATCTTGTAAATTCTGAAAACAGTGTTAAATTCAGGGGCTGTTACTGGTGGACAACCCCCCCCCCCCCCCCACGGAACATTGAAATTTCCCTCATGAAGATTTCAGATTTTATGCTTAAGGGAGAAAAGTCCAATCCCCCCCCCCCCCGAAACTCTAGAATGTCCCTTTCCAGAACCATAGAAATGCCTCCCGGAGAAAAATGTCTTAAATCAACAATGCTTAAAAAAAAAGCAGCATGGCAGCACAACCTGTTATATCATTTACCCGAAAACCTAATCATGAACAACTTATGACAGAATATTAAGTTTGATGAAATTCCGTTCATTAGTTCTTGAGATATGATCCCTAAAATCGTTTAAATCCAGAAAAACGTGTTGAATTCCGGGGGTAGTCCGGAGGGGCATGCCCCCCCCCCCCCCCCGTGCAACATTCAAATGTCCCCCCAGAAGGTTTGAGATTTTATGCTTAATGTACAAAAGTCCAATCCCCTTCCCCTCTGAACTGTCCCTCTTTGGATCCGCAGAAATCCTTCCCGGAGAAAATTGAATTCAACACTGCTGATAAAATCTGCATAACAACACCCCCTGTTGGGCGATTTACACCGAAATCTAATATGCAACAATTTATGCCAACGTCTAACTGAATGTGAAGTTTGATGAAAACCCGTGCATTAGTTCTTGAGATAGAGCTATTGCGAAAATCGGAAAAATGCAGCATAGCAGCGCCACCCTGTCGGTAGATTTACATCAAAACGTAATCAGCACCAATTTATATGAAAGTCTAATTGAATCTAAAGTTTCAACAGATTCCATGCATTAGTTCTTGAAATAGACCGCCCACAATTTTTTTGTCAGAGACAAACAAATAGACAGACTGACAGATAGACAATGTATAAAAATAGTCAAATCGTATTCCAGACAAGATCTTCTAAAACTATAAATCCTTCGAAAACCGGAAGTCGAAATTTTTCACGAATCCAACGCTTTCTTTTTCTAAAGACAAAAGAAAGCAAGAAAAAATGACCGCATCGATTCTGCCCGTAAATTAAGAACAGAAATGGCGAATCGATTCAGTTTAGATTCGATGCCGATGTCGATCTTTAGATGCGGGCAGAATCGCTATATTTTGATTTACTTAAATTTTTTAGATTCGGGCGAATCGATTCAGTTCAGATTCGATGCCGATTTTTAGATGCGGCTGAAATCGTTATATTTTGATTTACTTCAATTCAAATCGCATCGCGCATGATCCACGATTCGGGTTGAATAAATTCCTCCAATTTTACTGTTTTAGTGGCAGAATTGCTGTAAAATTTTGTATAAGAGCCTTTTTTTTTTTCTTTCTAGGTTCAGTGTTGAATGGCGGGTTGATTTCTTGACTGCTCCGGTCGGAATGAGGGGGGGGGGGGGGGGTGAGATTTTAGAGTTCCGTAAGGGGGGATGCACATTTTTCCATTAAAAAGCATAAAATCTCAAAACTTTCGGGAGGGACATTCCAATGTTCCCCCGGGTCACCCCCTGAATTCAATACTAGGTTAAATCGTTATACTTTTGTTTAGAAGCCTAGTTATTCGGGTTACTAGTTTATTATGTTCTATTTTTCAAGTTCATCCCTTCTAATCCTTTCCGCCCCCCCACCTTCCTCGCCAATCTTAATTTACAGGGCCGTTCAAAATATGCATGCTATTTTAAAAATGCCCAATTCTCCTTCTATTTTATTATAAATCCACATTTTGAAACCTTGACCAAAGATACATTTGACGTCGCTCCTCGCACCGTTTGAGACATACCTGCCCCCCGGGGGGCATATTTATTGTTTCTTCCGAACCATCTTGTTGGAAAGCTTTTAACGTCATCTTTTATTTTCTGTCCTTCCTCCCCCCTCCCTAGTTACACGCTTTTGGCACTTTTTAGCTCACAGGCTATCAAAGCCTGAGATTTAATGCGCCCGTCGGTATTGTATGTATGTATGTATGTACGTAACGCGATAACTCTTGATAGAAATATCCGATTTGCTTCAATTTTTTTTCTATGTTCATTCTGCTAAAGCGCTTACCTGATTAGTTTTGGGGGTTCATTGGTTAAGTATAAAGGGGGGGACGGGGGTTAGTCCCCCCCTTAACTTAGATAAATGGGTTTTTCATGCAGAATTATCAGAAGGGGAAACGGGGAGGGGCAATTCCCCCCTCCCCTTAGTTTATTTTTCGAGGGGCATTATTCTTTGAAATAAGAGCATAATATACAGTTAGTGTGAATAGCCTGTGAGCTCAATGCCATCAGTTTAACTGGGCACTTTTCTTTTTAGCTCACAGGCTATCAAAGCCTGAGAGCTAATATGTCCGCAGTTTCTGTATGTATGTATGTACGTACATACGTAACGCGATAACTCTCCATAGAAATATCCGATTTGCTTCAATTTTTTTTTCTAGGTTCATTCTCATAAGGCGCTTCCCTGATTAGTTTTGAGGGTTCATTGGTTAAGCATAAAGGTGGGGGGTACGGGGGCTATTCCCCCCCACTTAGATAAATGGGTTTTTCATGCAGAATTATCACATTTGCTTCAATTTTGGTATACCGGTTAATTCTGATAAGACGCTTCCCTGATTAAATTTGGAGGTTCATTATTTAAGTATAAAGGGAGGAACAGGGGCTAACCCCCCTTAATTTAGATATATGGGTTTTTCTATCTGATTTGCTTCAAATTTGGTAACTAGTTTATTCTGATAACGTGCTTCCCTGATGAGATTTGGAGGCTTATTGTTTAAGTATAGAGATGTGACGGGGGGGGCGATTCCCCCTTAATTTATTTTTCGAAAGGTATTCTTTGAAGTAAGAGTATAAAATACAATTAGTATGAATAGACTGTGAGCTCAATGCCATCAGTTTAACTCGATACTTTTCTTTTTTATTTATTATTGTTTCAGTGAGTGCACTCTGCATGTCAGCGAATGAGTCAATAAGTGTTTATAGTTTTTAGATTACTGCTGGGAAAAGAAAAAAAAACAAAGAAAAAAAACATATAATTAAGGAATGTACTTTTATTTATTTGTTAACCAGAGAAAAGTATGTTATTTCATTCTTAATGGCTCTAGGATGAGAACTTTTTTTTCTTTTTTTCTTAACAGCTAAATATTTGGTAAACATAAAAAGAAAGATATTTTTAAACTGTAAATGAGATAAAAAGATATATATTTTAAAAAGGAAAAAAAAATTTAGTTAAATATATTATTAAAAGGAGAATTTTGATTATTAATTGGGGAATAATTAGTACGTGATACTTGGTTAATTACATTCATCACAGCTATTTTAAAAGAAGATTTGCAATATTTGCATTTCCCCCACACTTATAGAAGACCCTAAAAAGACTGAAAAACCATTTAAGTTTTTAAATAAATTTATAGCCTTCAAAATTTCGCTCATATGCGTATTTTAAAGAATGACGTTTATAGGAAGAAAGTCCCCATCTGTTTAGTTGAAGGAAATAAGAGTTAGAGTAGAAAGTACATCTTTTCCGGATGAAAAAAAAATTATTTCTTTCTTTTTTTTTATCTGACCGAAATCTTTTTTTAAAGATAAATTTAAATATAATATAAATTATTATCAAAATTACATCTTAAAAATAATAATTTTAAAAGTTAAAAAACCTTATTTTTTGACTCAAAGGTCTGTAGTAGCGTACTTCTGGGCCGCTAACATTGTCTATGGCCCACATAAATGGAGGTGAGGGATAGTCGTTACGGCCCTGTTAATCCGCTACGTTTTAGAATTACAGTAAATTCTGTCTAAGGCGGACTCTGTATAAGCCGGAAATCTGTCTACCGCGGAAATTTTTTCAAGTCCCGGCGAACCCATAGAAAATTACATTAATTCATGCTGCATAAGGCGGAATCTGTCTGACGCGGAAACGGAAAGGATTTTAAGGTCCCACCGAAACCAAAATTTTGCATAAGGTGGAAAAAGGACAATTTAAAAATGAAAAGCGTTTTGTTTATTAAACTTTAAAACTGATAAGTCAAATAACTCAATGTCGAGCATGTTAGCTAAAATTCCGTAAGCTTTTAAAAAAGTTAATTCAAAAGAACAGAAACTTTAAATTTTAAGGAATTTATGCTTATGCCATTTTTTCATATGCAAAATTGCATCTAAAAGTTAATATTTCTAGCAAAATGAACATTTATGGAAATGATTACGCATTTTCGAAAGTACAATATATTATACTTTAGGATTGTACTCAAATTCAAAATTGTAGCGTTCTTTCTCATTCTCAAAGTTTTTTTTTTTTTTTTTTTTTTTTTTTTTTGTGTGTGTATGTGTGTATAAACTTCCAATATGAATGTATTACAGCACTACTAAGAAATTGAATAAAGTTTCTCATTTATCTTTAAAAAGACAAAGATTCTTTCAGATTTTCAGTTTTCAACCGATTTTCTAGTCAGGAGAATCAATAAAAGATCGTCCTCTTCCAGGGATTTTTTTTGGGAGGGGGGAGCTTTTTTGCATAAGCCGGAATATTGTCTACCACGGAAATTTTTCTCAGTCCCGACCGATTCCGCCTTAGACAGAGTTTACTGTACTATTTTTCCGCTTATCTGTGTGAATCTGTGAACATCGAAATATCGATTCAAGTATCGATTCTAGAATTTGGGAATCGATTCTTATTGCGATCGATTCTGTTTTATACGATGTCGATTTTAATCGATTCTCAAATTTTCCAGAATCGCCCATCACTATGGAGCATCCTGAATTCGTCACTACTACGATAAAAAATACACGAAGCGAGAGACAAAGAATGTTAGGAAGCAGGATCAAAGAAGAATTATACTGCTGCTAATTTCGCGGGATTTTTTTAAATTCAAATATCTACCATTATTTCCGATTAGTAATGTTCACCTTAATTAATCCGTTATTAAAGAAAGCAAATATTACTATTCCGAAACAGTGTTTTTTATCTAAATAAAAAAATTTGCTAAATTAGGAACACTGGAAGAATTCGCATTGTACCGTCGATAAAAACTAACTTAAAGAACTAATCGTAATTCTGAAAGGAGGAGAACTTAAGTTCATTTTCTACATTTTTTATTGACGACACGGACAACACACACAGCACACGTACACCTACAGAACATATGAAAAGTTAATCTATAAATTCTTTCGGAGCAGCTCGCTCCTCCAAACGAAAACCAACCGTCCTCGGTCGCTTCAAGAAGACATCTCCTCATCCATAGGACCTTTTCGAGAGTTCAGTCTATCTAATTGGCAACCCACGTGGTATCTGATTCATCTTATTAAAAGTTTCAGTTCTCACAAGTGCTACTCAGCACTTTTCAAGTATTTACATCATTAAAATCGGTTTACACTTTACATCTGGATTTTGTAAAGGCATTGACATGTGAAATTATAGTTAGGCATCTGGAGGTCCCAAATAAAAATGTTTATTGCTTTATGTGTCATCTGGTTTCTGCATGAGCTCAGATGAAACGTCACAGCATCTTGATCAATGAATTCGCGTCTTAAGAGGCTACTTCAGTCAAACGAAATGACCCGTTTGCTAATGCTAATCCTATGGAAGAGATTTATAAAGATATCTCGGTCGCATTTCAATATTTTTAAATGATTTCTTTTGCATTCAATAGTTGAGATCGATCTGTACAAAGGCCGTTTTTTTACTTTTTGATTTTGTTTACAGGTATTTCTTATGAGAATACTTTCATTTTCGGAACCGATTTCGAAAGTAAAAGCATCCTCATAAAAAATATTTGCAATCAAAATCGAAAAAGTAAATAATATAATTAAATTTAAAATATCGAAAAACCCGACTGCGTAAAAAGCGAACTAATTAATTGTTTTTCATCAATGTGAAACTAATTTTATATTATTTACCTTTTTTATTTACTTGTATTGATGACTTTTAAGTTGTATTTAATAATTAGTTCCTATATATAAACACTATTTTGATGAGGTTTGTAGATGTCTATGAAGGTTAGAGTTGCAGTAAAGCTAGAAATCCTACCTACACAACTTCCAGATTGTGTAATATTTAAACGGAGCTTCTACTTGTAAAACAGTCAATGAAACATCATCTTCATTTTGAAAGACCTATCCAATGATATTGCCACTCAATATGATACGTAAATTTTTTTTCCGTCTCTACCGCCATTTTGTATTTTACGGCCGCCATTTTGAATTTATAAAAACAAAACCTAAGCTTATAACCATTGGACAGTTAAGACGAATCGATAGAGATCTCATTCACTAAAATCCATCCAGCTGTTGAAATTTTTCGAGGGTATAAAGAAATCTACATACCCAGATACCCGTGAAACGCATAACCCTTCTTGGCAGTCGGGTAAAAACGGCCTGCATACAGATCAATCTCAACTATTGAATGCAAAAGAACTCATTTAAAAATATTGAAATGCGACCGAGATATCTTTATAAATTTGTTCCATAGGATTAGCATTAGCAAATGCGTCTTTTCGTTTGACTGAAATAGCCTCTTGCATGACTTTCAAAGAACCAAGAATCTATCGCGTACTAAGCGGAATCGCGTAATAACCGTTCGAGTATAAACACGATACTTTTACATTAGCCTTATATAGGCGATGTTCAAGGGATCGGATAAAATCCGCGTATTAAGCGGGATCGCGTATTAACTGTAAGCGTCTTAACCAGGTACGACTGTATTTTTAAAAAGGGAATAACAATAAATAAAAAAAAAGTTTAGTTAATAATTATAAAACAAAACAATTTATATAATTTTAAAAAGAAAATAAAAGTAAATAAACAATTTATTAATAAATAAACAGCAACATCCGGGTTACCATATCAAGCAAAATAACGACACTTTGACGCCAGTTATGTATCCCGGTGCGTATATGGCATCGGCGTCAGAAAAAAATCGCGCCAACGTGGTGCGTATATGACATCAGTGCCCAGTCGAGTTTCGGCCCGGCCGAATTTTCTCACCATTTTCGCTGAAAACGAACTTTCGACGAAAGTCTGATTTTAGCCGAAAACGAAACCGAATTTTCGGTCGATCTCTATTGTACAGTCGTCCCCGTTTAAACGAATAGGGCGGTTCCAGAAATAATATTCGATTAAGCGGGTATTTGATTAAACGGGGAATCATAACTGTAATATTTAATGCGTAATAAAATGGCAAAATAACCATCTATGGTGTATTTAATTAAAAACACAATAAATCGTGAAAAGAATAACATAAACTAAAACAAATACAAATGCTAATATAAAGTAAATACGTATTAATTTAATGGCAGTAGGTACATACATTTATATGGTTTACATCACATTTAATGCAGCTCGTTTGAATTTGGACAAAACTTTTCTACTTCTAATTTACATTACTTATACTGCCTTAAAAAAAATCGTATAAAGTGGTTTGTTTAAGTGGAATTTTAAAGGACTAAATATCAAGTTATTTTTCGAATGAGTGCAAAATATCACAACTATCCTCTCGAGTCTCGAAGTGACGGCTCATTGCCATTAAAGCCTGGTTAACAGCAAGAAGTGATGGTGGGGAGATCAAGGTGGGGAAATCATTTGACCTGTCCATTATACACCTGCCGGTAGAAATCATTGCAGGAAGAACTGAAAATTTGTTTTCAGCGTAAAGGAACCAAAAATGCCAAAAGGTGGAAGGAAATTCCAGCTGAAACGTGCTTCCCGCGCCTATTTTCAAACATGGGTCACACATTTGTTATTCGATTAAGCGGGGACGTTCGTAAAAGGCATTTGGTTTAAACGGGGAAAAATAACATAGAACCAATAGGAATAAATCCGGTTCCGGAGGATTCTACTCGAATAAGCGGGGTATTCAATTATCCGTGACCCGATTTATAAACAAAAGAAATTAAGAAATTACCTTCTAGATTTCAGTCTGGTCTTTCTCCTTCCTCCCAGATACTTTCGTGCACAAAATCCACGGTTCTGAACGGCCTTCCGAAAGTTTAAAGTTTGAAAAAAAGGATGGCGAGTTTAAGAAGTTTAAAAACCGCTGCTGAAGAAGTGGCGTTTTCTCACCTCTTTTACGTTATTTGAGACAAGGAACTTATTTTTCGTGATAGGATCAAACTTTCAAATGAGCCATGATATTGATCGTTTACGGTTGGTTCGGTTAGATGTCAATCAATCTTTGTCACATAAAATGCCAGGGAGATGCAGATGCAATCGTCGAAATAAAACAAATTGCTCATTCAGAGGGTTAAAATATTATGTCACTCGTAAAGTTAACGTATTTTTTAAGACTTTCTTAATCTCTCCTGCATCAGTTATGTTTAAATTCATCAAGAACCTTTTTGAGATAACAAGTGAAGTTGAATTTTTAAAATTTTTGCATTTATTACAAAATTGGCGTTACTTTTAAAACCTTTCTTAATCTCACCTGGCATGAATCATTTTTAAATAGATTAAATTATTTAATCTGACGGTGGGGGATTCTGAACGGGGGTTGGCGAGCGTAGCTCGTAGGGGGCCGAGCCCCCTAGTTTTTAAAATGTTTATCCAAATGGTTAACTTTCTGACATAAGTTTTAATTCATTTTTGTTCGGAAACGCATGAAGTTAGAAGGTGTTGTTATTCAGAAACAATGTCATCGAACTGTTTTTTTACGTTTTCTTGTAAACGCAATAGATCTTTCACAAAATACTGTCAAAGTTGGCATTTTGAACTGAACTTCCGAACAAAAGAAAAAACATTCAGTCAGTAAAGGGAGAAAAATGCCGTGTCATACGTGATCAAAATCACTTATAACTTAAATCGGTAATTGATTGATCAAAAAATGAAAAAAAAAAACAGTTCGATTCCAAATCGCTTCCATGGTCAGGTTTTCCAATTTTATAGCTTTCCGTTAAAAAATGAATTTGTAAATGTGTCAAAACGTTTTGCGCTTGTTGAGCAGAGCAGTTGAGAACAGCCTTAAAAGGACCGTGGACCTTTATTTGAGCACAATTCAACACAGAAATCGAAAATTATTTTCGTGCATATTATTATTTTCCAGTTTGTTTTGAACCACACTGTTAAAAATTAAGGGTTAACTTATCACCAAGATTGCGGTTAATCAACGAACCATCCAGAGAAATAACCACTTTTTCAGATCTACTAAAATGATTGCGATCTTCCAGATTCTGGTATCTCCAGAAACTCGGTTCAACTACCTTTGTTATCCTAGAGTGGCAACGATCGGAACGACTACCTCTAAAATTTTAATGGCGGCATCCATGCAACGTCGTAGCAAGAATCTTCCGTGTGCGTCGTATTTAGACCAAATTTTTCTTGCTGTTCCTGAAATATTCAAGGCAAGTTCACAATGATTATTATTTATTTTACTTTTATACATTTGTTAAAGATATACTGTTTCTCTCGCACACAAAATTTATCTAGAAATATTTATCTGTATCTTCCCTAAGTCTAGATTTTTTTACTTCCGATTCAGAAATTATATGTTTTGTATCAAAAATATGAAACTGTTGTAAGGCTATTAATGTCAATAATATATTTAATAACTGAAGTATAGTAACTTAATTCATTTATAGCATTTATGCAAAAGAAATTAGTTTTCAATTTTAATTATTTCGTTTTGCTTTATTTGCTGTATTTAATAACATGCTGTTAGCATTAGTTTTAAATGCAAAACAGCCCTTTTACTATACCACCAAATTTTAAGGTATTTTTTATAGCTAAATTAAATTTAAAAGGTTTATATTATTTTTAAACCCCGATTAGTTATATATATATATATATCGATTAAAAGAGCTTACCTTTTTTCTGTGATATAAATTTACATTCATGAATACTTTAGAATTATATTATTTTTAAACCCCGATTAGTTAAAAAAATATATATATATATATCGATTAAAAGAGCTTGTCTTTTCTATGTGATATATAAATTTACATTCATGAATACTAGATGTCATATTTGACGCCTAGCTTTATTTCACTTTAATTTTTGTAAAACAAATACTCTCATTTGTACTTTTGCATAGGTTTTTTTTTTCGATGTAACTCATAGTCGAGTAAGAAAATCTTTTTTAAAAAACTAAATATCTTATTTGGCACAGATGTCATATTGGCGCGATTTTTTCTGACGCCAATGTCGTATACGCAACGGATACTTAACTGGCGCCAAAGTATCATTATTTTGCTTGATATGGTAATCCGGATGTTGTTGTTTATGCTGTTGATGTTTTGGCCAAAATGGCGTCGGAAAAAAATAGCGCCAATATGGGGCGTATGTGACATCTGTGCCCTTGATTTTAATTTTTCAAAGTAATTTTCTAAGAATAGCTTATCGGTAATAGCAGACGCGCCAAGATGTTTGGCGATTAGTTTTTGTCCAGAATCATCTCAACCAATCAAATCTTACACCCAAATGTCGCCACTCTGATATCAAGGCATTCTAGTGCGTACAGATCAGGTACTTCTAAGGAAGTGTGCTTCCATAAGAGAGTGTGACATGCGCACAAGGCGCATGCCGAGACCGGAAGGTTTGTCCAAACTACACTGATCAAAATATCGTGAAAAATTACCTCTGTTTTTAACGACTATCTATTTTCTGACCGTTGAGAACGCTGCATAAACGCCTATGGAGCGTTCTCATTGGTCAGAAAATAGATAGTCTTTAAAAACAGAGGTAATTTTTAACACTGTATGGCAAACCCACATTCCAGAACTTAGTGATACTCACCTCGACGAGGTCGATTAGACGAGTGACACAAGATCAACAGATTTTATCGTAGACTGAGTAACAGATATTGGCCGTAGATATAGAAATAACTAGATTATGCACACGGAAAGGAATGTCGAGTCTGCGCGCGCGAACAACTACACTGTTAAAAATATCTTGAAAAATTACCTCTGTTTTTAAAGGCTATCTATTTTCTGATCAATGAAAACGCTTCATAGGTGTTTATGTAGCATTCTCATTGGTCAGAAAATAGATAGCCTTTAAAAACAGAGGTAATTTTTCACGATATTTTTAACAGTGTACTCCACTACCGTGGCAAGTAGCCGGTGATTCACTAGTCGATACAAGGAGAAAATGAATTTTTTAATTTTAAGTCTTTATGGATGTTTCAAAATGTATAATATCAATGATTTTTAACCAACAATTATATATTTTTATCGTTAAGACATTTTCATTTTAGAAATTAATAAGGTTATTCATTTTCAAAAACTATCATTGTCTTTTCAATTACACTTACATATTTTTCAACCGAGAAGTGAATAAAAGCAGTGTTTAACTGAGATATCAATCCTCATCAGTAGTATTTGTTCTGTACAAAATAAAAGTTATAAGGGAGCTTTAATATTAAAAGTTTCGAGTAAGACTCTTCCTTGGATTTCCACCTTCCACCCCCCTCGAAAATTTCTGCTTCCTTCTTTTTATTCTCACCAAAGACACGCAGTTTAAAATCTTCGATATTTTGTCTTATCTGCCCATTAGTTTCTTTGCAGCAACAATAAATAATCATGTAAAATTTTCCTTAACCACAAAACTTAAAATATTTTTGCTTTTTTCTGTCCTAATTGTTAACTTGTAGAAAAAGTAAATATATGATTTGCTTACCTCCCTCCTAAAAAAAAAAGAACGTAGTTAAAAAAAATGTTAAAGTCCCAAAATTTTTTAGATTATTATACTTTATTTGTTATTTCTTAGAATCATTAATATTAATTGTCTCTCATCCCCACAGCAAAAAAAATGAAGAATTAATACGGGGAGAATAATACAAAAAATAAGCGCTTTTAAGTGTGACATCCACCATGTATTACTGTGAATAGCCCTAGTTCCACTCACTTTCTGCCACTTTAATGGATGTTGCCACTGAATGCAGCAGAATCAAGAAGTAATGGTAGAATAACATTAAGTGCTTAATATAGTTGTATTACTATATCTATGATATTGATACGCTCCCCTACATGTTTGTCAATTTGTTTTGTCCAAAATTCTCTCAAGCAAATACATTTTTACCTATATCTGGCCATTCTCACCACAGACATAGAGACACCATATTATAGGGTACTTTCATACGAGAGGGGCAACAGAACGAACTGAGCACATGCTCATTCTAAAGATTTTGCCCAAACTGTGTATGCCTACATTCGAGAACTTTGCGATACTCACCTGGCCGAATTAGATTATCCCAATGAGATACAATTTAAACAACATTTGATCGGCAATAGTGGCAGACTTGCCAATATGCTTGTCACTTCGTTTTTGTCTAAAACAACCTCAACCATTCACATTTTATTTCCCTTATGTCAACCGCGACCAATGACATACAAGGCCAGTTCATGACGTTTAAAACATCACATGGAATGGATCATCTTTACACAAACAAAGCGATTGTACAAAGTGACCCGCTCATCGTTTTGTACCAATGGAGGATATTCCATCTACGTTATGATCACGTGATCAAGGTAAAAACTTCTAGCGTAAAGAAGAGAAGGCTCCGTAGACGTAATGTAAATCCCCGCCATTCAGTGAAACAGTTCATGAGGAAAGCAGTAGTAGCCTCCCTTCTTATCAGTTAGAAATTCTTTGGGTAAATTACCGGTACCACGTGACTTTTTTCAGCCTCGAACCCAGATTTGGAATATAGTCCATTGTCGTATAAAAATCATCTACTTCGTGTGATGTATTAAAAGTCATGAACTGGCCTTGTATGATCGTTGGTCACGTATCAACCCTCATTGGATTATTGGTCCAATCAAGTTACATGCATAGTTGGAAAACGCGACTGATATTTGACAACTGCTGATAAACACAAAAAATATTGCCCTTCCCGTCGAACTCTAGAATAATATATATATATATATATATGTGTGTGTGTAATGTTATCGCAGTAATCGACGTGTAGAAATCTCCACTTAGGTAAAGGTGCTAACCAATGACAGAGAGGGAAAGCGCAGATTGAGAAAATCGAAGTAACAACGTTACTACTGGCGCGAAATAATTGTTTTGAAACATTCCGACAGATAAATTCAAAGGGAAAATTCAAAGCGAAGAATTTTGAAAGAGGATTTAAAGAAGGAAAAGTTTTTGCTGGCGCAATGCCAAAAATGAAAGTAAAGATGCAGAACGAATAGATTATTGAAAGGATAAAAAGAAAAAGAAATTAATGATATTTTAAGGAGGAAAATGGTGAAATTAATAAGGGGACAATTTGTAAATTGTCCCGCTAAAGAATATTGTAATATTCTTTAGTTAGGTTAATAATTAAAATACTTTACATATATATTAAAAGTTTCTTTGTCGGCAGGATTTTGGACAAAAATAGATAATACTAAAATTATCCAGATTAAACTGTGCATACGCCGTGGTTCTTGTCCTCAAAATGACTGCTGTTTCGTCATTGAAGATGTTTTGTTGATCTAAAGGATCTTGTTAATATTGTATCCCATCATGCTTAGAATATTCGCCTGATCAAGATACGTGTGGTAAACACTACTGAGGTTTGAATACAGCTGACATAGGCAAAAATTTGTCATGCTCACTCTATTTCTAAAAAGTCTATGCGCAAGACTTCTTTATCGTCAACTAATGTTTAATGATCGAACTTATCGAGGTGAGCATCGCCGCGACAGGAATGTAGGTTCGACATAGTTTGCTCAAGAACTTCTGTCTAAGCACAATCTTAGCTTGCAGTATGTGCGTATGTTACCACTCTCATATAGAGGTACCCTAGTTCTGGAAAGTTTTGAAATGTAGGTTATCATATTTGTAATGTTTATTTAAAACATACATCAGACTTGTGTGCTTGACTTCAACTGCCCGCTTATAAGCCGTTGTCAATATATAAGGACGAGATAGACAGCACCTAAAGATTACATCCGGAAACTCCATAAAGAGTGTGAACGGAGTTGCCGGAAGTTGCCCTTCCCCTACACTAGCAAGCAATTAGCGGAGTGGTGTCGTAATAAAAATTCCCTGTCAGAACATGCGCCTTGTGAGTATGTTTCCACAATCTTATTTATAAAAGCACTCTACTAGCAACAATGTAAGTGAAATTTAAAATGAATAATAACATTTGTCTCAAAAAGAGCACTCGCGATTACGTAATCACTCTCGCTAGGATACCACTCTATGAGAGTCCAGAAGTGGGGAATAAAATTTGATGGTTTAAGACGATTTTGGACAAAAATGAATAACCAGCTATGAGTCAGCAATTATTGCCATGCTAATGTTTCTAAACTTTTTCAGTATCCCAGTGGAACTCTTCCAGACGAGTATCGCAATGGAAGATATTCCAAATCTGGGTTCGAGACTGAAAAAAGTCACGTGATACCGGTAATTTACCCAAGGAACTTCTAACTGATAAGAAGGGAAGATACTACTGCTTTGCCTCATGAACTGTTTCATTGGCTAGCGGGGATTTACATTACACGTATACGGAGCCTTCCCTTCTTTACACTAGAAGTTTTTACCTTGACCACGTGATCAAAACGGAGATGAAATATCCTCTATTTACCCAAGGAACTTCTAACTGATAAGAAGGGAAGATACTACTGCTTTGCCTCATGAACTGTTTCATTGGCTAGCGGGGATTTATATTACACGTCTACGGAGCCTTCCCTTCTTTACGCTAGAAGTTTTTCCTTGATCACGTGATCAAAACGTAGATGGAATATCCTCCATTTTATATAGAGGCTATTCTCAAAGCCACTTTTCTTTATCTAAAATGCAGCACCAAGTGATATGTAATAAGTGATTAAATAAACAAATAAAAATATATTGATAACTTGAGTATTTTTGTATTGTAGGAAGTCGCAAATTTAGAAAGGGACAATTGAAGTTATTTTCACATATTATTTAATAATTAATTGTTTTTGAAATCATTAAAAATTTCTAAACAAACAAAAATTTTCACGTTTATTTTTATTTCCTCTTCTCTTTTGTGAAGTTATTTTTAAGTATTCATTCTTTATTTATTTTTCTTTTATGACTGTTTTTTTAACGAAATAAAACATTTTTCTGGAGCCACGTATATAAGTAGGATAGGATAATGATCGATTTAACGATTTATGGGCAAGATCGGAATTTCCAGGTTAGATTTTTTTTGTGAAAATATCTTTAAGCGTTTAGTTTTAAATTTAGTTTCGATTTCACGTATTAACAAAGTTCCCCCTTATAGTGATTGCCAAATTAATTATCAGTACGATGTGGAACTCTGAGGGTTACCCACAGTTATAATTTTAGGTGTATTTAATTTAAATAAATCCCGAGATACATTAAGAAATGAAATTTCTTTTTATGTTTACTTTCCAGAATATTTCTTATTGAAATGGAACGACAGCAAATTGCAAGCAGATTAGAGCTAATCGAGAGAAAATAATTGGCATGCAGCCTTACCCTTCTAATTTAAATGTCCCCTCACTCAGGGCCTGACTATCTGAAAAGCACGTGAAACACTTGCTTCCCCTTTAACATTTAAGAGGGACCCAAAATGTCTATGAAATGGGTCCTCTAAATCTCATTTAAATTTTTTTTACATTGCATTTTTAATTTTTTGGGGGGGTGGGGGGGTGGGGGGGGGAAGTTTGCTCTTGCAAAAGTACATCCACACACTACTTCAGGAAACTTATTTAATAAGGAAAGAGGGATGTTGATTAATCATATAACATCCTTGTGTGCTGGTTAGAAACCACCTGGATATGTAAGCATACAACTACTATATGTTCTAAATATATTTGAAGTACATACAAAGAACATAAAAAAGGCTGTTTCATGAAATATATGAAAATTTGGCTAAGCTACTGCTGGGAATAATATTTTAGCATTGATGATTTTTAATGCATGAAGTAATAAGAAAACTTTTGTCAAATGAAAATGGAGAACAAAATGATACCTTGCTTCCCTAGGTTTTGAGATTAATCGGGCCCTACCCTCGCTTCTTAACCCTCCCCCTCACGCGTCAAATTGGATAGGAAGGAGGATTGGATACGAAAAAGGAACAAATTCTAATACTAATGTGCAAAATTGGCATATTTGACATTTTTATATTTGAAGGGAGGGATATTAACAATAGCTCATGTACAGGGACCGATTTTCAAATTTTGAGGTCCTGGGCATAGATGCTTGCGGGGGCCCCCTTAAAACGATGCTTACAGGGGAATTGAGTAAAAAAAAAAACTTTGAAAAAGTACTTACAAAGATAATAACTATTGGCTTTAATAATTGGCAGTATTCTCGTGACGTCACAGTGGGAATCACGTGGTGTAAAAATAGCGGCCAGCGCGTTTGTTTACTTATTGCGCCATTGGATGAAGCAGAAATACAGGTAAATGCATGCATAAAATACTGCAGATTTATTTTGTACGAATTATTTTCTGTATCAATACTTATATACATATTAATTAAAATCCATATATACGTATTAACTAAAATTTAAAATTTTTATTTTATAAATAAAATGAAAAATATGCATGTCATTACTTTAAAATAGAGAAAATAATTCATGTATAACCCATACCTGCCCCTGAAAAGGTCTAAAACTCCGTATAAAATAAAATATAAGCATAAATTTTCTAAACACAATGCTTTTCAATGGCGCAGTTATGAATGTTATTCCCAAGCAGAAGAATTTTTGTAGCCTCGAACCCAAGGGGAGAATAGGGTCATTACTTAAAAATATAGTTTATTTTTAAATAATTTCCCAAGTATGAAATTTAATGGGTAGATGTTTCATAATAAATTGTGCCTCGCTGATTATCTTCTCCTATACAAGTCTATATATCTGGAATGATAAAGTATGCAACAACTTCCGCAATACCAAGCTACAATTATTTAAAATATTAGGGGGTTGTTCCGCCTACGAGCTACGCTCATCAACCTGAAATAATCTGCAAAGAATAGGAACAGGATTAAATAAGAATTAAAAATACAATATATTTTTAAAGTGATAAAGATAAAAGAAAATATTTACTATAAGAAAGTAATTAAATATGGATGTTTCAGACAAAATATACAATGTTATAAAAATGCAATGCAAACGCAATAGAATGTTAAATGAAATGTAAAATTCCATTAGATATTAAAACTACATCCTATTTTGGACAATAATTGAAAACCTTCAGCAGCATTTGAGGGCCGCTGAAAATCAAGGGCCCTGGACCCATGCCCTGCCACAAATAAGGCACTGCTCATCGACTTGTGATTGCAATATCTCAAAACCGAAACCTCAGCAAATTATAATATTAATCAGCAAATTAAAACTATTGAGAGCTAAATGTTGGTACTTTTGAAGTTTTGATATTCGAAAGTGGGGAGAGTAGTGTTAACTTCCCTCCTCCATACATACAGATTATTCTAACTGAAATGTCTCGTGCAAATTCTAAAATTAGAGAGCAAATGAGAGCTAATTCCTGATACATTCAAAATTGTAATATTCGACGGTGAAAAGGTCAAGCTAACGCACCTACATTTTTTTAGAATAAAAATTAAACACTCAAAATCGCATTCATAGAACACGGGCACGGTTACAAATAAATTGTCATTTTCACTGTTTGGGTGGCAGAAACTAAGTTGTTCTTCAGTTGTTAACATTTAAATTCATAGCAATCTTTTCGATATAATGCCTTTTTTATCGGCTCACGATTATTTGCAACAAAATATAGTATTGTCTGACTATTTTAACTGACTATTATACATTTTCAAATATTTAAATATCTTTATTTTAAAAATAAATGCTACATTCATTACTCACTAATAAAAATAAATATATAATCCTCTAAATTACTTCCTAACATCCCATAATTTAGTTTTAAATCTTTAAATCATTTTTAATTTTATATGAAAAAATCTTTTGCCCTATTTGTTACTCTGTAAAGACAATAAATAAATAACAAGTCATAAATTATCGCCTTCTCCTAAAATTTTTGTTCGCCTCCTTCCCCCCTTTTCGCATACAGAATTTCAAATCTTAAAACTCATTTAAAAGAGAAAGGGCTATCTATGAATGTGAATAATAAACAAATAATCATTCATCTAAAATATCCGCTCTCCCAAAACTTACATAAAAAAATATTCGAAAAGCGCAAAGAAAAAAAATATACTAATAACCCTAATATATTTTAAGTAAAAGTACACAAAAGATTGGGTGATTCCATCCAAGCAAGATTGGCCTTCCAAGCAGCTGTTTCGTGACGTCACATACTCGTGCTCCGGGGCTAACGAAAAAGACGGGCTACCGTCTTTCTCCGATTTAGAGTAGTCACGTGACGCTGGCGGTCTCAGCTGAGTTGAGCAAATTAGTTGACAAAACAGGTGGCTTTAGATTACTATCATATCCAAATCATTCTTTAAATTGATAGAAATCATAACTTTACAGTACTATGAAATCTTCAACATCTTTTATCATCTTCAACAAGGAACAAAGGAGTTTACTACATATTATTAATGTTTTTTTTTTTTTTTTTTTTTGTTTTTTTTTTTTTTTTGTTTTTTTACATATATTTGCCTGTCAGCTATTCCGATCAAAGTACAATAATCCCCCCTTATATCGCTCATTCGTATATATCACTCTTTTTTTTTCTTTTTTTGTACCATTCCTCGTCATTCCATCAATAAATATCTTCACATTAAAAGTACTTATCACACTCTTTTATTTAACACAAGGTGATTTTTGTATGTCAAGATGGAATTGAGCAACAGATTTTTAATCCACTTCCTGATATGCTAGAATTTAAAAAAATTCCCTACGAAGGTGTATTATGTAAAATTATGTACAATTAGCCCGCCACAAGTGATAAAACGCTAAATATTCTTTGTAACTCATACTATTTTATGGTAGTTGAAACAACACAATAGATTATACGTCAATAAATGCTCGTCAAAATATGCCAAAGTGTTGTGAAACTGCAACAATGCAACATTTTAAAGACTTAAATGTAAAAAATAAATTGTAAATAAAAAAATGGAGACTGCAATATTACAAAAACACACTTTTATCAAATAATAGTTTAATATTAATTAATCTACGATTATACATTGATATATATATTTAGAAATTCTAAAAAGATACGTTAAATAATGCTTTATTTTTTTTTCTTTTCTGTTCCTTTTCTTAAAAAAAAACAAACAGAGCAAAAATTCTATATTTTTTAATAAATTCACTTGCTTGAGCTTTCAACCAAGCGTAAAAAAAAAATAAATGAATTTTTCATAATCGAGTTCGTTGACTGCACCAAATTAATGTATTGCAACAGGCATTTTTATAGAGAAAACATGAAATGCAGTAAAAAAAATTCAAGATGACCATTGAATGCTTGGGATCTCAGAGATACATTGAAATTAATAATTGTATAAATGAGATAAAAAGCAATCAATCATAAAAGAAAAATATTACTTTCTGACATATTATTTACAAATGCACTTTCATTCGTAAATGCATAACAATTGCTAATCTAATGAAGATACAAGAAAACAAACAGTGCGTCTGAATTTCTAACAAATGCATGCGATCTTTCAGAAAATATAGCCATGTATAACATTTTAAATCATTTTTAACGATATGCTAATCACTGAAAGCTAATCATCAGAGAATAGGCAATTATACTTCAAGAATGTATTATGACTAAATTAAAATTGAAAATGTTCAATTCTTTGTACTTATAGACTGAAATTTTCATGTTTCGCAGCCTGTAAGTTCCAACTCCTTCAGATAAAAATGATTTCAGAATTTTTTTAGAAAGAAGTACACTATTGAACGAGAAAATTTAAAATCTGTCAACACTCTTAATATAACAGCTATGGAATATGCAAAATTGTTAAACTATTGAAATTACTATTTAAAAAAATATACGCATTTATTTTTTTAAATATATTATATTATATAAAATATTTTTTGGGCCTTTGTCGGTTATTTGAACCTGACACCTGGCGTCTCATCCATAGCTTCATTGTGCAGGGATTTAGATTTTCCAGGTGCCGGCCCCTTCCCTGCACTTGGCTAAGAATTCCTCGACAGTTTTGAACAAAACAATTTATTTCTTATAAAGAAATCAATTTACGAAGTAGATTATTGAGTTATAATTTTATAACTAAGTAAAAAAAAAGTGTCCAGACTAAAATTTGAATCAGGGACCTATGGCCCAAGCTGCCAATGTTCTGCTAACTGAGCTATCCTGGGCAAACCTGGCGACCACAATTCACTCGGGTAATCTTTTGATAAGAGCAAAAACAATGAACTCCTAGTTAATCAAGTGGGTTGTTCTCTACAATACTTGCAAATTTGGCCAAGCAGTCTGACTTGAATGATACATATGTTAATTTTCATAAAAATTAGATAAATGGTAAGAAATCAGTCAATTATTGAAGATTTTAATAGCAGCAGAAATCGTTTTAAAAATTTGACTTAACAAAAAAAAAAAAAAAAAAAAAAAAAAATGTAAAAAATAAAATAAAAAATGTGAGGGAATGACAAGTGAGGAAATGATGAAATAAGACATTTTTACTAAGTTGTAGGGGAAAATGCAAAATTATGAAGAAATCCAAACTGTTTCCTTTAAGAGCAACACTTAATATATAATGTATGATAAAATTAAAATTTTTGATATTTGTAAAAAAAATTAGTATTCTGTATGAGGGAATGACTGCTAATAAAAACGTTTCCAGATGTATTGACTGAATTTTTTTTTTTTTTTTTTTTTTTTTTTTTTTGAAAAATTAACAAAATCTTACACCACCAATTTATGTTGCTGGACTGACAAGTGCTCAAAATGGCTTCTTCTCTGTGAAGGATGCTAGACTGCTACTGCTCTTTAGTGGTAGATATTTGAGATAATAGCAATGTGTGAGGGAATGATGGTCTAACATGGGGAAACATATAGTTGATTGAGTAGACTATATAATAATAGTAAAAAATAATATTTTTATTATTTTTTATAATGTACCAAGTAAGAACTTTATTTTGCTCAGGGTATTTTTAATTATTTTTATTTCTGGGTGGAAAGAAATAGGCAATAAAATATGGTAGTACAGGCGGGGAAAGGTGAGGGAATGATGTTTGCATGATATATATATTACATTTTTAAATACTAAATTTATTTATTTTTAAATTTTACTTTCTGTCCCTAGTAAACTATGTTTAGATCTTCTAATAAAAATAAAAATAAATAAAAATGTAATGAAATTAAGAGCATTTATATGACTGGTAAACACTTTTTGCACTATTGTAGAGAATAACCCAAGTGTAATTATGTATCCAGCATTTATTTAGAGTTCCATCACCTGGTATTAAGGTTGAGCTGTTTCAGATAACAAACAAGATGCTCTCATGAAAAAGTTAAGCGAGTGAATTATGGACGCCAGCTTTGTCCAGGATAGCTCAGAACAGAGCACTAGCAGATTATGCCAAAGGTCACTAGTTCAAAACCTGGCCTAGCACTTTTTCACTCAATTGGAAAATTACAATTCATATGATTTATTTACCAATTAAAATAATTGTGTTAATATTAAAATTGATCAAAATACATTTTTGTCTCGGCTTAAGATTACGATCACAACCAACTCAACCTTTAATTTTATAAAATTCGTTGCTTTCTAAGCAGCGGATTTATGATTGTCAAATCTTATAGAAACTTTTCAAAGCACTGGCATATTTTAAATATATTAAATAAAATAAATTGTAGAGAAGTATAATGTTTTCGAAAGCGAAAAAAAAAAAATCAACTGAGCTACTATATCATTGAAATAATCATTATAAATACACCGAGATTTAACTACATAAGAATTATTTATTTAACATACAAAAATTTTAAAGCTACAGCACAATTTTTAATTATTGGGTTAGAAAATAAAAGATTGTCGAAAGAAGGAAAAAGAAATGGGAGATTTTCTTTTTTTTCGAACAGGATCTTTATACCTTAAGTACCTATCAATATTTATGCACGAAAATTATACACGATCATCAGATTTCTATTTTATTTAAAATATAAAATCTTTAAAAGCTTTAGTCCTAAAATAAGTATTTTTTTAATATACATGCAAAATGTTGATTAAAAATGCTAAACGTGCTCAGTATTTACATCTGAGCATAATAGTTAAAAACGAAACTAAAACAGTTTTAGCGCAGAGAATATATACAAATTGATATTTATTCACCAAAAATTTTCCCTGGCAGCAGTATTATGATTGTAAAATCTTATAAAAAGTTAAAAACACTGACATCATTTTAAGTATATTAAATAAAACAATTTGTAACCAACTATAATGTTATCGAAAGTAAAAAATAAATAAATAAATAAACAAACAAAAATCAACCGAGCTCTTTGTAATCTAGACATCATCGTAAATACAAAATTTTACACAGACTTCTTAATAATGATTACTTTAATATAGTATAACATTAAAATCCGTCCGTATAAAAATCATTGGTATTTAGTAGACCAATGATATTAATTCTACTTATTGAATACTTGAAAATAACACGAGCTTGAAAAAAACTTTGTTCCTATATTGCTTACATTAATAAGTGAACAGCTTTTAGAATAAATAGTGCAGGAAAGGACAAATTAATTTAAAATAAATAGTGTAGGAAAGGATAAATTCATTCAAAATAAACCCTATTTACGTATATTTAAAGCAGTTTCACTTTCAGTTTCAGGCCAGGCAGGGAGGCCTACCAATATGGTTTTAGCTCAACAAGCCCCGCCCAGCAGAATAACTACCATGATAACTGGCCGCTGCCGGAGGCAGGGCCCGGAAATACCTTCGTTGAAAAAGACCCCTATATATTAAAACTTGCAAAATTATACAGAAATATTACAAGTGGCAGCTCAGTTATATCCCAGGTGTGCTGGACTTATCATTATACAATCGTATGTACATTGCAGATTTTGAAGGAAAAAAAAAACCTCATAATGCAGTATTATACATTGGTGAACAAGTAAAAAACAATAAAAATACACTAAACAAAAGAAGTCCAGATGTGAATCAAATGTGGAAAATCCACTTAATAGGACTTACAGATGCAACAAAAACAATGGGAGTTAAAAGAAGTTTTTTCCCATTTTTACATATAGGATACGATACAGGATACAATGTTGGATTACACTGTTGCACATAGAAAAAATAAAACAATATATAAGAACTGACACAGGAGACTAATTACAGAGAAACACAATGCTAGAAAACAAATAACAATGTTCAAAGCAATACTTCGTTTTCAATGATAGAGCTCTTTTTGAATAGAGTTTTAATTCTTATTTTGATGCCAAAACCCATATGCAAGTAAGAATTGAACCAAGAATTATATGCAAATGCTAATGAAAAAAAAATAAAATAAAAAAAAATAATAATAAGTTGATATTTTACAAATTAAAATTGATGCAATAGACCATTATTTACAAGTCAAACACGGTGCAAGAGAAGACTTTAACTCTATGCAGATTAAATTTGGCGATAATGAATACTGTAGTGATGTCAACAATAAGAATGTCAAATAAGACAAGCACGATGCAAATAATATATTATTAATATAATATATTATAATAATATTATTATAATAATACACGATAGAGGTACCAATAACAATAAGCAATGCGAATACTTAGCAGAATAATAAAATGAAATAGAATTAGAATACACAATGATACAGAGTAGGTAAATAATGCCTAACAGATGTTTTAGGCTGTTGAGCAGGAGTGAAACTAATTGCACTGTCAAATGAGCTGCATTAAGAAAAAATAGAATACGCTGCTAGCAGTAAGTTCATAAAGTGAAATCAGTCTACTGAAGTGGCAACATTTATTAGTTTTCTTCATCAGAGAGTCCGTCCAAAGGAGGAAGTTGAAATAAGAGTTGATTTTTTTCTAATAGGGATATACAATCTATTATTTTTTTAAGTAGACATGGTTGTTTAAGAATAATTTTAAACCATGATGCTAGATTAATGAAGGGTGCTTTTTTTATATGAAAGGGTGATGTTAAGGTACAATCTGTTATATAGTGTAATGACGTGCCCCTCTGCCCGCATGTGCGCGCGATGAGGCTGACTTTCCAAATTTGGAAAGATAGGAAGGAAACGGACCATGTACGGTTGCAAAAATGTATAGATTCTTGTGATGAAGTATGAAATCTTCTGTGACCTTTGGACAAAGTGCGTAATAGAATCTCCCAGTGGTGCCTGTGTTCCATGCGGTTTGCCAGTTGAAAAGGAGCTGCAATTTCAATTTTCTTTTTAGAAATGAAGATGGAAAAGGAACAAATTTCTTTGGTATCGTGTCGGATGGAAAAGTTGCCGCTCTTGCCAATTTGTCAGCAGTTTCGTTACCGTGTATCCCAGTGTGTCCTCGAACCCAATTGAAGATGAAAATTTTGGATGACATCTGAAGTTCCCGAATGATAGACTGCACCTGTAAATCTGTTGTTGAGTTGCTTTCTAGAGCCTTGAGCCCAGAGAGGCTGTCAGAGTGGATTGTGAAGCTATGGAATTTGCTATTGTTTGACCAGTATATTGCTTCTTTAATTGCTTCTAGCTCAGCTTGAAATACTGAGTTTTCTATATTGAGTTGCTGTTGTAAGGAGAAAAGCATTTGGTTTTCTGAGTAGGCACAGAAGGTGAGACCTGTCCCGTACTCTGTTTTTGATCCATCAGTAAATAGATCTATGTCGGATTTAATTTTTGATTCTTCTGCCGAAGCGAAGTGATACTCGTAGGGGCAAGAAGCTGATTTTAAGGACTTGGGTTGGAATAGGGCTGGTAAGTAATCTTCTGATGGAATGCCCAGGCGTAGGACTTTTCCAGTTGTTGAAATCTGTTGCAGACGATTGGCAAGTGGTGGTATACCTGAGAGCACACAAAGAGCCGCTGGAGATTTCCTGTATGCACCCGTGACCAAGAGGAGGCACTGAGCTTGGATTGAAGAAATTAAACGTAATCCGTGTGACTTCTGAAGTTTGTCTAGCCAAATTGCTGCTCCATATGTAATTTTTTTTCTTCTAAAATTATACTATACCAGATTTTGAGGATTGTTTTTGATACTCCTCCTGAGGAAGAAGCAAATTTTTAGAGGTTTTGTGTTATTTGAGTGACTATTGTTCTTTTCATTCTGAGATGTGGTAGAAATGATAATGTCCGATCAAGAAGCAGGCCCATGTAAGGCATTGTTGAATCAGATTTTAAATTTATATTATCCAGTTTGAATATAGGGGATCTTTTGAGAAAGCGTGGTGTACTCAAGTTTAAGACTTTACATTTTTCATGTGAAATCCTCATTGAATTCTGCCGAGCCCAATCACTTACTATTTCCAAGACTATCGATCCCATGTTTTCTAATTTAAGTCTTGTCGATCCAAATAATATTAGGAGTAGGTCATCTGCAAAAGCTATTACTTTAATACCTCTTGCTCTGAGTGCATTTGGTAAACCCTGTATGAAAACGCGCCAAAGGATTGGGCCTAGGCAGGAACCCTGTGGACAGCCTTTTGAAAACCAGTGGATCGCATCGGCCATCCAATTTGGATAGGCACCTCGATTAGAGAGGAATGATTTTAGTGTATTTATGTAAGCTGTTTCTATGTCCAAGTCTTCAAATTAAGGAAATATAAACATTTTCTTGTTTAAGAAGATCTAATTCTGAGAAGAGCTCTTGTAGGGCTGTCTCTGTGGATCTTCCTTCAGTGAAGCCATGCTGAGATGGAAAGTTGTCTTTGTTGATGTGAAGTAAGTAATTAATTCTTCTGAGAATTAATTTTTCAAATACTTTCCCAAATACCGATAAAAGTGAAATGGGTCGGTATGAACTGCTCTCTGTGAGTGGTTTTCCAGCTTTCTGAAAATATACAATTTCACCAATTTTCCACGGATCTGGAAAGTAGTTAATTTTTAAGAGGGCATTATACATATCTAATAAAAGGTTGCCTTGCGATTTGAATATATTGCGTAATATGTTGTGATCCACTTCATCAATTCCTGGAGCTTTATTCTTGTTAAATGAGAATACTGCCTCTGATACTTCTTGGGTCGTGAAAGGGGGTGCTGATGGATCTGGAGAAAAGTTGAATGGTGGAGGGGTATGTGATGGGCCAAATATTGAATTAGTTAGTTCTTGGAAGAAGGATTGTTTTGTTTGGGTAAGGTTAGTGGATGTCGAGAGGGCATATGCTTCTTTACTGTAAAAGTCTTGGAAAGCAACTTTTTTAATTTTTCCGTAAGGATCCTTGGAGTTTCTACAAAATTTGCTCCAAGCTTCCTTCTTTGCATTTTGGATTAGTCCTCTATATTTGGCCCTTTCTTGTTTGAACCTTATATAAATTTCAGGTGTCGCTTCCGGAAGTTTGGCCTTTTTCCGTAGGGCTCTTACGTAGTTTCTTCGCTTTCGGAGCTCTTCGTTCCACCATGTTATAGTTGGTCTGTGTGTGCTTTTTCTTTTCTTGAAATGTGTTTCGCACAGATCCTTGATTATTGATATGAACATGGCGTATTTTGTATCAAAACTTTCTTTTGAATAGGTGTTTTGGAAAGTAAACGACTGTTCTTCAATTTTGTCTGATAGTGCTTTGTTGAAACGCTTGAAAGAAACATCTTTTGTTCTGTAGCGCCTCTTTGGAAGGCTTGGGATGTCTGTTGATAAGGTAATAGTTATTAGTCTATGGTCCCCGTAGTCCATCTCCTCCTTGACTTCCCACAATGAGATCGATGAGTACAAAACTTACACAATCATATCAATGCATAGGTCTAAAATGGAAAAATGGTTAATACTTACATTCAATTGATGTCTTTAACACAGCCGGGTCCGGGATCACATCATAATTTGTCCATGAGACGTTACTAAATAATATCCATGAGACTTATTGTCCATGAGACGTTACTAATAAAACAATAAATTATGAGAATCGCAATGAAAATTGCACTTATTTCTATCATTTGATGAGAGGGTAATAAACACACAACCGTTAAAAAACAAACTAATCGAATTGCTTTGTGTATAGCTGCGCGTCAGTGCGTATTGGGTAAGACCGCGGCTGTCACGTGACTTTCAACCACGGTAGCCCTGTACGTCAGCCCCGACATGTTATATTATACATATATATGGATTTTTGGAAATTAGGAAAAAAGTAGCATTTTTACACTTCATTGCTTCATTTACGTTTGCGAGATCTGATTATGGATCAGACATGAAAGTTTTTAGTTTTTTCATTAAATCGGCTTTTTTTCCATATCATTTCAGAGGTCTGTCATGACATTTTCACCAGGGTCCTGTTTTTGTGGAATTGTGAAATGTTGTTTTACATTTGTGAAAACTAAGACATAATTTTGTGAATTTGAAATTATCGTTATAAAGGTTCTTGTTTATACATTTTTAAGAAGACATATGTAGATAAAATACATATATTTTCTTTATATATATGTAAAAGTGGCAGGTCATATTTTACTTTTAAATGACTTCAATTGTGAAAGATTCAGCTTACAGATTAAAAAATTTTGTGAAAGTCCAATTTTTAAAACAAAAAAATTGGTGAAGGGTCCTGTTTTAAGGTGGAAAGTTTTGTGAAGGGTCCTTTTTGAGAAAAAAAAATGTGAAGGGTCTGTCCTTTAAAGGACCCAATTTTTTTCCTAGACATATCCCTGATTTTGTCTGTAAGCATAGAGAAATCATGACCTGGAAATTTTAGGTTGGGGAGGATGTAGGGGAGGAGAGTAAATAGATAAAATTGTAATATGCCTACTTTTTGTTTTAATGTTTTTGTAGCAATGTTGTTTGCTTTAGTTTGAGTAGCTATGCTAATATAGTGCAGAAATTTTAACATGAGAATGGGTTCGAATCAGGGTTGGCAAAAAACTGTTTTTTGAAAAAAAAAAACGGTTTATTTGGTTTAAACCAGGTGTTTTTTTTTAAAGTTTAAACTGGGGTTTTTAAATATCTTTTCCTATCATGGAAGACGGTAGTATTCCGAGTGATGCAGCCTTAAGCCTAAAATCGTATCGTATCGTATCGTTAAAATCGTATCGTATCGTATCATAGAATTCGTAGATGGCGAAACTCATCAGTGGCGTGGCGTCCGGTCATCGCTGGATGCGGCGATGACCAAGCAATATTCTAAAACTCTTAATAAGCTTTTAAAACTCTACGATCCAGTTTTAGCAGAACATTTGGAGTTCATGTATAAGTGAAGGTCAGATTTAAAGTTTCTTTTTTGAACATTCAACCACTGAATTTTAGAGTTAATAATTTTTCACCACAAACTTAAATAATTGCGATGACCACCGAAATTTTTCACGCCACGCCACTGGAACTCATATATACAGCTAACTCGACATCAAAGAAAACGCGAAAAGCCGCCTTTTAATAACTCAACAGATATAGGTCTTATTGTTCTGAATTTTCTAGAACAGTCTTATATCTGCAGTCTAATCGTATACTGAAATTTTTACATTTCTACGTGCAGTATATTTTGAGATCTAAATAGCCATTTTTAAAGTGAAAACGTTGGTATGATATCGAGGAAGTTCCTAATTTGAAAATCTCGAAAACGGTTCTAACGATTATTTTTAAATTGATACATAATATAAATGTGATTAAGGCGAGGTGAATAACACTTTTCTTTTTTCTGGGGAAACTCTCGTTCGTTAAATAATTCGATTATTTTTTCTCTCGAAAATGACACGAGCGATTTTTTAAAAATCAAATAAATATGTTTCAGATGAACAAAATAACAATTTACTTGTTTCCAGCAAGACTCTTGTTCGTTTTATAATGCGCATGAAAAATCGGACTATATTTCTTCGTCATTCTATGGAAATTTCACCGAAAATGCATGACACTGTATTCATACACATGCTTTCTTTTTAACCACTTTTGGGGAAAAAAATTTTGACTTCCCACTGGCTGAGTGGTTAAGGGCCATCGTCTACTGATCTTAAGATAGGCAGTTCGATACTCCCTGATACGTGTTTTCACATGTAAATGTTTTTTTTTTTTTTTTTTTTTTTTTTTTTTTTTTTTAGTCTGTTAGTTGACCATTATTCTCAGTTCCTTTGTAATTTTTTAATTGCTATTAAGTTAAATAAAATTACAATTATAATGACGCCAATTTGATGATGATTATTTCTTGGCAATTTTTCAACAATAAAAATATTACCATAAATTTTATAAATATATTTAATTTCAATCACTTTACAAAAAATATACATTAATAATTATTATTTGAATATAAATCACACGATCAGAAACGTAAAAAAATAATTCATTTCAGCTCTTCTTTTTATAATATCATTTTTTATTATTATGACGGTCAATCAATATATAATCACTGACATCCATAATGTTATTATTATTATAATTATTATTTTCCTTGCATAAAAACTATTGTGATGTAATAATTCTTTTATAATAAATAATTTAGTTGAAATGTTTTATTTATAAATATCAATGAAGTTTGATAACCCCGAGACAATTGTTTTTATTTAACTTTGCAATATTTACAGTTTACATAATAAGCATATCAGAATTCTGGTGTCGCCATCTTTTGACGCAATTGCGTACTATATTTTGTCTCTTATTCGGGGAAAAAAAAAAAAAAACTAACGCTCTTCGCCGCTTTGAAAGTATCTCTTGTGACTAGAGGTCTATTTCGCAAATATTAAGAAAATTACTGCATACAAAAATATTAAAATGGGTAGTATTATAGAGAAATGTTTGATAAAAACGTTGAAGTAGACAGTTTTTAAATCGAAGAATTATTTTATGAGATATTTAATGTTAAATCTGGATAAAATTGTCTCATTAAAAAAGTCTCATAGGGAAAAAAAATATACATGGGAATTTAATCATTTTCATTCAATTTAATCATTCAATAGAAACTCGAAGTTTGCAGAGTGCATTTATTATTTTTAACTTGCCTAATTTTTTGACGGTTTATTTCAATTTTAAATTAAAATTTTCAGAATTTCCAGAGATATTTTTTACATATTTTAGAAAAGGTTATTTTAAATTGTTGCCAATTGTTAAAACAGCGCAAAGAATAATATATCCTTTAAATTAAAAATTTATTCACTCGTGACTATTATAAACAGAAAAAAATCCTTTTAAATTAGAATTAAATGATAACGTGTTAAAAGCAGGAAAATATTAAACATTACGTCATAAAAATTATTTTTACACATGCTTACTTAAAATGAAAGAAAATCATAAAATAATCAATTATTTTCAAATTAGAATTAAATGATTACGCATTAAAAGCAGGAAAACATTGAAAATTACGTCATAAAAATTATATTTACACGTGAATATTAAAAGAAAAAGAAAATTTTTAAATAATAAATTCATTGATATGTGTTAAAAGTCGTAAATGGAGGAAATTACGTCATATTGGCCAAAGTGGCCAAATAATAATATTGCAAAACAGTTTAAATTAAAAAATATATTTATATGAGAGATTTATTTCAAATTTCGAGATGATATTTTAAACTATAGTTGCCAATTTTAAGGTAGCGCAAATAATAATATTATCTTTCTAATAATAAAAATATTTTCAGTTGAAATTTACAAAGAGAAAGGAAAGTTTGGTGAAAATTATGTCAGATTTAAAACGTTACATCTAAAATCTCTTATTTAAAATCATTTTCTTATAGCGTTGTTAAAAAATACCATAAAGCAAAGACTCTGTTGACTTAGTTCCTTTTATATTTGGTAATTTTCAAATGTTTAACTAATCTTATTTAATCAAGCACGGAAACAGCAACTAAAATCAGCTGATTCGGTCTTGAAATCCCTCAGTAAAAGGAAAACCCGTTTACAGTAAGATCGCCATTGATTTTTTAATTATACAGAGCAGCCTCGATTATCCGAGCTAATTGGGACTGTTAGTAAATCGGAATCGGAAATCTCGGTTAATAGAAACTGTGTGTAAAAACTCGCCGTGCTTGCGAATTTAACATCTCTTTTAAAAAAATATATAGAACGTTTTTTAAATAATAAAAGTAAATATATGTAAGGTTCTGTTTCACAGCTTAACAAATTTAAAAAGAAAATCAACTACCAGTAGTAAATTTTAAAATGCAAATTGAAAAATTTACGAAAGTTCACACAGCCACTGGAAACAAAGCATTGTTCGCTATTGACTTCTCAGGGTCAAATGTTTCTTTGGAGTTGAGTGCTTTTGGGGGCAGAAGGGCCTGTATAGCACGGACAGTGAGCTAAAGAGTGTGGTTATTTTTAAGGCTCATTCAAAAGGGAAAAAAAATCAGACTTTGTTATCGGCTCGGTTAACAGAAACCTCGATTAATCGAAGCTCGGTTAATCCAGGTTCTACTATAATTCAATCTTCCGTAATCTTTTTAAAGCAGATCAAATTAATGGACTTTAGCACAAAGTCACATAGCTGATAACTGCCATGCTTGTTGGCCACCTTTTTTTCAAAAAGTTTGCTTCACCTTACTCAATTAATGAGATATCTCCGATAAAATAAGTCACATTTTCCCGTTCTAAAATACTGGTATCCAAAAATCGTAGCATGTAACTGACACTACAAGTACTCATGGAACTAGACTATTTTAAGTCTGATTTTTATTATAGACTATATAAAATTATTAAAAATATATATTATGATAGGAACTAGCGGGCTTCGTCCGCTATTTACGTTACGGATATAAAAATCATGTTTTTTTTTAGGGAAAAAAAATAAAAACCTATTTGACGATAGGTTTATAAAGACACATTTTGTATTTGTTATATTTCCGGGGATGAGGAGGGGGGGGGGACTATTTTGATTAAATATCGCAATTAGTCCACATGGCAGATATAATTATGATAGACACTAGCGGGCTTCGCCCCTCTATGGCGCCTTATGGGTCCAGCTTCCATAACTCAGAAACTACCTTTCGGACATCAATGCAACAGATTCCAAACGTTATAATTAACTTAATAATCACCCTATATAGCATTAAAGTAAATTTATGAGTACTGCATACTATTTTTTTATCGTAATTTCTGAAGAGAAAAAATTATTTCGGTTCCATTCTTAGGTACTGGTCTGAAAAATTTTGAAAAAGGGGGGAAGCAGGGGACATGAGACTGCTGTTTGTCAAACAACACAACGGGGTCTGGCTTATTCAACTTGGTTTTTGATGACTTCAATTGGAAGGTGGTTTGTTTAAAAGAGTGCGTACCCTGCCCCATGAAAATTGGAACTATTGGTGCACCATCTATGTAAGGATTGAATAATTATAAATTAATATTTTAGATTTATTAATTTAAGGATAAAGTGTTTTTAAAGGAATATCAAATGAAACCCTCTGTGCGATCTGCGATTATACTTACCCACTTGTTTTTATATACAAACTGCTATAAGGAAAATTGTAATAAAATAGTAAAGATTAAATCTGCATTAAATTCCATAAGTATCTTTTTTTTAATCATTTTATCACTAACCTCAAAAAAGTAATGATATCAATGCAAAAACCCTTGACGGGTTAAAAGTTTCTGACGCAGCCCTTTATCTTATGCTCTAAGAATTTTAAATATGGAACTTAAAAATACTGATATCAAATTTTGAGTGACGTTATGCTATTTCTTAAAAAATATATTTGTATTTATTTCATCATTTTATTTTTGTTTTATTTATAATCGCATGTGCAAAAGTTATGTTCAACATGAAAAGCTGCATAAAATTTTATTCGCTGTTGCTTTATCATTTACATCTCTCATAAATTCAAAATATGAGTTTTAAAAGATATGATATAAAATTTAAGTGACGCCTTGATGTGACTTTAAAAGGTTTGTTTTAAAATTCAATTTAAATTATTTTTGACTTGGTTAAAATATTTTTTTTACATCTACACAATACTTTTAATTTTCCAATTCACTGTTAAATATATCACTTTCATTGAATCTATACTATGCATTGAAATGTATTTATTTCAATAAATTGATTTATCTTTTGTGTCACGCTATTCAAAATTGTGAGTAAGATTTTATGTAAATGGTTTCTTTGCGTCATTGTGTCCAAACTACATGAAATGTATGAAAAAGGATAGTTTGACGCAAATAAACCATTTACATAAATCTTACTCACAATTTTGAATAGCGTGACACAAAAGATAAATCAATTTATTGAAATAAATACATTTCAATGCATAGTATAGATTCAATGAAAGTGATATATTTAACAGTGAATTGGAAAATTAAAAGTATTGTGTAGATGTAAAAAAAATATTTTAACCAAGTCAAAAATAATTTAAATTGAATTTTAAAACAAACCTTTTAAAGTCACATCAAGGCGTCACTTAAATTTTATATCATATCTTTTAAAACTCATATTTTGAATTTATGAGAGATGTAAATGATAAAGCAACAGCGAATAAAATTTTATGCAGCTTTTCATGTTGAACATAACTTTTGCACATGCGATTATAAATAAAATAAAAATAAAATGATGAAATAAATACAAATATATTTTTTAAGAAATAGCATAACGTCACTCAAAATTTGATATCAGTATTTTTAAGTTCCATATTTAAAATTCTTAGAGCATAAGATAAAGTGCTGCGTCAGAAACTTTTAACCCGTCAAGGGTTTTTGCATTGATTACATATACATGCAACATGCATATTTAATGATAAAAATAAACATTGTTGGAAGTATAAGTAATATAATTTCTTTTAAAAATAATTTTTATTAAACATTATTGTATTATTAAAGTAACAGCTATGTCTTGTATTCCAAGAATAAACTGCTCTACACAGTGAAACATTGATACCTTGAAAATCTTAATAAACAAACTTTTGATTACTAATAAATAAATATATGATGTAGTTTCATGGATATATAATATTCTTTCCCATGGCAATTAAAAAAAAAAAAAAAAAAAAACTACAGTAGCCTCCCTCTTAACCAGAACTCCGCTTTAACCGGACGACTTTTTTTCCCAACATCAGGCAAAATTCAAGGATGACGGTCTCGAGAACTCAGCTTACGCTTTCGAGTTGAAGTGCAATCCCAAGGGGAAGGAGGCAAAATTCAGAAAGGAGAACGTCACTTCTAAATGGATACGTGTTGATCTTCGCCAGTGTTGAATTCAGGGTGTGGTCCATTCCCCCCAGGAACAATGAGATCCCCCCCCCCGGAAGATTTGAGATTTTGTGTTTTTAATGGTCAAAAGTGTAATCTCTCCCTCCCCCGGAACTCTATAATGTCTAATCTATCTGCAAAATGATTTGCACAAATATTTAAAAAAGCTTGAAGAATGCGAACAGATCACCTTAGAAGATGTGAAAGAGTTGTTTGAGTCTGATAAAGATCTCAAGCATGAAACACTATTTCACGAGGATATAATTAGGACTATAACTGGTGTTATTCAATACGAAGACGATCCTGATGATGATCCAGTTGAAGTTGACACTGTTAAAATTCCTCATACGGAAGGGGTGAAAGCATTATGTATAGCAGAGGCAAACAGTTTCCTCGGTTAAACTTACGGTGTTTAAGAGATGAGAGATTATGCTGAAAAATGTCGAACATCTATCTTGCCTTCAGCATAAGAAGGTCACTGATTTCTTTATGGTTGATTAATTTAAATATACATAACGCAGGACAATTTCAACTTCTTATAAAGGTGTGTGACACGATTTTCAACAATTTAATTTGTCTTAAATATTTTTCATTATTTGTTATCAGTAATAATTTTTCTTTCAATTCAGTTAATTATAACTAGTTTTCATTTCACAAAATATAGAAAATATGTACTTTTTGAAAAATACACAAATTGAAAAACTAAATGCATCGTACGGGTTTAATTAATTAAATTACGCATATACTTATTTAATTTTTTTTTTTTTTTTTACTTCTCCGCCTTAACCGGTTTTCCTCTTAACCGGCTAACCGTCAGTCCCGTTTAGGCCGGTTAAGCGGGGGGCTACTGTACTTTGAAATATTTATTGTTATCTGGGATGTCTGATTTTTATAAGGAAGTCCTGGAATCATTTGACATACACTGTAAAAAAAAATCTGTGAAGTTACTAAAGTTTTTCTAGGAAACTGGGATTCCTAGAACTTTTCATGTAACGGCAACAACAAAATTTCATGTAACAGACACACTTTTGCGCCGAAAATCAAAAAATCTGTAAGGTTACTAAGAAATTTTTTGGAAACTGGGATTCCGAGAACTTTTCATGTAACTGCAGCCAGGGTTACAAATAAAAGTTTAGTAAGATTACTGAAATTTTAGCAGATTCATTTGTAAAGTTACAGATTTTTGTAGCTTTACAAAAACTAGTTTTGTAGATTTGCAGCTTTTTTCGTACAGTTACAGGTGAAAGTTTAGTAAGCATGTAACTTTACATCTGTAGAACTACAGATTTTTTTTTACAGTGTACTAGCGATTGAGTCTTTACATCTTTGAAGAAGCATTGTGTATTGTCACTTGACACTTCTCTTCTGAAATTGCCAGGTTTTAAAAAAGCAACAGTAAAATAAGCAGAAACACTTATTTACTACTTTTTTTGATTACTGGAAAATATTGATCTTAAAATGGACAGTAGTTTTATAAAAGTTGACATCCAATAAAACATTTAAACAGCCGTCAGGCTTTTTATTCTAAGCTATGTTATAATACACATTACTTTTAAATAACTAAACTAAAAATTAATAACACATCTTTTTATGCAATTTTATGAGACACCTTTTTTTTATTATATCTCAAGCCTTATCTCTATTTTTCTCAAATGTAAACAGGTGCGTATTCAGTAGAATTTGAATTAAAAAATTTTAGATGAGAAACTGTTTTTTTTTTTTTTTTTTACTATCTAATTTTCTTGTGCAATTTTGATTATAAGAGCCAACGCCAATAAAGAATTTTCTCTATCTTGACTGTTATATTTTTTTTATCTTTCAGTGAAAACAAGTTTGCTGAACATTTGATATTTTTTTCTTGAGCTAACCATTACTTAACAATTATAAATAAATTCATCTGCAAGATAGTATCTCCAGTATGGTTAACTTTTTAAAATATTTTATATAATATTCATAAACTGAGGTTGTTAATTTTTTTTTTTTTTTTTTTTTTTTTTTAATTAAAACACTTCTTGTAATTTTGTTTATGTGTGGTAACTCCGAATCAACATTTTTGGCCCTTAGATTCAGCAACAGACACAATAGTAACGGAAAAAATAGATTGGTAATGTTGAAATGCTACAACTAGCATCCAATTTTTTAGTGCCCTCTTAATTCGACTTCATATCTTCAGTTTCTTTTTTATTCTTAAAGGATAATCTCCACAATCAAGAAAATTTTCTTTTACAACTTGACTGAAATCTTAAACATCATTTTATGTTATTAATTGCTGTAAATAATCTGCATTTTCTGAGATGAAAATATGTTATGTTAAATATTGAATATAATATTTTTTATCTATTTTATCTTTGCTAAATTCGCATGTTTTAAGTTTTCTCTTTAGAGACTTAGATATGGTCATCAACACATGCAATTTTCTTTCTACATAAATACAAACATGAACTAGACTCACTATGTCTCCTGTTGACAGCTGAGATACTGCTAAAAGTATAAATTATTTATATCCGATAATTTGAAACACTTAAATTACGAAAAATAGAAGATACAGTAGACTCCCTCAAATCCGCACAGCTTGAGACCAGAGGTTGTGCGGATTTTAGAATTTTGCGGATTTCTGGTCATTGCTTTGTTTACACTTTTTAAACAGTAATTTGAATGTAATAATTCAATCAAAATTATAAAGAATCCTTGCAATATAGTAAAATATTAAAAACATTAAGTAAAGTAATAAACTAAAATGATAAGAAAGATAATTTTAAAAATGATTAAATTATTAAAAGTAACACTTGTTTATTAAAAATCTTTAAAACATTTACTTACATACATGAAAGGTTTTATGTGTGCTTAAGAGGCTACTTCATGTACGCGAAAAGACCCGCTCGGTAATGTTAATCCTATGGAAGAAATTTTTAAAGATATATATCGTTTGCATTTCAATATTTTTAAAGTTATTATTATTTTATTTTTTGCATTGAATAGCTGAGATCGATATCTACAAAAGCTGTTTTTTTACTTTTTTGATTTTCTTTGCAGATTTTTTTTTATTCGGATACTTTTACTTTCGGAACCGGTTTCAAAAGTAAAATATCCTCATTAAAAAAAAATCTGTAAACAAAATCGAAAAAGTAAAAAAGGTCTTTGTAGAGATCCATCTCAGCTATTCAATTAAAAAAAAAATCATTTAAAAATATTGAAATACAAATGAGATCTTTAAAAAAATTTCTATAGGATTCACATTAATGAACAGTCGTTTTCACGTGAGTTAAGAAGCCCTTTAAGTCATTTGATAAAATACAGTTTTACACATGCGACATGCATACATGAATTTTCAATAAAGAATAGCAATTTTACATGTTGCTTGATTTGAGTGTGAATGATCAAATTACACATGGATTTTTAAAGAAATGTTAAAGTTTTCATGGAAGTAAAATAATGTTATGGAATGTTAATTTTATTTTGATTGCATAAACACAATTTTTTTTGTTTGTTTGTTTCTAAAAGCATTTAACACTAGAACGCCGAGCAGGTGTTAATTCGACACAGACCAGGGGACTAATTGTCGATTTGAACCAGAAAATTCTTTAAAAATATAAGTTAAATATAAATTACACTGAAATAAATTAAACAATTAACCTAAATAATTTTAAATAATTTTTCTGGTTTCAAATGTTTTTATAAAACTTTCGTAAAAATTGCCGGCGTTCTAGTGTTAAAACATATTACTTTTCTTTTAACTTACATGAAGTGTTTTATCAGGATTGCGAAAACCCCGGGTTTTTTATAAAAATCCCAACCCGATCGGGTTTTATTGGGTTTTTAGGGTTTTATTGGGCTTTTTGGGTTTTATTGGTTTTATTTTTATTTATTTATTTATTTTTTTTTAATCATTTGGAAAAATGGTTATTGTTCTCGTCAGGGTAGGAAATCAAAAGCATATATCTGAACGTTTTCATTGGTTTAATCCGCTTTTTATTCATTATCTGATTGGTATATACAGTAATCTGCATTTCCCCCTGGTTTCAACAACGATGGACAACAGAGCGTTGCCACTATGACAAAAAAGTAATAAAAAGTACAAAAAAAATTAATAAATCATGAACAAATTGAGATACAGCTTTCAAACAAATTGCATTTAAAAGTACATTTTTTTCTCTATCCGACGGTATAAAAAGTAATATTGTCGGATGTTTAGAGGTTTAAGAATGAAATTTTATTTCAAATTGGTCGTGAGATTTTTTGGAAATCTGATGATAGAAAAGCCTTTTCCCGAACAGCCAATGAAATGCTTGGCTATTACGTAAGTTTCATAAGAAATCTGACGAGTCGTAGGCGATTTTTCTTGCTTCCAATTTTTACGTGTAATAACACTATTAATCTTTAATTCATGGCGTACGTAATGTATGACCAGCTCCGTAGAAGTTTAAAAATTTACAGTACCGAAAATTGTAAAACTGAAATTTCTTTTAAAATTTGTTCATGATGTGTCTGGAATGTTATCGTTTAATCCATGGCGTACGTAATGTAGGATCAACTCCGTGTGATTTTTTATGTCTTAAATTTTAGTCTTTGAAAAATCATTTTCCAAATGGTCGTTGTAATTTGTTAAATTGCTTTTTTTTTTTTTTTTTTTTTTTTTTTTTTTTTTTAAGAAGTGAGGGCAAGGGGAATCCCATATTTTTAAAAGTATAATGTATTAAATTAAGAAATCTTTTGGGTCATTCCATGTCAGATCAACCAGTGACTCAACCTGACCATTTTAGATTTCAATGAAACTCTTAGGAATCATTCTCCCTGATGATATAAATGAGAATATATTTTTATAATTTTTTTTTATCACATTAAATTTTCATACAATTAATTACTAATTTTGAAAAATCATCATTTTTTGGGTTGCATACATTTTTCAAGTTCTATCAGGCATACAGAATTTTATGACCCCTCATTTTAAAAAGAAATTTATAAGGTTTAATTTGATACCCAAGTTGACTATGCTCAGTTAAAAAAAATAAATTATTTTTTTTTTAAAAACATTAAATTAAAAAAAATTTTCAGATAGTGTTTTTTAAAAATTTTGAAAAAAATGTATGTTTGTTGTAATATTATAAGCTTAAATTTACGAAGTTTTTAGAATGGGATCTCAATGGGATCAAGAGTTATGAAATAAAAACTGAAAATTACCATTCAAATAATTCTAGCTATTTTGTTATTTATGTATTATTTTAATGGTAATTTTCAGTTTTTATTTCATAACTCTTGATCTTATTGAGATCCCACTCTAAAAATTTCAGAAATTTTAGCTTATAATATTACAACAAACATACATTTTTTTCAAAATTTTTAAAAAACACTATCTGAAAAATTTTTTTATTTAAAATTTTAAAAAATAACTTTTTTTGTAACTGATCATAGTTAACTTGGGTATCAAATTAAAACTTATAAAATTCTCTTTAAAATGAGGGGTCATAAAATTCTGTACGCGTGATAGAACTTGAGAAATTCAAAATTGAAAAATTTATGCAACCCAAAAAATGATGATTTTTCAAAATTTAAATAATTATTTGTATGAAAATTTAACGCGATAAAAAAATTATAAAAATGTATTCTCATTTGTATCACCGGAGAGAATGATCCCTGACAGTTTCATTGAAATCTGAAATGGTCAGGTTGAAAATTGAAATTTTTTGGTTGATTTGACATGGAAAATGACCCTATATTATATTTTTATTAATTAACTTAATATACAAGCAATTTGAATTGAAATAATGCAAATAATTCAGTGTAAAAGTCTGTAAAAAAGCTTTTACTTCTGACATCATATAATGTTATATAATAACCACATATCACATATTTAAAAGTTACTTTAATAGATACTTTTTATCTGTATTCCCCACTAAAATCACATTTTTGAAACAAATCTTTAATCTTTTATTATTTATTAATCAAATAATGCTTGATAATATTTTCAAGATATCTATGCTTCACTGTATAGAACAGTTTATTCTTTGAACATAATACATAGCTGTTACTAAAATATTTAAATTACAAATGATTTCAATTATCTACATAACTGATAGTAATTATTTAATTTGAATATTTTGAAATGAAGTTATAATACTTATATGATATTCAACAATGTTTATTTTTATCAACAAACATGCATCTATATGTAATTGGAAATGATATTTAAAAAAACCAAAAAACCCAGGTTTAAACGAACAAACAAAAGCCGGTTTATTTTTTTATTTATTTTTTTATTTTTTTTAAGCCCTTTTTTTTGGCCAATCCTGGCTAAAAATGAATAAGTCAAATTTGTAGCCAGTTGGGAACTCATAATGAAGTTTTAATTTGTTAAATCTTGATATAAAAGACTTTGTCACTTTTTATCTATGCGAAAATGTTATGATTAGCTATGTATATTGGTTTTGGCTTTTTTTTTCATAATATTAACAAGCTTTTAAAAGAGTTAAGCACATTATTTCATTTTGACTTTGTCACATTTGGATTTCGCAGTACGCCCACAATATGTTTTAATACGATATTATAACTCTTTAAACACAAAGGTTTAAAAACTAATATAAGAGTTAGTGAATATTAAATAATAATATCATGGATTGTAAAAATCCCAATAAAACCCGTTTTGACGTGGGTTTTATTGGGTTTTTTAGAGTGGGTTTTACACAAAAAAACCCAGGTGGTTTTTTTTGGGGGGGGGGGGGGTAGGTGGGTTTTTTGCAACCCTGTGTTTTATACATGTTTAAGTCATTTGATAAAATGCAGATTCATACATGTGTGCATGAATTTGTATGTAACAAAAGTAGCATTTTTATACATGTTACTTGATTTGTGTGTAAATGATATCATACTGCACATAGATTTTTAATTGTAAGAAACACTTAAATTTCCTTGAAAGGGAATTAAGGATATGGAATGTTTAAAATGTTTGTTTAAAAAAAACCACAACCATAGTTTAAGTCAAGTCAAAATACATCTGTTCCTTCTTCCAGAGTTTACACACTTTAGCAAAATATTGATTTTCAAATACTGAAGCTTATATTTCTATAAAGAGGTGTGTGTGTGTGTGAAAGCTATACTATGGATGGCTTGGTTATTTTCGATGTGTGAAATTCAATTATTTTGCTTATTATATTTCTGCATGTTTAATTATAATTTTGTCTTCCAAATAACATTTTTGGATATTAAAATTTTCCTTTTTATGTTGTTAAAAAAGGGTGGAGTAATTAGCCAGATACTTGGAGCGATTCAACTTTACCTGACTTCGGAGGAATTTTCATTTGATGGATACTTGGCTTAAGATTTTTTTACATTATTGATGATCCAGAAAATAATTGAAAAAAAAACCCTCCAATATTTTCAGAATTTATGAATAAAATATTTATTTCAGCTCAAATTTACTGTATATGTAATATATATATATATATAGAAATTAAATTTAATGCACATTGATTTTGACGAATGAATGTAACTTAGCTGTGGTCGGTGTCTAGAAGTAATTAGTCCAGGCAGATTCTTGATGGCATCTTAAACTTTAATGTTCTTGAATATATGGATGAGGTATTTACAGATGGGGTATTTACATTTAGATTAAACATGATAATTATAACTGGCCGGCGGCATTCACCTTAATCAGGTCCGTCACCCGGTATTCGGTCGAACAGCGACGTTTCAACACGTCTGCTCTCACGAGCAACCAACAGTCATCTCTGTCTTTCTCACAATAGTTTTTTGTAAGTTCAGCAGTTTTTTCGTTGACTCAGATATTGGGGTGGATCGTCCCGAGCCTCATTTAAAGAATGTGCTGGTCTTTGCAGTGCAGAGTTCAAACTCTGTCACCACATATATATATAATCTTTGTACTTAAACCAGCATTTGTGTTCAATAAATAGAGTACAGTAATGCAAATAGACTGAATTGTTAATTTGTTGTCTCTGTCCATTCCTTTTTATTTTAGCTTATAAGCCCAGCTGTGTAAGTATTTTCAAATGTATTATTGAGAGTAAAATGAGCAGATAAAACCTGAAAGTGACTACAGGTATACATTTTCTTCTGTTTAAGGCTAGAAACATATACACTTGTGATTCCTGATGTGTATATATACACACACAGTCCAAAAAGTAGATTCTATGCAAATACGAGAAGGAAGGCTCATTTCAAGGCACATTATTCATTTCTTTGCCAAGCTTTCATGCTGATTGTGTAGCCACACTTGCTTTAAATAAGCTGTTGAAGCTAAATGCTCTTTTCTGTCAGCTAAGCTTTAGTTTATTATGATTTAGGATGCCTCCCTCTTTTTTGTAAAAAATTGTGATGGCACAAAACAAAAATATAAAAACTTTTCGTATGATTCACTAGTCAAAGATGTAACCTCAGCTATAAAAATAAGTAAATATGGCTATAGTACAGTTGCAGATGTGGATCAGGGAAAATTATAAACCAGAAAACACAGGTGTGTCCATAATATAATATTAAAGAAAAATAGATATTAAAATTGTTTTTCATATTGAAACATTTTTAAAATGAGTGTCTCTAATTAGATTATATTATGGTAAAACTGGCGTAAGTGTACTGTTTTAAAAATATTTGATTAATTCATTAAAAAATATTTAATGCAGTTAAAAAGGGAGATTTATATACAATTTTTAAAGTTTGTGCGAGTTTTGGTGTATATGAGGATGGAGTTCATTTTTAATAGCATATGTAAATTTCAATATTGTATCAATATCTCTTCTCAAATCAAAGGAGCTACTCACTGAATTAATTTTTGTTCTAAATGCATGAAATTAACTGGTATTCTTATTCAGAAATTATGTATTCAAATCTTGCTTTCCATTTTTTGGAAAATGCATGTCTTTCAGAAAATGCTGTCAAAGTGGTTGTTATTGACCAAATTGCCGACATGTCAACACAAAGAGGGAAAGTTTGTCATTGTGTGACAAAATTGCTTATAACTCGATAATAAATTTATCAAAAAATGGAAAATGTTATTAGATTCTAAACTACTGCAATGGTTAGGACTGACAATTTTATGCCTTTGTCTAAAAATGTGTGGGAAAGTTTCACATCGCTTAAAAGGGAATTTGAGATCCAACTTAGTTTTTAAAATTTTGAATTTAATTCCGTTTGGTAAAATTTTTTCCAGGTTGTTTCCGTTTATTAATATAAAGGTATGTGAATTCTGGGTCACTGTATTTATTAGTCCCTCTCAACGCCTGTGTAAATTTGTATTATCACAATTTTATTTGTGCTTTCTGCTATTTAAATGATTTATACCTCTCTCAGGGGGGGGGGGGGTGTTTTTATAATTTAGCACTGACTTAATATTGAATGAGATGAAAACAAAATTTCAAGAATAAAATAGAAAATTTTTGCAATGAAAAAAAATTTGTATCTCACGCTGGAAAATGATGTATGTGCAAAACAAAGTTTCAATAGATATAAATAACAAGATGTTGACTCGTTTAATAAAATTATCATATCCCTTCAAAAAAGTTCATTTTAATGAAATATAACTATTTACAAAATTTCTTTCAATAAAATCTTTTTGTTTTAAGAATTATTAAGTGTACATCTCATCCCCCCCCCCCCAAAAAAAAAGAAAAAATAATAATAATTCGTCAGAAAAGGAAAGCTGTAGTAAACTTACTATTATTAAATGCTTAGTTTAGATTCAAATAACTGGAACTTATCTTAATTTCAAAATTTATTTTTTTGCAAAAAAAAAAAAAAAAGTCACAAGTAATTTTTTAATTGAAAAAATGGCAATCCCCGGAAAGAAAAATAAAAACCTTGCATCAACTTTGGAATATAATTAATTTGGTATGTTTTTTTGTTTTTTTCTCTACATTTTATTTATTTTTTATTGAGGTATGTAAAACGAACGAATATTTCTGAGAAAAAACTGAAATTTTGTAAAACGAAAGTGTTAAAAAAAGGAATAAATTTGCGAAAATACTGTAATTTTTTAAATACGGAAATATGTAAGAAAAAAAAGGAAATAATTTTGAAAAAAAAAAAAAACAGAATTTTTTAAATACAGAAAGTATAACTGAAGGAAACTTTATGTGAAAAGAACGGAACTTTTAAAATACAGAAGTATGTAAAATAAAGGAAACTTTATGTGAAAAAGACGGAAGTTTTAAAATACAGAAGTATGTAAAATGAAGGAGACTTTATGTGAAAAAACGGAAGTTTCAAAATACAGAAGTATGTAAAATGAAGGAAACTAACTTTATGTGAAAAAACAGAAGTTTCAAAATACAGAAGTATGTAAAATGAAGGAAACTTTATATGAAAAAAAAACTGAACTTTTAAAATACAGAAGTATGTAAAATGAAGGACATTTTATGTGAAAAAAACGGAAGTTTCAAAATACAGAAGTATGTAAAATGAAGGAAACTTTATGTGAGAAAAAACGGAAGTTTTAAAATACAGAAGTATGTGAAATGGAGGAAAATTTATGGGGAAAAAACGAAAGTTTTAAAATACAGAAGTTTGTAAAATGAAGGAAACTTTATGTGAAAAAACGGAAGTTTCAAAATACAGAAGTATGTAAAATGAAGGAAACTTTATGTGAGAAAAAACGGAAGTTTTAAAATACAGAAGTATGGGAAATGAAGGAAAATTTATGGAGAAAAAACGGAAGTTTTAAAATACAGAAGTTTGTAAAATGAAGGAAACTTTCTGGGAAATAAACGAAAGTTTTAAAATACAGAAGTATGTAAAATGAAGGAAAATTTATGGAAAAAAAACGGAAGGGTTAGTTTACGGTTTTTTCCGAAAATTACGGAAATTTTACTGCAAAATAACGGAATTAAAATTCCTGAAAAATATAGAAGATATCTGGTAAAAAACGGAAGTTTTAGAAATCACGGAAGTTTTCCTGGAATTTAAGGAAAATAATTTTTCCGTTAAATTACGGAAATAGTACTGGCGTCTAGACTGCCAGTACTATTTCCATTTTTTAACGGGAATTTTTTTTACAGAGCACGGCCACTTATACATCTCTTCAAAAATCACCTCAGCAAGTTTCATGTTTTTACTTTTAAAAATGAGTCTGAAAATGTCTCAGAAAATTTCGAGCTGTTTAGGATGAAAAAATATTTTTTCGAATACACCCTTAAGGCTGTTCTTAACTGCTCTGCTCAACAAGCGCAAAATATTTTGACACATCTACAAATTCATTTTTTAACGGAAAGATATAAAATTGGAAAGCCTGACCTTGGAAACGATTTGGAATCGAACTGTTTTTTCCATTTTTTGATCCATCAATCACCTATTGAGTTATAAGCGATTTTGATCACGTGACACATCATTTTTCTCCCATTAGTAACTGGATTTTCTTCTTTCGTTCGGAAGTTCTTTTCAAAATGCCCACTTTGACAGTATTTTCTGAAAGATCTATTGCGTTTACAAGAAAACGGAAAAACAGTTCGATGACATAGTTTCTGAATAACAACACCTTCTAGTTTCATGCGTTTCCGAACAAAAATGAATTAAAACTTATGTGAGAAAGTTGACCCTTTGGATTTCGATTCAAACTGCTTATTTTCTGATTCATTTTAAAATTCATTTTTGCTCTCAAACGCATCAAACTGGGAAATTATCTTATTTAAAAACTACACTGTTAAAAATAAAGGTTTAACTTTGAACAAAAAAACTGGTGAAAACAAGAGGTTTCACCGAGTTTCCCGTTAAAGTAAAAATGACTGGAAAAGAAAATTATATGCTGGATGCACAATAACCGAGTTTACGGTTCTACGTTTAGTTATCGTTGAATGGCATCACATCACGATCACCCCACAAGCTAAACTTTAATGGCGGCTAACAACTTAAGCGTCAACATGAATATCGCTTATTTTGGATTTATCTCCCGTCCCCATCAATCCTTGAAATACAAGTAAGTACACTTGTAGCTATAGTTTATTTTACTGTTAGTACACATTGTAATGTTTTGCTGAAACTCCCTTGCACAAAATTTATATTTTACCTGTAAATATTAGATTAGCAATTTGCTTAAGCCTAAAATAGTACCGGTTCTACATTGCATCCGGAGAGAAATAAACCACTATTTTAAAGCTATTAATAACTTAAGTTTAATAATTTAGTTCAGTTCAAAGATTTATACACGCGAAATTATTTTTCGATATCAGTTATTTTTGTTTGTTGATGTTTTCAATTTATGAATGCCTCGCTATCATTAATGCTTGTCATACGCATTCAAGTCCTTACTACAACATGATATACATATATATGTTTGCAAAACTGAATTTTTTACATTACTTAAAAGAATGTTTACAGGATTTTATGTAGCTAAATTAAGTATTAAAAAAGATTTATATGATTTTTTAAACCATTCATTTTCCAAAATTTAATGTAATCAATAAAAACTAGTGGTTGCCTTTTTTTTTTTTTTTTTTTTTTTTTTTTTTTTTTTAATGAGATTGCTATATAATTTAAATTCAAAATTATCTTTATTTTGTAAGTAATGGATATATGAAGGCATACCAAACAAACGCCAACTGTATTATACAATAAATATTTTGATATTTTAAAACATTAAATTAGATGAAAAATAAAAATCGTGAAATGCAAATTCTGGTTTGTGTATGAGATTATAATTTTAAATTTATAATTAGCTGTATCTTCTAAGTAAAATAATGGATATTTGTAGTTGAGGTTCCTGAAAAGTGTGTTAGAAGATACAAATTTAACATTTTAAAAATATCAAAATGTAAGAAACATAAAACCATGAAATGCAAATTTTGGTTTTTGAAAATATACTATTACAAATTTATGACATATAATTGTATAACTGTTTTTACATTGTGCATTATATATAGCTCAATAAATATTAAAAAGGTTTATATGATTTATTAAACAATTTGTTTTTTAAAAATGAAACCATAAAAACAGGTGGTCGCTTTTTTAAAAATTATGAGATTATAATTTTAAATTCATAATTAGCTGCATCTTCTAAGTAAAGTAATGGAGATCTATAGCTATAAGACCTCCAAGTCTGTTAGAAGGTACATTTTGATATTTTTAAAACTTTAAATTTGTTTAAAACTTAAAACCGTGAAATGCAAATTTTGGTTTTTGAAAATATACCATTACAAAATTATGACACATAATTGTATAACTGTTTTTTACATTGCTAAAGCATGTTTAATAATGCATTATATGTAGCTCAATAAATATTGAAAAGGTTTATATGATTTATTAAATAATTCGTTTTTCAAAAAAATATGAAATCCATATAATAAACAAATGGTCGCTTTTTTTAAAAATTCTATAAGATTATACAATTTTAAATTCATAATTAACTGTATCTTCTAAGTAAAGTAATGGATATCTGCAGTTGGAGGTTTCTGAAAAGTGTGACGCATTTTGATATTTTAAAAATGTTAAATTTGTAAAAAACTTAAAACCGTGAAAAGCAAGTTTTGGTTTTTTGTGAAAATATACCATTACAAAATTATGACATATAATTGTATAACTGTTTTTACATTGTGCATTATATATAGCTCAATAAATATTAAAAAGGTTTATATAATTTATTAAACAATTTTTTTTTTCAAAAATAAATGAAATCCATATAATAAACAATTGTTTTTTTTTTGTTTTTTTTTTATTTTAATTATGATATTATAATTTTAAAATCATAATTAGCTGTATCTTCTAAGTAAAGTAATAGAAATTTGTAGCTATTGAAATCTCCAGCTCCGTTTGAAGGTACATTTTGATATTTTTAAAATTTTAAATTTATTTAAAACTTAAAACCGTGAAATGCAAATTTTGGTTTTTGAAAATATACCTTTACAAAATTATGACACATAATTGTATAACTGTTTTTACATTGCTAAACCGTGTTTAATAATGCATTATATATAGCTCAATAAATATTGAAAAGGTTTATATGATTTATTAAACAATTCGTTTTTCAAAAATAAATGAAACCCATATAATAAACAGGTGGTCGCTTTTTGTTTTAAATTATGAGATTATAATTTTAAATTTATAATTAGCTGTATGTTCTAAGTAAAGTAATGGATATCTGCAGTTGGAGGTTTCTGAAAAGTGTGTTAGAAGATACGTTTTGATATTTTTAAAATGTTAAATTTGTAAAAAACTTAAAACCATGAAACGCAAATTTTGGTTTTTGAAAATATACTATTACAAAATTATGACATATCTGTATAACTGTTTTTTACATTGTTAAAGCATGTTTATTAATGCATTATATATAGATCAATAAATATTAAAAAGGTTTATATGATTTATTAAACAATTTTGTTTTTTAAAAATGAAACCATAAAAACAGGTGGTCACTTTTTTTTAAATTATGTGATTATAATTTTAAATTCATAATTAGCTGTATCTTCTAAGTAAAGTAATGGAGTTCTGTAGCTATAAAACCTCCAAGTCTGTTAGAAGGTACATTTTGGTATTTTTAAAACCTTAAATTTGTTAAAAAATTAATACGGTGAAACGCAAATTTTGGTTTTTGAAAATATACCATTACAAAATTATGACATATAATTATATAACAGTTTTTACATTGCTAAAAGCATGTTTAATAATTCATTATATATAGCTCAGTAAATATTGAAAAGGTTTATATGATTTATCAAAGAATTCGTTTTATAAAAAAATATGAAATTCATACAATAAACAGGTGGTCGCTTTTTTAAAAAATTCTATAAGATTATACAATTTTAAATTCATAATTAACTGTATCTTCTAAGTAAAGTAATGGATATCTGCAGTTGGAGGTTTCTGAAAAGTGTGTTAGAAAATACATTTTGATACTTTTTAAATGTTAAATTTGTAAAAAATTTAAAACCGTGAAACGCAAATTTTGGTTTTTGAAAATATACTATTACAAAATTATGACATATTTCTGTATAACTGTTTTTTACTTTGTTAAAGCATGTTTATTAATGCAATATATATAGATCAATAAATATTTAAAAGGTTTATATGATTTATTAAACAATTTGTTTTTTAAAAATGAAACCATAAAAACAGATGGTCGCTTTTTTTAAAATTATGAGATTATAGTTTTAAATTCATAATTAGCTGTATCTTTTATGTAAAGTAATGGAGATCTGTAGCTATAAGACCTCCATGTCTGTTAGAAGGTACATTTTGATATTTTTAAAACCTTAAATTTGTTAAAAACTTAAAACCGTGAAACGCAAATTTTGGTTTTTGAAAGTATACCATTACAAAATTATGACATATAATTGTATAACTGTTTTTACATTGCTAAAAGCATGTTTAATAATTCATTATATATAGCTCAATAAATATTGAAAAGGTTTATATGATTTATTAAACAATTCGTTTTTCAAAAATAAATGAAATCCATATAATAAACAGGTGGTCGCTTTTTTTTTTTAATTATGATATTATAATTTTAAATTCATAATTAGCTATATCTTCTAAGTAATGGATATCTGAAGTTAGAGGTTTCTGAAAAGTGTGTTAGAAAATACATTTTGATATTTTTAAAATGTTAAATTTGTAAAAAACTTAAAACCGTGAAACACAAATTTTGGTTTTTGAAAATATACTATTACAGAATTATGACATATATCTGTATAACTGTTTTTTACATTGTTGAAGCATGTTTATTAATGCATTATATATAGCTCAATAAATATTAAAAACATTCATATGATTTATTAAACAATTCGTTTTTTAAAAATGAATCCATAAAAACAGGTGGTCACTTTTTTGTTAAATTATGAGATTATAATTTTAAATTCATAATTAGCTGTATTTATAATAGATATCTGCCGCTATAGACCATTACAAAATTATGACATATAATTGTAATTAACTCGGGTGTGAAACATGTCTCCCAAGAACCGCGTTATATCGGGCTTCCACTGTATTTTAAAAATTGTAACTTCATAATACAAATTTTAATTTTGAAATAATATTCAAATATAAATTTAGCATAATTTATAGTTTTTTCTTTTAAATTGCTATAGGATTTGCCGTAAAGTGTCAAACCTGCCATCTTAAGAGTACGCTGATTTAGTATGCCAGTGTTTCAAACAATGAAAGATTGTTTTTTTGATGTAAGTACATTTTAGTGTTAGTATTTGTTAATTTCATCTTTCAATAATGTTTTAATACTCGCACACATTGTATAAATAAATGTCACAGAAATTGTCAAACATTTATGTAAACAATGTTAAATGTTTGACACTTTCTGTGTCATTTATTTATTTATAGCAGTAGCTGTGTAATAAGCCAATAGTAGATCTTAATGAGTGAGAAATATTATTTTACATGCATTTATGAGGGAAAAAAAGAATTTTTTTCAAGTGCAACTTCTGATATTATCGACAATTGCAATATATTTCATAGAAATTTTAACTTTCAGTTTATTACACAGTGCCAGTTTGAACCATCAATGATATAAAACAAAATTGAAATATCTTTAACAACTGTCTACTTTAAACTGCACATAAAAAAAAAGTCTTAAAAAATGTAGAATGCTTAAATTCAAAATATTGCTTGTTTGTACCCTTAAAGATTGAAATGTTGGATAAAAAAGTGTCTATTACTTAAATTATTTCTATTTTCAAGTGTATGAGTAACCTATAGTGTTCAAAAGTAAAAAAATTGAAAGGTTTCTTAAAGCAACTTTATTTTAGTTAATTTCGCCTTTCAATGATTTAGAATAGTCATACACATAATTTACATAAATCTTTGACACTTTCTGTGTTGCTTTATTCATTTATAGCTGTGAAATAAGTCAAAAGCGGATCTTAATGTGGAAAAATATTATTTTACATGCATTTATATTTATAAGACAAAAATAAGAATTTTTTCAATAGCTTATCAATGTTTTAACATATTTGATAGAATTTTTAACTTTTGGCTTATTACACAGCACAACTTCAAACCATGAAGGATATAAAACAAAATTAAAATACATCTTTAAATAACTGTCTTTAAACTATTTACATAAAATAAGAGTAAAATCTTAAAAAATGCAGAAAACTTAAAATTCAAAATATTGCTTGTTTGTACCCTTAATTGATATGTTGGATAAAAAAGTGTTACATAAATTATTTCTATTTTAAAGTTTATGAATAACCTATAGTGTTCAAAAGTAAAATTTTTTAAAGATTTCTTAAAGAAACTATTTTAGTTAATTTCATCTTTCAATAATGTAGAATACTCATACACATTGTTTACATAAATGTATATGGTACTTTCTGTGTTGTTTTATTTATTTATACAGGGTGTCTACAGAATCTGGAAATCATGGAAAAATCAGGGAGGTTTATCAATCTGGAAATATCAGGGGACTTTGTAAAAATATTCGAAAATCAGGGAAATTTGTCTATATTATGAAAATATTTGCATATTTACCTTGCCAACGAGATTGATTCGTCTATTTTATGTACCATATTTTTTAACATGCTGATTAGTCTTTCCCAATATTTTTAAAAAGTTGCGCATGGTATGAGTTTTTGATATTTAATGCAAATTAAGGTGATCAGATGTCCTAATTTTCTGTACATCGTGCTTATATTGAAGGCAATTTACCAATTTTTAAAAATTTTAAATGATACATTAGCATAACCGGACCAGGTGGCCAGTTTAATCCAATTAGCTATCCCGTCAAATGTAGATAAGTTTTAGAATTGAATATTTTTCAGAAAATGAGGAAATTTTCTGGTCACCCTATATCCATTGGCCACTACATGAAGTTGGATTGAATTTTGAGTTCGGATTTATAAAACTGTCAACAAATACTTAATGAATATTAGGCAATTTTTGTGTTTTTCTCTTGTTTTTTCTCGCAAAGGAGATATTAGCAGGCTGGATAAGTGTGTTATATGAGGAATCGACATACATGAAAAAATACGGTATGTGTATTGTTAATAATGGAAATCAGGGAAGTCTGATAAAGATAGTCAGGGAAATCATGGAAAAATCAGGGAACTTTTTTTTAGAATTTCTGTAGACACCCTGTTATAGTTGTGTAATAAGTCAAAAGTGGGTCTTAATGGGTAAAAAATATTATTTTACATGTATTTACAAGACCTAAAATAAGAATTTTTCAAGTGCAAATTCTGATATTGACACAGCATATTTCATAGAACTTTTGAAAATTTAGTGTTGAATCTAGAAAAAAAGTCGCCATTCAACAATTTTTAAAAAAGGGCAGAACATTCTCGAAAGTCACTCTTGTACCTTGTTATTTTTTTTTTCAGTTGATTAGTTTAATTTTATCAATAGTATTTTGCGATTTTGCCGCAACTGATTGAATTTCTCGATCTTCCCCCCGCCCTCCCGATACGTAATGTTGACTTTAGGGCCGTGGTTCCCAACTTGGGGGGGAGGGGGGGATTTGAAATTTGTTACTCACCCGTTCGGCAGACTTGTATAAAACCAAAAACTTTCTGCGCACATAAATATTGGATCAAAAACTTTCTGCAAATTAATTTAATGTTTAATAAAATAACGTGCTATACATAGCTGCCAACTCTTCCGATTTTTTCAGAATTCTTCTGAAAAATCGGCATGTTTCCGATTTTACCCGCGTAATGAGTTTTCTTCTGCTTTTCGTCATTTTCTTCCAATTTTTGGCCTTTTTTAATGCGAGTTTCGTCAAAGGATCGCGGGAAAACCCAAAATTTCGCCGAAGGTTCACAGGAAAAATGCAAATTTTGTCAGAAGTTCGGGTAAAAAACGAGAATTCCCCCAAAAGAGCACGTAAAAACACAAATTTTGTGAATAAAACGCGAATTTTGTCAAAAGATCAGGTAAAAAAAAGCACCGTCAAAAGATTGCGTAAAAACACTATTTCCGTGAAAAGATTGTGTAAAAACGCGAATTCCGTTGAAGGATCGCAGAAAAAACGCGGTGTTTCGTGAAAAGATAGTAGAAAAAACCAAATTTCACCGATGGATTGCGGAAAAAAGCCAAGTTTCGCCGAACGATCGCGGGAAAGATGGGAATTTCGTCAAAAGATTGCGTAAACAATGTGTAGGGTTGATTTTTGTCCAAATTTTCCAAAAATTTAAGGCATTCATTTCCGAAAATTAAAAAAAAAATCAGCCACCAATTCAGACATTGCAATTTTGACACTTTCGGCCAAAAAAATTTATTTTGTCAATCGTTTGCAGAAAAATTGTCAATTTCGTCAAAGGATTGCGTGGAAAACGCTAATTTCGTCAAAAGATCATGAAAAAACGACAAATTTCGGCTGAAGATTGCGAATTTCGTCAAAGGGTCGTGCAAAAAAAAACGCATAGCTATTGTCGGAAGTGGAACCCCCCCCCCCCCCCCCCCTAGTTGTAACTTTTCAGAAAATTTGCTGTGAATTTCAGACATTTTTTTTTTTTTACTCAGAATCACCCTAAAAAAAAAAAAAGAGAAATTTAGGAGTCAGAAGTTTTAAGTGTGTCTTTTAATGTGAAAGGTAGGATATCTATGAATATTCAAAAACAAAAAATTAGTAATTTTTAATATATTTAAGTTATTCTTTTTTTTCATAATATATATTGTGTAATTGCAAATTAGTGAATATTTTATTCGGGTTTCTCTTTGAAATTTGTTTGTTTATAAGGATTCAGCTGTTTTTAAATCCTTATTGAAAGCGTTATAAAACTTAAAAAATCTTCTGATTTTTCACCAAAATCTTCTGACTTCTTCTGATTTTTTGCCCAAAATCTTGTGAGTTTTACCGAAATTTAGTTGGCAAGTATGGCTATATGACTGTGATGGTATGAATTTTAAACAGTAGTTTTAAAATAATTACCATATAATTTAAAAATTAATTAATATTAATTACAGAATAATTATGCTGGCTAAAAAAATAATAAAGCTAAAAATCCATGATAAGAAGGGGTGAATTCTTATCAGTTATTTTGTCAATGCATTTAGAAACAGCCCAATCCTTAATATTGTGACCTCTTCTCACAAAATGCAATAATGGACATTGCTTCTGAAACAACTGAATGACATTTTGCAAGGAGGGGTCCATTCATAAGTATAAAAATTAAAGAGACCGATGAGTTTTTATTGTGGCCCTTTGACGAAATTCTAATTTTTTCCGCGATCATTTGGCGAAATTTTTGTTTTTTCGAGATTTTTTGACGACATTTGTTTTGTTTTTTTCGCAATTTTTTGACGTAATTCGCACTTTTTTCGCGATCCTTTTAAAGATGAAAATAAGCACTCGCCAGTCGCCATTCGGCGACTAAACGTGAAAAACTGGCGACTAAAAATATGGAAAGTACCGGCCAAATGCAGGATTTTCCAAAGGGATTTCGTCAAAGAATCGCGGAAAAAACCCCCTCGAATTTTGTCAAAAGATCGCGAAAAAGCTAATTTCGTCAAAGAATCGCTCAGAAACCCAAATCTCGTCAAGTGATAGCGGATAAAACGCAGATATCGTGAATGGATCGCGGATAAAACGCAGATATCGTGAATGGATCGCGGATAAGACGCAGATATCGTGAATGGATCGCAGAAAAGGCACAAATTTCGTCAAAGAATTATGAAAAAAACGAGAATTTCGCCAAGAGATAGCGTAAAACGCGCATTTCGTCAAAAGATTGCGGAAGAAAACGTAAATTTCGTCGAAGGATCGCGAAAAAACCCAAATATTGTGAATGGATCGCGAAAAAAAACCCAAACATCGTCATTAGATCGTGAAAAAATGCAAATATCGTCAATAGATCGCGAAAAAACACAAATATCGTCAATAGATCGCGAAAAAAACACAAATATCGTCAATAGATCGCGAAAAAAACGCAAATATCGTCAATAGATCGCGAAAAAAACCGCAAATATCGTCAATAGATCGCGAAAAAAACGCAAATATCGTCAATAGATCGCGAAAAAAACCGCAAATATTGTCAATAGATCGCGAAAAAAACGCAAATATTGTCAATAGATCGCGAAAAAAACACATATTGTCAATAGATCGCGAAAAAAACCGCAAATATCGTCAATAGATCGCGAAAAAAAGACGCAAATATCGTCAGTAGATCGCGAAAAAGACGCAAATATCGTCAATAGATCGCGAAAAAAGCGCGAATTTCGTCAATAGATCGCAGAAAAACACAAATATCGTCAATAGATCGCGAAAAAACACAAATATCGTCAATAGATCGCGAAAAAAACGCAAATATCGTCAATAGATCGCGAAAAAACCCGCAAATGTCGTCAATAGATCGCGGAAAAAAACGCAAATATCGTCAATAGATCGCGAAAAAAAAACGCAAATATCGTCAATAGATCGCGAAAAAAAACGCAAATATTGTCAATAGATCGCGAAAAAAAACGCAAATATTGTCAATAGATCGCGAAAAAAACACATATTGTCAAAAGATCGCGAAAAAAACCAGCAAATATCGTCAATAGATCGCGAAAAAAACGCAAATATCGTCAATGGATCGCGAAAAAAACGCAAATATCGTCAATAATCGCGAAAAAAACGCAAATATTGTCAATAGATCGCGAAAAAAACGCAAATATTGTCAATAGATCGCGAAAAAAACACATATTGTCAATAGATCGCGAAAAAAACGTAAATATCGTCAATAGATCGCGAAAAAAAGACGCAAATATCGTCAATAGATCGCGAAAAAGACGCAAATATCGTCAATAGATCGCGAAAAAAAACGCGAATTTCGTCAATAGAACGCAGAAAAAACCCGAATTTTGTCAAAGATCGCGTAAAAAAGATAATTTCGTCGAAGAATCGCGGAAACGAACGTGAATTTCATCAAAAAATTGCGAAAAAAGTGCGAATTTTGTCAAAAGATCGCGCAAAAAACGCACATTTTATCAAAGGATCGCGGAAGAAACACAAACATCATCAATAGATCGCGGAAAAACGCGAATTTTGTTAAAGTATCTTATAAAAAATGCATAATTAGTGCCAGAAGAAACCCCCCTCAGCCCCCCCCCCCTTTTACAAGTCAGAAAATTTGCTGTAAATTTCAGATTTTTTTAAATTTTGAAAAGTACCTAAGTATAGTGGGCTTATGTAGTTAGCTATATAAGCATGTTACATATAACTTTGCTGTTAACTTAAGATACTAATTTCCAATCTATTTTAAATTTTAAGTTTATTCAAAACAATATGAATTAAAATATTTTTATTTATTACATAAATTACTTATTTACTCTAAACTTATATATTTTAAAATTAAATATTCAGTGACATAAATGTGCTTACTGGCGACTAAAAAAATTATTCTCACTAGCCAGTAACTGGCTACTAAAAAATATCAACTTACCGGCCAGTGGCCACTAAGCAAAATTCCTTATTTTCATCTTTAGATCCTTTGACAAAATGCACTTGCTTTCTCCTGTCTTTTGGTGAAATTTACATTTTTTCATGATCTTTTGACGAAAGTCACGTTTTTTACGCGGAGTTTTGACGAAATTCGCGCTTTTTTGCGATCCTTTGACGAAATTAGTTTTTTTCCGCGGTTCTTTGACGAAATTTGCATTTCTCCCCCCCCCCCCCCCCCCCTGATCTTTTGACAAAATTCATGCTTTTTTCCGCTGTGCTTTTACGAAATTCGTTTTTTCCTGCGCTTTTTTGGACGAAATTTGCTTATTTCTGCATTTTTTTGATGAAATTAGCTTTTTTTCGTGATCCTTTGATGATATTCGGGTTTTTTTCTGTGACCTTTTGAGGAAATTCATGTTTTTTTTTTCGCGATCCTTTGGTAAAATGCGCTCTTTTTTCGCGGCCCTTTTGCGAAATTTGTGTTTCTTTCGCGATTCTTTAACGAAATCAGTTTTTTTCGCGATTCTTTTACGAAATTTGCGGGTTTTTTTTTTCATGATTCTTTGACAAAATTCGTGCTTTTTCCACTATGCTTTTACGAAATTAGTTTTTTTCCTGCGCTTCTTCGACGTAATTTGCGTTTTACATACGATTCTTTGACAAAAAGTTTTTTTTTCCACGGTTCTTTAAAGAAATTTGCGTTTTTTCTGCGGTCATTTAACGAAATTTGCATTTTTTTTCCCGCCATGCTTTGACAAAATTAGGTATTTTTTCTGTGAACAATTGACGGAATTAGTTTATCTTCGGCGACCATTTGTTGAAATCCGCAATATATTTCAGTGATTTTTTTATGTCTGAATTTTCTGACTGGTGGCCGATTTTTTTTTTAATTTTCGGAACCGAATACCTTAAATTTTCAGAAAATTCAGAACAGAATCACACCTAGCAAAAAGCAAACAATAAATAAATCGTACATAAAATTGGGGAACATTTTTAATTTTTTGGCATTAAAAAAAAAAAAATACAACAACAAAAATTACTTTTTTTTTTCTAAAAAATTTTCCGCAAAGTTCCGAATTTTGCAAAAAAAATTCTGCAAAATTCGGAACTTTGCGGAAAATTTTTCGTGTGCGCGCGTGCGTCTATATTATACAACTCTGCCGTTCGCTATCAGTTTCTTTTGGCATTTTTTTGGTTGAGATGTTGGGAAGAAAAAATGTTGTAAACAAAAAATAAACAGAATAGAAGCAAATTTTTAAAAATCAGGTTTTTTAATTGAATTTAAAAATTTTTCCCAATCGAAAGTTTAAAATAGTTTAACACCAGAATAATTGTATGAATAATCTTTTAAAATGTTTTGACATCTAATCTTAGTATTAAAAATCTGGTACTTTTTTGTTAGCCAGGTGCCAGTGTTACATATATATATGTAATGTACATAGTATATTGTATTTATACACACACACATATATATATGTATATATAACACTGGCGCCCGGCTAACCAAAAAGTACCAAAAATCTTTATAATTTTTCTGGTTATTTAGGTATTTTATAATATTTGGTAATGCTTTCGATTATTTATTGAATGACCTTTCAACTGCTATTCGCTTTGCTATAAATCACATGAAAAATATTTTACACATGAAACTATTTAAAAGTATATATAAATTTGATTCTCTTGAGCATATTTAACCTAAACAATATATGAAATATCTAAATGAGGTATTAACTTTATAAAATTTATAAATATTAAGTAGCATTAGAAAAGAAAATGGGTAGATAATAAATATGTGTGGCTCTCTCTACTTTAGGCTTCTTGCACAATAAATAAATTTATATGACGACATATACATTTTAAATTTTAAAATCAGATGATAATATATGGAAAACAATTCATGATATTGGGAAAAGGAAAACAGAGAAAATATGTTCTGATGGGGAATAAATGTATACTTAAAATTGATAAAAATAAGAATCATGAAATGCTCTTGTGTATTGTGTTATCCATAAAATGAAAATTTAGTGTCCAGAGCTTTTCCACCAATCCTTAAAACATTACAAAAATGAATTATAAAATGTGTGAGTGTTATTAGTTTTAATCAGGGCTGCGGAGTTGATGGGGAAAATGGATGACTCCGACAATGCAGACCTGCTTGTAAAATGGACAACTATGACTCCGACAATTTTAACAGACCAAACTCAGACTCTTTCTCTCAAAAATGGGCCCAACTCCAGACCCCTGATTTTAATGCTAAATATGTCATTCTTCAGGATATTTTGAGAAGATTCAGAATATATAATACTTTTCTTTAATTGAGGGATGTTGAAAAAGTACAATAAATGCCTTTTTGGTGCAAAAGCGAAGATGTATACAAAAAGATTCTCATTCTCAAAGAAGAGTCATTTCATTTATAGAATTATGTTAAAAACACATTTGTGACACAAGGTTCACCCTTTTCAACAAGTTAAAAAAAAAATGTGAAATGATTACAGCGTTCGAAATCCTTGGTGGTCCGCTGGTCCGAGACCACCAAAAATGCAATCGGACCACTAATTTGAAAAATTTAGTGGTCCGCAGGACCTGTAACCTTTCCCCCCGCTCTCTCACAGGTAAACTTAAATTTTCCCGTCCCCCAGAAAACCGCAACCAAACACAAATCACAAAATAATAAATAAAAATTGCATTAAACCTTAGTCAGTTGAAATAAATAATTAGATAAATAAAATATCTAATTAATAATTTATAGTTTTTCTTTATGCATACTGTTTATTTAATTTTTAGTAAATTATAATTTTACATTTTACTAGGCTGAAAATGTTGGATAACTGTAAAGGAAGTTTGGTTTATATTCTAAGAGGAGGGGGGGGGGGGGTCACTCAAGGGTTAAAGGGACTTACTAGAATTTTATGTAGCGGGCCAGTGACGATGACTGCGGACCAGTAAATTCTTATACTTACTGGTCCTTGGGACCAGTGTCTTTTTTTTGTCAATTCTACCGCTGTGATTAGTGATTGTAAGGTTCTTTTATTGTTCCATCTTGTAATAGAGTTCACTTTTTCTGTAATAAGATACATAATTTACAGAGTGACAAGGAGTGGGGGTGGCATGGTTATTTTATTAATGCTCTGGTGGGGCGTGAGCAGTAAAAGGTTAGGAAACACTGCTCTAGGGCAATTTGGCAGGGTGCAGCTCCCATCGGCCCTTATATATAAATTACGTTATGCACCCACTGGCCCTTTTTAACTGGTGCATGCACTCGGCATCTCTTTTTAACTACTGCATGTGCCCGGCGACCCTTTTTAATTATTTTATGCACCCAGTTTCTCATGCAGCAATTTTTGATGCGCCCTTTCAATTCACTTTTTTCTGGTCGCAGAAGGAAAAGACTCACAAAATATCTACTCTTGTCCCCCCCCCCTCCCTGTGTACACGTCTAAACAAATTAAATTATTTTCATGTATAATTTGAATTTAGATATTTATTAAGCAGTTTAAATAGTCCTAAAAGCAGTTCAATGACAATGTTACATATTAAACTAGATGATTATTGATAAATTCTCGATTATGTAGGTTCGGTCTCAATTACTTTGGATAATCGAGGTTCTATTGTATATATGTCGTAGGCTAATTGAGAAATAAGGCTCTTTGCAAAGAGCCGGGCTAATTGGAGAATCGTCGCATAAAATTCTATACATTGCTACATAAAATTCTATAGAATTTTATGTAGCGGGCCAGTGATGATGTCTGCAGACCAGTAAACTCTGATGTTTACTGGTTCTTTGGACTAGTGACTTTTTTTATCAATTCTACCGCTGTTTATTATTATAGGTATAGTTTTGAATATGAAACAATTAGGGATGCACCAAATGTTTGGTATCCACTCGACCATGTTACCAAATATTCGGCTTGGCCGAATAGCAAACTATTCTCTTTGGCCGAATAACGAAATATTCAGCCTAACCGAATACTTAAAAAAAACTTAAAACATATTTTTAAAAACCTTATACCACTTCTACGTTTAATAGTCAATTTATAAAGATATTCAGAATAATTAGAAACAGAATCATATATTTAAATAAAAGATAATGTTTTTACATTATTTATTTGCTGTTTAAGTATTTAAGAAAATTAACCAATCACGAGGATTTTCATAGGAATTAATTATGTACAAATGCAAGTTCCTGAATATTGTCCAGTAAATAATCTGTTTCTTGCTAAGATTTTAAGAACGTTTACGTTTACAATCTCTGAAAATGATCGCCCACTCCAGACACCGATCTAGGATGCATTTAAAAACTTCCTTGCTTAATCAAAGGGAGTAGAACAGTTATTCTTGCTGAGTTGCCGCCATATAAAATTTGAATAGATTATATTATTTATTTACTTTAGTCTCTTCCTGACAAACAAATAATGTATGATATAGTCTCTTCCTGACAAACAAATAATATATGATATAGTCTCTTCCTGACAAACAAATAAAATGATTGTTTTAGAATTTAAGAAAATTTTATTCATTTGTTTTAATTCACAGAAGAAGCCATGAAATTTAAAATTTTATTCATTAAAAAAGTTTTATAACTATCCTCTTCTTAAATAACTCAAAGCAGATTTTTTTTTTTCAGCATAAAGTTTACTTGAAAAAGCTCTTGATTATCAAAATAAAAGTTTCTGTTTTAAATATTATGTTATGTAAAATTGTTTTAAAATTTAACATTTTAATGCCTTTAAACTTTGAAATACAAAAGTATTCGACAAGCCGAATATTCGGCCTAGCGGTAACTATTTGGCTAGCCGAATATTCAGTATTCGGCCAAAATCAGTATTCAGTACATCCCTAAAAACAATATACTGAACTTACTTTTGAAAAATGGGTTAACCCGACCTGCAACAAAAATAATTAACATCGGGAGAAGATTTCCCCACCACAGTCTGCCGTAACATTTCAGAAAATTGGCTGTGGATTTGAGAACTTTCTGTTTTACACAGAATTGTCCGTGGTGCAGTGGTCTCCACACAACACAGACATGCACAAAAACTTCTATTTTTATTATTATAGACACCTTCCACGTTAAATTGTCTGTTGTTCTACAACTCAATGCATAATCAGACTTTGCATAAAAATTTTTTTTTTGAAATAAGGGGAGGAACAAAAGGTGGACTTCTCATGTGCAAACCAAACTCATAGGTAGAACATTCATAAATTGGGATTCAATTTTTTCTATGAGATTCTTAAAAATATAGCACGATTTCAGTATACTTTGATAATATATTCAAGGGGTGGACAGACTTAGATAAAATGTAAAACTGTCTGCAAACTCAAATAATTTCTTAAAAATTTTCTGCAAAAAAACGCCACGCCCCTCCTAAGTCCTATATCGCCGCTAACAGCAAAAGTGAAAAAGTCCTCTTTCCAATCTCTCACATTACCTTACATGCTCTCAACTCAGCTTGGTTGCGGTTTTCTCAGGGATGGGAAAATTTAAGTTTAATCTGTGACCCTCTGAGAGAGGGGGGAAAGTTACTGGTTCAATTGAATTTTTGGTGATTTCAGACCAGCAGACCACAAAGGATTTCGAAAGCAGGTTGATTTTTCAAATGCTGAAGCTTTTCCTTGTAAAAGAGAATTTGATTGATATGCTGTTTAATTTTTGGATTATTTTCCCTGTGTGAAATTTTATTATTATTATGTCTGCACAAAAAACAATTTTATGTCTTAAAATATTTACCCTTTCATTTAAAACAGGTGGAGAAATTAACCTGATGCTTGGAGCTGCTAATACTTGGATACTAAGCTTCAAGAATTCTTTATATTTGATGATCTCGTCATATTTATGATCCTCATTCGGGAAAGAAAGAGGCTATTTTTTAAATGAATGGTCGGACAGTACTGCACCCTCCTAAAACTGTCGGAGAGGAACTCTGTATGTAAAATGGCATTATATTTACAGTAAATATTAGTCTGACATACTATATATATGTATAGACATATAATTTAATGATTGTATAATTTGTATTTTCAATAAATGGAGCGGCATACCGCAAACCAACTTAATTGTGTTGTTATTTTATTGTCTGTGACCATTTCTTTTTTCAGCTATTGCAAGGCTGCTGTTGGAGAATATTTTCCTTTTCTACTACTATTTAAAAAAATATTAAAAAATCTTCATCATAGATTATCGTTTAGGAATACTGAAAAAATACATATATAATCAATAATAATTAATCACTTTTGGCGACAATGCTGTTATTAAATTAACCCTGTATATTAAGTATTTAATATACTATGAAAACACATTGTGTATTAAAAAATAAAAAAAGCTTTAAAATTCATTTAAAGTAATATTTTTGTGTTAGCTGATATTAGAGGTTAAATGAAGGATTCTGCTACTTATAGCTATGTTTTTTTATGCTGATTATTTCAGTATTTACGCATATACAGTAAACTCTATGTAAGATGGAAATCTGTCTAACTCTGAAAGATTTTCATGTCCCTGCGAATACACAGACATAAAGTACAATTTGTCTAAGGCGGAATATTGTCGACTACGGAAAATTGCCTCGATTCCACTTTAGACAGACTGTACTTTGACTATGTATCCGTTATGCTTGTGTTTTAAACCATGAAAAATCAGTAAATTGAAATGCAGATTTAATTTAATTGCGTTTGAAATTACAATTTTTCCCCTTTTTAACGACATAAAAATGAAAATTATGTGATAATTCAATTTGAGGAAAAGGGGAAATGGATTGCTTAGATTATTGTTACTGTCGATATGTGTCAGCAATAGTAGAAAAATCAAATTTTTATTTAATACTAATTTAAAAATAAATGCATTTGTAATAATTTTTCATAATTGGGATTTTGGACAGAACATGTCAGTTTTATTGTTCAAAAATGTATATAACTTTTAAAATAGTGATTGGTGAAATTTTCATATGTGTAACAATTGTACCTTTATATTAACGATATGAGGAAATGTCTAAAAATATTTTTTGCTAATTGAAATATTTTATTTTTTGTTTTGTGAAAAGAAGGTAAAAATTTGAAAACACTATAATATCAAAATTTCACCGTCTGTAGATTCACAACAATATAAAAACAAAAAAATCTACAGATCATAAAAGTAGCAGCTAAGTGCATTATGGAATCAAACTTTTTTCAAACCTGTGCAAAAATTAATATTGTTTAAAGAAATCCATTTAGCATTGTTTATAGTAATGTTTATTAAAAATATTTTTTATTTCCTGGATTTTAAATTAAAAATATAATAAAAACAGGATATGTATTTAAATCTAAGAAAATTATGTTTAAAAAAAATCTTCATTATGAATGGTTTGTGAATAAGCAAACAACACTAAATGGATTATAAGTGTAACTGAGTGCAGAGAAATGTTCCAAAATGTACAAAGACAGAATGGTAATATTCACGGAAGAGAGAGAGAGAGAGAGAAAAAAAAATCTTTTATTTTGTGAAATTAGATCAAACTGGTTTACATTTGTTTTTTAAATATATTTCAAAGCCAATAGAATCAATAATTAAAACTTTAATAATTTTCAGTTTAATGAAAACAAAAAAATTATATTTCGTACTGCAACATAATTTCACATAATCTGAAATTTTGTTCATTATTACACCATAAAATGATAAATTGAAAACCAAAGTCCTGGTTAATCATTTCACTCCAAAGCGAGGGGGAAAAAGAGAAAACTACAATCCGGTGTAACCTTTCCCCATAAAGTTGAGAGAAAAACCTGAATTGTGGTTTAACCATTTACCAAAAAATTGGAATCGACAAAATCTTGAATCATGGTTAAACCTTTCACCAGAAAGCTTGATTTAAAAAAATGCTGATTCATGGTTCAACCTTTCACCAGAAAGTAGGATTTTAAAAAATCCTGAATTATGGTTCAACCTTTAACCAGAAAATTGGATTTATAAAAAACCTGAATCATGGTTCAACATTTCACCAAGATAATGGTATTTGTGAAAGCGCCAATAAATTGGTGAAACATATCACCAATATCTCGGTTGCAGCTAAATTTCAGCTACTTTTAACCATTTTCTTGGTGAAACATCCAACTTCATTTTTAACAGTGTATATAATGCGCCATGCTTCTTAATTTTTTGATAAATGCAGAAAATACTGTAAGAAACGCTGTCAAAGTGGGCGTTTTGAACCGAATTTTCCGAAGCGGGCGATCTGGGAATGAAAAAAATGGTCATACTGAGAAATTAATTGTTTAAAAATCAAATTCTAATTAATTGGGCTGAAAATGAAATCACACGGCATGTTAAACATGTCTTCAGAAATCACCCCAGCAAGTATCATGCTTTTACTTTTAAAAATGAGTCTGAAAGTGTCTCAGAAAATTTCGAGCTGTTGGGGGTGGAAAAATATTTTTTCGAATACACCCTTAACTGCTCTGTTCAACAAGCGCAAAACGTTTTGACACATTTACAAATTCGTTTTTTTTAAATTGAAAGGCCTGGCCAGGGAAGAGATTGGGAATTGAACTGTTTTTTTCCATTTTTTGATCCATGAATTACCTATCGAGTTATAAGAAATTTTGATCACGTGACGAACACGTTTTCCGCCCGCTCTTGAGTGGATATTCTACTTTCACGCGGAAATTCGGTTCAAAATGTCCACTTTGACACTATTTTCTGAAAGATCTATTGCGTTTGTAAAAAAAAATGGAAAAAAGAGCTCGATGACATAGTTTCTGAACAACAACACCCGCTAGTTTCATGCATTTTCGAACAAAAATAAATTAAAACTTATGTCAGAAAGTTGTCTTTTTGGATTTCAGAACACCCTTAACAATCAGTGAAGACAATCAAGATCCGAAAATGAAAAATCTACGCAGCATACATGTATTGTTTGATTCTATTGGTATGTCGAAAACTACATCTGAAAATTAAATTGAAAAATAATTAAGTTCTCAAAATTAAAATCTTTCCGCAAAATTTTTCTACCATCTGTTCATTTAAAAGAAAGAATCTTCTCCGCTTAATACATTCTCAAAATAAATATCACAATGTTATAGTACATTTCCTCCAAAAAATTTGAACGAACATGATAACACATCACGCAAAAATACCTCTTCTCGAACAACACACATCATAAAGTCATCCATTGAAAATATAGTATCTCCACTAAATGCATTTCCAACATAAAAATCATAAATTCTTTCCCACAAATTCCTTCTTTAAAATCTCACATTATCCGCTAAATTACATTTCAAACGAAAGATGGCAGCACCTATCATCCGCTAAGTACAATTACAAAATAAAATAATACTCTTTTGCAATACATATCTTCCCAATTTTCTAACACACATCCATACGGGGAAAAAAAAATAATAATAAATAAAAGTTCTCAAAGTAAGAAAACATTTTCCTAAAAAATGCATTAAGTTTGAAAATAAAAATATTTCCTCTTAATTAAAAATTAAGATCGTGAAATAAATTAAGTTCCCAAAGTTAAAAGAATAAAATTCTTTCGTGCGAATTTCCAAAGTTCCGTTAAATAAATAAAAAAGCAATTCTTCTCAAATTCCTATTTCCTCTAAAAAAAAAAAAAAAAAAAAAAAAAAAAAAAAAAAAAAATATATATATATATATATATATATGTGTGTGTATATATATTGCTAGGTATTTTTAAAAGAAAATAAAAATTACTCACAAAATTCATACATCTCGCGAAATAAATAAATAAATGATTAAATAAATAAAAGTTCTCAAAATATAAAACACTTTCTTGAAAAATAAATTAAGTTCGAAAATAAATTAAGTTCTTATAAATTTGCTATCTTCACTAAATTAAAATTCTCAAAATCGAGTCAAAATAAATTTAGTTCACAAGAGAAAAAATAAATTTTCTAACTAGTCAAATTAAGTTCGCTAGAATAAAAATGAAGTATGCTAAAATAATTTCAGGTTGCAAAAATTTCTATCTCCTCTAAAATAAAGTTCCTTTAAAATAAAATACTTCTCAAATATGTTCTAACACATAAAAATAAAAATTATGTTCGAAAATAAAATTCGTAAAATAATTCTAACAGCTCTAAAATTTAATTCTGAAATAAAATTTTCAATCTCCTATCAAATATATTTCGAAAATAAAAATCTTCTCAAATATTTTCCAATACCTAAAAATAACATTCGAAAATAAATAAAATAGCATCGTACGATATCCCCCAAAAATAGTTCCGTCAAATATTTTCAAAGTCTCCTTAATTCCTTCATTTTTCCGACCTCGGACTACAATACAACTCTTTACCAGTTCCATGACTCACTCCACCGAAATGCGTTTCCTCCACCACCGAGTCTTATCAGCGCGCGCTCTGCACATAGCGCAACCCTCCACGTCCCTCCACAACACCACACAGGTGGCGTGGAACTGGCATTCTCACACTACTACTGAGAAAAAAGAGAAAAGGTACGCTACGCTTCAGTTTTTGTTAATCTCTCTTGATTATGTGTGTGTTTTTTTTAATTAAACTTTTCTGATGTGGCTACATTGCTTAAAAAAAAAAAAAAAAAAAAAAAAAAAAAAAAAAAAAAAAAAAAATCACTGCCCGAATGCCCCGAATTAAAATACCTTTTTCCAATATTTCCATTTTACACGTATTTTTCATTTTATGTGTATTTCATTATAAAAATTTCATGAATTTGAGTTCGCTTCTATTTAACAAATTTTCTTCATAACGAAGTGTTTAAGTGGAACGATGAGACTTCGTTAAATGGAAGTTTCACTGTATATGAGAACAGCCTAGGACAGGGATGGCGAACCTATGGCACGCGTGCCACTTTTGGCACGACATTGCTTGTGGCTCTAAATCAAAATAAAGCGAGAATACACAAAATCGCGACTGATCTTTTCTAAATTCGATTAAATGGAAATTGAAAAAAATAATTGCCACATATAATATTACAATCTAATTAATTACGGTCACAAAATTTTTTCAAACAAAGACGATATTTCAAAACTATCGGCAATAATTGGTTATCAGACATTACTAAATTCCGATGGTAAAGTTACGGTAACTTTGGAATTTATTTCAGAGCTATTCAAAGAAACTAACGTTTTTCATTTTAATAGTTTTTCTGCCTATCTATGCTTTCGAATCACTGTTTTCACAAATGAATAATATCAAAACCCAAACTGAAAGCAGTTATTAGATAAATCCGGTTCTGTTTGCATTAAAATTAACTCGACATTAAGATGTAGCAACAGAAATCAAATGAAGTCGCATTACTTTTACTTTTTAATTAATTTCTAAAATATATTTCATTCCATAATTATTTTAGTGTATAATACCTGCATGTATGTTCCTCACATTTTTTAAATCATAATAGGAAATTTGAAGTTATTTTAAACCATTATTTTTCAACCTACTAAATTTGTCTTTTAGTTGGCACGTCAAGGTCGAGTAATATATATATATATTTTTTTTATCAAACCTGGCACTCGGCAGCTAAAAGATTCACCAACCCTGGAATACATCCGTAACCCCTTGTTTAAGGGTGTATTCGGTGCCGATTCGCGGTGGAATATAATGTCCCATGTTATTAAATTAAATGTATCCCATTTAATTTAAATTCTCATTTGCCATATTGACACCAGAATTTTTAGACAAAATTTTCCATTTATATTATACATGGAAAAAAAGAAAGAAAAAACGTTTACTTATTTTCAAATATATATATATATTTTAATCCTGGTGTGAATTAGTCATTTCAATATTTTAGCAACAGAAATACTCTGCCCCTGAAAGGATTAATACGATGATTTTTTTAACAACCTCTATGTGTTTTTAATTTGTTTTTACTGTAAGAATGGGTCCTATCAAACACTTGTCAATATAAATGTTGTAGATAATATTAAGAAGATTTATAATAAATTCATGCGGATTTTATATCTTGTGAATCGACGAAGTTATGGATTTTTTTCTTCTTCAACTCCCCTTTTTTGTTTTCGTTTTTTTTTTTTTTTTTTTTTTTTTTTTTTTTTTTTTTCCCGGTACGAATTGATTCAATCAAAAACTTGTCAAAATAAAAGTTGTAGATACTATTAAAAAGATTTATAATAAATTTAATTGGATTTGATATCTTGAGAATTGACGAAGTTATGAAATTTTTTCTCCCTAAATCCCTATTTTTTGCACCCCCTGAGCCCATTTTTAATTTTATCAAAAATCTGTGACATAAATTTTTGGCCCTATTTTTAGAAGTAATAAAAAGTTTAAACTGATTTGATCTATACAAAATAAAGAAGTTATGGTGATTTTTCGGTTTTCTCAAAACTCCTCCCTATTTCCATCCCCTTGGTCCAATTTTGCCCATTAACGAACCTGACCGAGATTTTATGCCCCTTGATTTTATGCATCAGTTTGGAAGAGATTGGTGCAGAATTACGGAAGTTATCGTGTCCATAAAAAAGTTTTATATATATATGTGTAGATTGATATAGATATATATAAAGTTTTTTACTGAGGATGGTTTTGGGTTCTGGGGGGTCATGATCGGTATATATCTGAAAAAAAATTTCATAAATTCCATCATAGGGGAGAATGTAATAGGTAGTATTTCATACGAAATCTACCTAAAAACGGACGATGAGTTCTTTAAGGGTGTTCTCAAATCCAAAAGGACAAGTTTCTGACATAAGTTTTAATTTATTTTTGTTCGAAAAGGCATGAAACTAGTTGGTGTTGTTGTTCAGAAACTATATCATCGAGCTGTTTTCTAAGTTTTTTTACAAACGCAATAGATCTTTCAGAAAATAGCGTCAAAGTGGAAGTTTTGAACCGAATTTCCGAGCGAAGGAAGAGACTCAAGAGCGGGCGAAAAACGTGTCAGGTGATCGAAACTCATTAGTAGTAGGAAAAAGGGTGTTCGATTGAGGAGGAGGACAGTGGAGGAGGAAAAATCATACTACAGTACGACGAGGTTTAAGAGAAATTTTTTCGATTGGAAGGGATATTTTTTATTGAATCATCTTATAGTAGGAGGGGGTAGGAGGGGTTAAATTTTTTGAAAGGGGCTACATTTTTGGGGGGCTTAATTTTTTTAAAAATAGAGAATCAGTTTTGGAACCACTTTAAATTGTGGAAAATGTAAGAGGTTTGGCTACTTCTCCCACTCCCCCTGTCCCCCTCCCCCCCTGAAAAATTAGATTTTTTTTCTTTTGAAAGAGAAAAGTTTTACGTGTTGTAACATATTTAATTTTTCGTTTGTTCTGAACTTTGTCAAAAATAGTAGGTTAGTTTTGATGAGATTAAACTCGAATTGTATTATTAGATGAGGGTTCTTTTTTTAAATTTAATTTGTATTCTTAATGAAAGGTTTTAATGAACAGCTATGTTTTTGGAAAAAACTTTAGAGAATCTTCGAAAAAACGGAGAAATGTTATGCTTTGCATTAATGAAAAAGCAGTAAAAGTAAGTAACCTCATCTAGTTTTAAGTCATTTGATGAAGACCTGATTGCAGTGGAAAAGATTAAACACAGTTTAATTTTGGATCGTCCTGTATACGTTAGGTTTGTCATGTTAGAACTGTTTACCTTACGAGTTTCACCCCCCCCCAGCCTAAACTTCCCATTTTTCGAATCTCTCCAAAGAGAATCTAGATGGAAACTTGAAAATTTTCATTTAGAACTGAAAATTGGTAATTATTATTATCCCCTTGCTGCAAGTTCATTCATCTCTTTACCTAATTGCATGGTTTCGAACCACCAATCTTCCCATTATTAGATTATTTCTTTACCCATTGGGCTGGGCGGGCCGGGCCCCACTGTTTTTTAGCTTGAATTTTGGGCTGGGTGGACCCCACAGTTTTTTCACTTGAATTTGCTTTCTTTCAGTTTTTTAACGTCTTCTTTTTAAAAATCAGAGGGTTAATGATTTTACGTTAGAAGAAATTTTAACAAAGTGTTGCCATTGAATTTAGAAAAAATGAGAAATAAACATTTTATATATATATGTAGGATTGTAAATATTCTCAACAGCGCATCTTGACTAACTCAAGGGTTTATTTTATGAATATGCAATCTTAGATGAAATAAAAAATACAACACAGGGAGTGCAGAAAAAAGCTAAGAATGTGTGGCAACGGTTTAATAAAATAATAAGAAAATTCAAGAAATGTTTATGTTTTGAGAAGTTCGATAGATATTAAGCAATGGTAGTTTTTAAAGCAAGGCTCAGGGAAGCTCTTGCAAATTGTACGATGTTATTTTGAATATTAAGCTGTATGTTTAGTAATATATTAAACCTTTTTATACTTATTCACAGTTTGTAGAGCATTAGTTTCGATTAAGCAATACATTATTCACTATAAACCCACAGTTTTGGGGGTTCGGTGCCGGGATTTGAATAAAAAATTGATACGATTACGGAAGAAACATCAGTATGTGGATTTTGAATAAAGCGCGACGAAGCGATTTGATTGAACTATGCGAGGAATGCGGTATAAACATGCCAGAGAAAGTAACAATTCTGTCATTAATTGAAGCAATAAAAACTTGGGAAAGTTTTGATGAAGACTTTATAAAAGACCGTCTTGAAGTAATATCATCGGCTAGCAAAAAGAAAAGAAAGTTAGAACTTGAAGCGCAAGCAGAGAAGGAGAAAGAGCAAAGAAAAATAGAAGCAGAGAAGGAGAAAGAGAAGAAGAGAATAGCGTTGGAAGAAAGAAAATTAGATCTTGAAGCAGAAGAGAGAAGACGGCAGACAGAACTTGAAGCACGACAGATAGAGATAGAGGAGAAGAAATTGATGTTAGAAATAGAGGATAGAGAGAAAATGAGGAAATTTGAGCTAAAGAAATTGACAATGCAAGCCGAGATGAGAGTCTCAGAAGGATCAGAAATACTAGCTCCGAGAACGGGAACAGGTAAAAATTTTGATTTATTGAAGTTACTTAATCGTTTTGACAGTGAAAATGGTGATATTTGTATGTTTTTAACATTATATGAAAGACAAGTATCTCAAATGAAAATAGACAAGGATGAATGGGTTTCATATCTATTAAGTTTATTATCGTTAGAAATAGCTAGCATAATTACAAGAGAAAAGGAACCGGATGTAAATAATTACGAATATATAAAAAAATTATTGTTGAAAAGATTCAAAATGTCGCCGGAAGAATTTAGACAGAGGTTCATGACTCATAAAAAGGAGCCAACAGATAACTGGCGCGATTTTGGTTTTCACTTAAGAACGTACTTTAATGAGTGGGTGCGTGGAATGAATGTAACACCTGTTGATGGGTTAATGGAGTTATTAGTAACTGATCAAATTAAGCGAAAAATACCGTCAGAAACCAGAGGATGTTTTATGGAGGAATTTCCAAGGATAAAAGAAGTAGATGTATTAGTGGAAAAACTAGATGATTTTGATACGGCGTTGAGAGGATTTAAAACCGCCAAATCGTATAAGGCGCAAAATAGCGTGAACAGGGAGGAAATAGATAGCCAATGGGATCAAAATGCCCATCGAAATAATATAAGACGATCCGAGAGACCTATTAATTCAAGAATTATCTGCTATTCTTGTAATTTGCCTGGTCATATCGCTGCCAAATGTACAAATAGTAATCGAATGAGCACACAAGAGTATTATAGTGCCCCGATTACGAAAGCAAACGAGAATGGCGCTCAAAAAAGAAACATAATAAGCTTATCAAAAGCGGAATATAACGCCAAATCGACAAAAAAGATACGTGTGGTTCCAATAAATGAGAAACCGACGAAAATTATCATCGACACAGCAAGCGATGTAAGTTTAATAAATGAAGAATATTACATCGAAATAGTCGCACCTGAATTATGCCAAAAAAATTTGTATATTTTGACTGGATTTGGCGGAGAAGAAACGGAACCAATAGGATACTTTGAGCACGAAATACAAGTAGACGGCGAGAAACTTACAGATAATTTTCACGTAAGTATCAGGTCTGGAATGTGACATATTGTTAGGTGTAAGTGCAATATCAGGATGCAATTTAACAGTCACAGAAGAACGTGTCAAAATAAAAAATCTCGTCAAGGAATAAAACGCCAAAGGCAAGACCATTATGGATTGTAGATATATTAAAGCAAAAAGGTATACAGATGAAAATTTAAAATGTGTGGCCAATGAAATAAATAGAAACGCAATAATGAGAAAAACGGAAAGGTCTCGTGAAAAAAAAAGTATATTCAATTAGTAACAAAAATTTTAATGAAAGAAATGAGGTATCACGAATAGTACAAATGAATAACCTAGAAGAAAAACGCGAATTATGTGCTTGCGTGAATGAAAATAAAAATGAAATGAAGAAAATTGAAAAATATTATAAACGAAAAAACACGCGAGAAGAAAGGAAATATTATCCGAGAAATAATTTTGCTGGTAAACGTCACGGATATCACGAAGATCAGAGAAAATTTTTAGATGTACAGCAAATAGAAAGAAAACAAGAAATTTTTGAAAGCAAAAAGATTGAACCGAGTAAAAGAGACAATACGAAATTCGAAGATGAAATAGGCATTAAAAGATATTTTAATGGTCTGCGGAGAAGACATGAACAGCCATCAGACATTGCTAATAATTTTGATTATAGAGGACATGAAGCTAAATTTGATAGAGAACATAATAGATTCACGAATAGAGCTTAGCAGAGTAATAATTCTTCCATTTTCGATGTGGATGCGGATAGAAAAGACAGATGTCAGTATAATTCTTTTCATAAAGAAAATATAAATGAATTAGCATGTTTCCAATGATTTAAATGTTGTGCGTATGTGATTCGTCATTTTATGTAGTGTCTGTTGTACAATATTATATGCGTAAATTGAAACCATTTCAAATGTAAAATTCAAAGAATAAGTATCTAACCATATGGACGAAATTTGAAAACACGTTCCGTTGGGTCACCGGGCTGTCAGGATGACAGAATGTAGGATTGTAAGTATTCTCAACAGCGCATCTTGACTAACTCAATGGTTTATTTAATGAATATGCAATCTTAGATGAAATAAAAAATACAACACGGGAAGTGCAGAAAAAAACTAAGAATGTGTGGCAACGGTTTAATAAAATAATAAGAAAATTCAAGAAATGTTTATGTTTTGAGAAGTTCGATAGATATTCAGCAATGGTGGTTTTTAAAGCAAGGCTCAGGGAAGCTCTTGCAAATTGTACGATGTTATTTTGAATATTAAGCTGTATGTTTAGTAATATATTAAACCATTTTATACTTATTCACAGTTTGTAGAGCATTAGTTTCTATTAAGCAATACATTATTCACTATAAACCCACACATATATATATATATATTAAATAACATGTACTTCGAGAAATTATTTAAATTTCAGATGAATAGGTTTTGCTAGCATTTATTCATTTTAGTATCTATTTCAACATTGGGGAAACTATTAACATAGTGTTCCCCTGTATTATGTACTGAACGAAATTAAAGACTGTTGCCATTGAATTTAGAGAAATAAACGTTAAATATTTGTATATTATGTACTTCGAGAAATTAATTCAATTTCTTAGATTTAATAATGCCTGCTTCAACTTCGGGAAAGTATTGTAATTATAACGAAAAGACAATTAATAAACTGGATTTTAGGAAAGTAATGAAATTTTAGCGTAATGATATTTTTTCAATCAGGATTTTCTCGAGCAGTTAATGAGTTTTTTATTATCACTCACCCAGAATGTTTCTTTTTAGGTGCGTTCGTAATTATATAAATACGTAGCACCTATAGTCGTCGTTCAGTCCGTTCGTCCGCATATAACAGAGCAAAAACTACCCAACCGAATGGTCTGAAAATTTAAATATATGATTGTTGCAAAATTTTGTCGAGCCATTTCCAATTTTATGACAATCGGATGTATAGTTTAGTTACAGGGACATTCAAAAGTTTATCTTTACATTACGGCCAATGGGAAAAATTATTGCAAGTGAATTTTAATGGTGTTACAGTCTTCCGATTGGTCTGAAATTTTAAATATATAATTGTTGTAAAATTTTGTCGAGCCATTTCAAATTTTATGAAAATCGGATGTATAGTTTAATTATAGGGACAGTCAAAAGTTTTCCGTTACATTACGGGGAATGGGAAAAAAATATTGCAAGTGCATTTTAATGATGTTACAGACTATGCACTCATGAAGTGCAAAAAAATATACATTTAGTACAATATAGGTGCAAAAAATAATTATAAAACTAGTTATAGTACGAACGCACCTCATTTGCCACGTTTGACGAGCAATTTCCTACTTGTTTACTTATACTGTAACAAAATTTGTGGATTTTAGTTAAAAAATAATCGCCTTTGAATGGATTTGAACCATCAACCTATTCATTAACGATGAATTGCGCTTACCAATTGCGCCACAAAGGCATTAAAATGATACACAATTAAACCAAAACAGATTGTTCCTCAGCTTTTTTTTATTTAAAACTAACCAGTTCTTCGATTTTCAAAGATTTGTGGTCATATCTATTTGTGTGTTTCTTGTTTTGATCATACATAAACAGGATGAACTGTTTCTAATCTATATGTAATTATAAACCGTATTTCCGCTATATGTGATGATAAACAAGATAATGGTTCTGTATTCCATTGTATTAGGAAAACAAATTTTCTTAATGATTCACTATTTTAATTAACTAACAATTAAGAAATGAATCAGATTTTTTTGTAACACTCGCATTTTAGTAGGATTCACAATAAAAGTTAATCATTTAATGATAAAACAAGTTAATTAAAAAAGAAATGAATTTATAAAATGATTCATTTACACTTGCTTATTTTTATTAAATGAACACAACAGTTTATGTATTAAATAGTTATCACGTGATCTTCTTTTTTCTGATGCGCCACCTACATTGATTTAAATGTAGTTGGATTTCATTTAATGTCATTATTCTGTTTTATACTGTTTTGATTACACGTGCTGTATTTTTTGTTGTCGCAAAGTTAAAAGAGTTTTTTCCCTTCTTTTTTTAAATGAATATGGATGTTATTAATGATACACAATCGACTATTGTCGACAATTCGGATAAGATGAGTGACTAGCCGATAAAAGATGTGCCCGTTTCGATTAGTAAAAGTATTCCTGCTCCATCAGAACAGTTAAAATTGCCTTATATTTGTGGAAAATGTAAAGCAGAATTTTAGGAGAAACACGAGTTTTTAAAACATATGAACATTCATTTAGAAAAAAAACTTTTTATGTGCGACGTATGTGGAATGTTGTTTTTTCGAAAGAGTTCTTTAATATGGAACATATGATAATTCATCGCATGACATCTACCATGTACCAATATGAAACATGTGGTAAATCTTTTTCAAGAAAGAGTGTGTTAATCAGATACACAAAGTTTCATTCAGAAAAAAGGCTTTGAGTTGTGACAAGTGTAAGAAAACCTTTGTTCAACAATGTGATTTACGAAAGCACTTGCTAATTCACATTAAAGACGGAAAGTTTCATAAATGTGAACAATGTGAAGAAACGTTTTCGATAAATGTGGACTTAAGAAATCATATTAAAATTCATATCATTCCGAAGAAAAGTGAGCTTTCCAAGCAATTCAAATGTGATTATTGTGACCAAGTTTTTTCTGATAAATTCAACTTCGCCGAACACAGAAAAATTCATCTTTTACCTACCCAACGTAAACTGGAATAGCGTAATGGATTGATTAAGCAATTAGAAGAATTAACACTTCAATTAAGAACGTTGCAAAGTGAAATATCTTCATCAAATATCGAATTTTCATTGATTTGAAATGGACATGTTTTCATTATACATATGCAATCATTTTTGTAACTAACGAAAAATAAAAATTTTATCAATTGAAAAAAAGTTATATGTTTTCATTCTAACATGATGTTTTAATATTTTATTGATTCCATTACAAGTGAACTTGATTTTTTTTTTCTAAGTGAATGAAACTCTAATAATATTTTGGAAATACAATTTTTATTTTTAAGTTTTCTTCATTTAACTCACTCTATTAATTTGAAACCAATTCAAAATTGAAGTATATTTTAATAAAGTTAAAATAATAAAGTTATTATAATAAAAAAGTTTTAGGAATATTAATGAGTACCATTACTAATAATTGTAAATGAATTTAATCATCTACTAATTAATTTAATCAACTATCAACAGTTTTGACGGGATATATTAAATGAAGTATTTATCCACTTATTATTTTATTCAATTTCATATGAGTATGACTACATCATAATAATATCTATTTTAAACAATCAACTTCTATTACTTTTGTTTAGAGGAATTAGAAAATGAAGTTATTTAAATTTTTGTTATCTTTATTACATATTTATTTAAGTTTAATTAACAAATAATTAATTTAATTAATTTGAGTACAATGATCAATTTAGTATAATTATCATTTTAGTATAATTATCCACTCATTATTTTAATCCATTTCATGTAAGTTCAATTATCCACACACTATTTATTTTAAACAATTTCATGAGAAAAAAATATAATGGACTTGCTTTTCATTTTCCATGTGTTGCCATTCACAAGTTTGAAAAATAACTATCATGATGAAATATTCATGCTAGCATTAATCATGCTTTTCGGTTTAATCATCAATTTAAAAAATTTACTTGATACCCATTTTTAACTGAAACCGTCACTGATTTGAATTCATATAAATATGATTATTCACTATTTATTTTAATCAATTTCATTTGAATCTAATTAATATAATTAATTTGAGTATAATTATCATTTGACTATATTTATCCGCTCATTATTTTAATCCATTTCATATAAGTATAATTATAACTTCCGCTTTATATTTTAATATATTTCACGTGAATAAAATTATTATTTGTACACTACAAATAGAGGCGTCTTAAATTCAGACACATATGTGACTGAAAAAGAAATTCAGACACTTAAACGTCTGAATATGAAATTTCAGACCTCACAAGTGTCTAAATTTAAGGCACTTAGGTGTCTTACTGTGATCATGGTATAAATGAACTGAGAAAAATGTCTGAATAATGTTCATGTGTCTGAAATTAAGACATGTAGAAATTCAGACACTTATATGTCTGAATGTAATACAATTGTATCATACTATAGGTATGATGAAACGATGATTGTGTATGAGGACCCCAGAGGCCAAGGGATACAAGTGACAAACTTTAGATTTGGAGAAAATTGAATTTAAAGATGAACATCAATAGTATGTGTCTGACTTAAAATATGAAACTGTTCCTAATTTCATAGCGGTCTTTGAACTCTTATTTCAATAACTGTGGAAGAAAAGTGGAGTACAATATATTTTTTAAATTTTAAGTAGAGATTAAGGAGGTTAAGTAATTTATAGAGCTTGAGTAGTTGACCTCTAGAACGTAACAGATAATTAGAAAATCTCTTATATTTTGCGTTTTAGTTTGGCGAACTAGGCAAGGGACTCCAGGCACATCTGTCCAACGTTTCCCCTCCATACATTTTTTTTTTCTGAGAGCAATCATAAAACAAATAGCAATATTTCCAGATAGCCTGTGTACTTATCTCAGTTTTTTTCAATTTTGTGACTTATACTCCTTCGCTTCTGGTGTCCTAATATGCAATTGTATCGCAATATATCTGGCAGCACCATCAGAAAATGTTTTCGAATGGATGAAATGCATTTCCATTTACTAAATCTGGTATTAGTGTAAAAAATAAGCAGCTTGATTTGACCATGAGGACGTCTGCCAAAATTGTAAATGCCCGTTTACTAACTTTCGAACTAAATTATGTTTGGTGCAAAAGTACAAGCTAAAGAAACTTTTCACAAAATATAAAGTTTCTCAAAAACTACTTCCACTCATCTGTATATGTAAAGGCCGCTCCCTAAATACAAAGAGATATGATTGCTCTCAGAAAAAAATGTATGGAGGGGAAAGGTTGAACAGATGTGCCTGGAGTCCCCTGCCTAGTTCGCCTAACTAAAATGCAAAATATAAACATGAAATAAGTTAAACTAAGAATCTTTTGTCAGAACACCTCGTACAAGAATTTTTATATAAAAGAAATATTAAAAAAAATTAAGAAGTAAGAAGTATTAAATATTCAAAAAACAATTTCTAACAACATCTTTCAAAATGCAGAACATTTCTTTCCTTCTGGTGGAGGGTATTGCCCTTATGAACACCCCTTATCTTCCAATTTAAGATAAATTAAAATATATGAACGTCAAAAGGAAATAATTAAAAAATTATTTCTATTAGTGGTTTAGGAAGGGAGGGGGGGAGGTGTTTCTCTTACAAAAATTTATTAGTTCCTTTTTGTCTTAGTCTTTAATTATGTAATAATTTGGAAGAATAAATTTTATTATTATTTTTAAATATAGAGACAATTTAATTCAGTAAATTTCAAAATACAGGGAAGGGAAATGGCCTGCAACCGCCCTCCTGTCTGTGATTATGCATAATAAATGTATTATTTAGAAGCGTTACGACGTTTTTTTAAATTTATCATATGTTTTTCACCCTCTGCCTGAAAGTATAAAAACTGTAATAATTATATTCAGATAATTTATAAGTGTAAGCATTACGAAAAATGTCAAATAAAGAAAGTAAAATGCTTCTGATTTCTTCTTATACAACGTTCCATTTCCCGCTAATAAAAAAGTTTTAATGAACTTATCATATTGTAAACCGTATGCTGACGTAATGACTGACGTAATGCTGACTCAATCTTTTTTCCCTTTGTCAGCCGAATTCGAGTTCTGAGTCCAATGTCGCTTTCAAATGTAAACGTTTTCCAACACTTCACATCTTTAACCAATCCTATTTTTTACTGTGAAAAGTTTTGTCATTATAATTCTACTGTGGCTGCGTCCTTTCTGGAAGTGTTATATTTAAAAGTTTCTTGCATTTTGGATTTCTGCGTGAATCATATGTGTTTCAGATTTTGATATAACAACGGAAAAGAAACACTTGAAAATTACATCCAAGAATTCTACAAAGAGCACGCAACAGAGATAGTATTACTTTTTATTGCTTCTCATCGATGATATAGGGTTATTCATCTCGTCAGAACTTTGTGAATAAGAAGTAGCCCCAGACTTACAAACTAGTCCCACGGGTTGTGTTTTAAGAATGGAAAATGTTCATTATTTTAACACGACTAGTAGGATATATGAAGGGGTTTCTTTTAAAATCTGCAAGTATTTTGTTACTCATTCACTATGACAGTTATTTTAAATCAAGTCAAGAATATCGATAACAGTAAGTGGTTTTGATATTTTGTTTATAGTACCACATAAAATATTGCATGAAATATAAGTTAGGTTTCAATCTGTTTGCGAAAAAACAGCTAATTCTAGAAATATATATTCTTACATTCATGTAATTATGCATATTACTGTAACTTAAAAATCCTTAAAGATATACATATATATTTCATTTGAAATCAATTTTAATATTGATTCTTAATTATTTTTAGCAAAAAATAAATTTGAAATTTAAAAAGCTAGATTTATATACATTTACTTTCATAACTAGTTTTGATTAAAATTGCGGTTTTTATCATTTTATTTATCATCACTTACATGAAATATAAAAAAAAAAAATGACAATTAGATATTAAAATGTATGTTTAAGACGAAAGAAGTTTAAAAATTTGAAGTAATTTTTTCTGCATGTTATTTAAAATAGAATATTTATTTATTTTTTATTTATTATTAAATAAATAGCTCTTGAGATTCTCATTTGATGTATAAAATACTTGTCTATGTAGCAATATAAATTTAAAAGAAGAATTTAATTTTTAAATGATATTAATTTTCTTTTTTTTCTGAAGGGGCGGGGGCAATTTTTGTGTAATTTTGTAAAGCTGATATTTTAAGTCTCTTTCGACATTGCTCTGTTTATAATGAGTATTTCGAACTTTTAGAACAGGATAAGATTAGAAACAAAAAATATATATTTATCCGAATACCGTAAAGGACCTGCACTGTAAAAAAAAATTCCGCAACGTTCCTGGGAAAAAATGGGCAGTTGAGTTGCCCATTATTTCCAAGAAACATTTCTTGAAAAAGACTGGAACTTTACTGTATATTTTAAAAACATTCTACAGAAATGCCAGTAAGTTTCCTGCGAAATACCAGGAATATTTCTGTTGACAGCAAAACATTACTGACATTTCACAGCATGCGGGATCCGCAGACGATTTTTACATTTCCAGTTGACAATTTTCGCTTTATTATCATTATTTTGTTGGAATGAAAAAATATTTTGAAATTGACATCAAAATTATTATTTATAATTTACAAGAAAAAATAAATTTTCAGTTAAAATTCAATAAAGTAAATATATATATGATATATTGTTTCTGAACTTTGCTTAAAATATAAAAATATATAAATGTAAATAATAATTAGAAAAAAAATCTAGACATAAAATATTTTTGATTTTCGTCAGTAATTATGTTAGTTTACAAGTTAGATAAAATACATATAAATTTTCATGAAAAAAAAAATCCTAAACGTAATTGTATATTTTTTCCGAAAATAAAAAAAATTCAAATTTGCAGCAATTCAAAGTGTCAAATATATATCAAATTTAAATCAAATTGTAAAGTGTTAAAATATAAAATTAATTAAAAAAGAAAAAAAAAGTCAAGAGGTAGCATCGAACTCGGGCCGTACGGGTGGCGTGCGAGCCTTCTGCGTCCACACCACGAAAGACACATTGAGAGCTGTAAACTAATGGGTATTTGAAACGTATGCTAAACCTCGGCATCTAATTTCTGAAAATCTAAGGCCTATTTGAAGAAATCCTTTCACAAGAATAATTAGAGATAAGAACTCTAAAACATACTTTAAATTAATCAAAATCGGTGAGAATCATGTTTGATGGTCCCCTGGTTAATGGAGATACAAATAATAGGTGTATTTCTTTTACACGGTCTGCTCGTTAAACATTCCACAGACAAGTACGAGAGATAATCTCTTAGCGATGTCACAGAGGTATTGTATTTTCATCTGAATGGTCTTGACATAGAGACGTAAAGGATTATGTCGTCTATTGATTTATTTGTAATCCATATTGATTTTTTTACATTCATTTAAGGGGTCTCAGGACTCTTAAAATTGGAAAAATTGGGAAAAAAAGAACACTTTTAACATTTAATATCTTAAAATGTATTTGATTTTAAGACACAATTTTAATTGGAATAAAATATTTAAGTATGTTCTTTCATTTCATGTATTTAAAAAATTATAAGATGCAGAATTAGCATTTACAGGGGGCTCCAAACTGTTAGACATTTGACGAGCAAAAAATCGGCATAACAGCTTACGCGCACGATTGCAAAATAAGTATTGCAACTAGAATGGAAATTTTGGTACCTACTTATACTTCAGATTATAATAATTACCCTGAACCTAAATAAATTTGTATTTAAAGCTTTTTTATATTTTTAATACAAAGTTATATTTAGCTAATGCAAAATTAATAAAATTTCAACAGTATAATCACCAACAAAAATATTGTTTTGAACAATAAAAAGGAAAGTTTAGGTTCTGTTTATACAGACTAACATGAAACATATGTTTTGAAAAGTTCATGAAAAAATATTTATAAGTGTTTGAGATATCGTGCGCGTTATGCCCAAAAACGTCATTTGGAGAAAAATGGCATCAAAGTTTCTGAAACGACGCTTCAGCTATTGAACGTGTATAAATGTAAAAGCCATAACTTCAGTTCTAATAGGAATTTCAAGGAAACAATTATATCAAAATGTTCAGAAAAGATAGAAGTTTAACATCTAAAAAAATTAAACTTTCGAAAATTTTAAAGCTTTAAGAGTCCTGAGACCCCTTAAGGAATTCGTTTTCGACACTCGCGCGCGAGCAACGGATTATAGCAAAAAAATAATAAATGGCGGCCGCAGCGTTTTGCTGTTTCCAACTTTTGTTCAGGAACGTTTCAAATAAGAAAACCAGAATTTCACAGGAAAGAGCTAAATTATTCTGAAAACCTGAGAAAAGGCGAAACGTTCCTGAATTTTACATGGAACGTTACCATTTTTTTTTACAGTGTGCCTTCAATAGTGGGCACTATGGGACTGTGGAATTTGTTCGATAATCACTGGTCGGTAAAAAAATTAAAATTTTTCTCCCTGCAAACTAAATATGTAAAGTGTCTAAATAAGTTATTGAAAATGCTCCAGCACGTACCATTTTCCCGATAAACAGTTTTATAATAATAACAAGCATGGAAGGATTATTATATTAATTTGCAATGCTAGATAAAATTGAAATCATGAAAGAAATGTTTTGACTGTCTTAGATATCAAAGTGACAAAATATAGCATGGAAATTTTATTTGTTGATACTTGTGTAAAGTATTTTTTTAACTCCCCTCCCTTTTTCGTGTCCGAATTTACTATTTGCTATCCACTAATATATTTTCATTCCTTATGCCACTGTAAATCTGGTAATCATATTTATACATTTATTTGCAGGTAATTTACCTATTATTATCTATATTTTATGGTTTAAAAATTTTTCACTCATGTTTTAGCAAGATATAAAATATCTTAATTTTAAATTTAAAAGCAAAACTCTCTTACCAAAAAAATGGTACGTGATACAGTAATTTCGTTACCATATTTTTATTTAGAAGATTAAAATCTATAAGAATCAACTATTATTTTTTACAGAGAGGATTTTGGTGCCGACCAATGAATCAGACATGTCTGTTTTTTTTTAGGTAAAACTAAACAAATGTGCATGCGTTTTGCTTTTAAAAAGTTTTTGTTAAATAGAGCTGTCCGGTATTAGGGAATGTCCATTAGTCTCCATAACGAACACTTCCGAATACCGGACATCTCTATTTAGCGAACATAATGTAGGGTTGGATTTTTTGGAGAAGAAGGATTTGATTGAAGCATGGGCGAACTGGGCAATGTCCCCTACGCCCTCCCTACAATTTTAGGGGCCCCGAATTAGATATGCAATTATTGTAAAGTTTATATTTTAAATTTTTTCGATAGTGGGCCGATTATAGTAAAAATCTTGAACATTTAAGGCCGACTAAGATTAAAAACTAAAAAAAAAAAAAACTAAAAAAAAAAAAAAAAAAAAAAAAAAATCTAAATACAGTAAAACCTCTCAATCACATGCATCTCGGCAACGAATGGTGGATAAATTCCCTTGAAACCCCTATTGAGAGGTTTTATCGCATTTAGATTTTTTTTTTTTTTTTTTTTTTTTTTTTGTAGTTTTTAATCGTATTCTACTCTAGAAGTTCAAAATACTGATTATAATGTGCATTGTTGAAAAATATTTAAATTATCAGCTTTAAGAAAATTGCATACCAACTTTCAGAGCCCCTAAAATCGCAGTGTATGGGGGTGGAGGGGGCACGACCATGGCCAAAAATTTTTCTAGGATTGAACGTGGTTAAACATGGCTGCGTATAATGCTTAAAAAAAATGGTTGCAATTAAGACGTTTGAATTGTCTGAAATTCAGACGTTTGAAATGTCTGAAAAAATTCAGACATTTTAAAATGTCTGAAAATTGAACACTCCGTTTCAGACACTTAAGTGTCTGAATTCTGAAATTCAGACACTTCAATTTGCAGTGTACTCAACTTGTGATTCACTCATCGTGTGTTGCCATTCTCAAATTTGAAAAATATCTCACATGCTGAAATATTCATACTAGCGATAGTCATGCTTTTCGACTCAGTCGACAATTTGAAAATTTAGTCGTTTTCGATATTTTTAATTAATACGATCGTTTCTAACTGAAACCGTCATTGATTTGAACTTATGTTAATAATCGTTTGAAATCAACTCAATCAGTTTACTGTTCACTTTTGATCAAACGACACCACATACTGTTTGCTATTTAAAATGGCTTGTGAATTAAATATGCTGAAAAGATCTCCTATAGAAATGAATTGCGTAAAAAAGTATCAACGTTTAGAATCATCTTTGGATACTGATATGAAGGAATTAAATCTCCCATGTTTAGAATTTTGTAATTCAAACGAGAACTGTTCAATATTTCTCCCAAACAAGGATTTACATGCTGCAGAACCCATGTTCAATATGGATTCGACGACCCCAATATTCACTCAAAATGATGATGACACAACTTCTACTCTGAGTTTTTTGGACTCAATTTCATCATCACAAGAACCAACAAATGCTGTTTTGAATACAGTATAAGGTCCCCTTATAAAAGACATTCCCAAAAGCAAACCACGCAATTTTAATGTGATTGAAATCAAGTTGAGTGATTGTGTTTATTTAATTTTAAAACATCACATCAAACGATTTTATGTGTATATCGGGGAGTTTAAATGCAATGTGATTAGTAATGAAGAAATGATGACGAAAAATAGACTTTTGATGGACATTAATACGTGTTATGAATTTCAATTGAAACTTTTTGCTTTTAATTTGAAGTATAAATAATTATGATTTATTGCTAATAATACTGTGTTGGTAATGAATCATAATAATAGCACTATTCGAATTAAATACTTCAAGAATTTTTCACATTTTGACTTAAACGATTGCCAGTTAGAAAATTTGAAAGATAAAATTCATCATTTTAACAAGAAGCTTTTGCAACACATGTATACAAATTATCTACCACGCTTGACTGAGCAAAAATGTACACTAGGTGACGTAACCACCGAAAATGAATTTGCTTTATTTTCAAAGTTCATCAATTGTATTGAGAGTAATGTATTGAGTATTTTAAACCAGTGCTTAGTATGTATTTTTGAACATGAAAGTATGAGTCTTCATACATGTTTCACATTTAATAATCGCGAAATGTTTAATCAACTAGGGGACACGGTATTAATGTTAGTGAATTTTGACTATGTTGTTTCTATGTTTTTTAAACGGAACTGGATATATTAGTAAAAACTTTTTTGTAACATCAATGTAGAAACATTTTGTTGTTGTTTGTTAAATGTATATGTTTATTCATTTAGTCTATCTTTTAATTATGACAATCTGTATTGGAAAAAAGAAATTAACAATTACCTAATCAAAATATATGTGTACAAGTTTTTATTTTTGAATGTAAAATGAATTCCAAGTTATTAAAATAAAAGTTTTCTACTTTTGCAATTTAATAAAATTATTTTTAAAAATATTTACGAATTCAAAATATTTTTTGAAATAAATTTCAAATCTAGTGGAAATATATTTTTCGAGTTTTACTATTTTAGAAAAAAGTTTTCACTTCAAGATAAAAATATATTTTGAAATAAATTTTTTTCAATCCAAGTTAAAATTTTAAATTTTACAATTTCAGAAATAAAAAAGTTTTTAGTTAATTACATTTTTTTAATTAAACTATTCATTGTAAATTTTTTTTATTCATGCTTTCATGTTTGCATACTACATATAGATATGTAGTATATACTATGTTTTATGTAAGAACAATTATTTTAATAGTTCAAAATTATTTACAAGTTAGAAAAATATACTATGTAAGGACAAATATTTTATTAGTTCAATTATATTTACAAGTTAGAAAAAAAATTTACTAGTTTTCAATTTAAAATAAGTTTTCTAAAAACTACAAAAATATTTTATCAGTTTTAAAAAATTATATTAAAAAAAATTAAAGTTTTTATTTTTTTACGTTTTACAATTTAAGAAATAAAATTATAAAAGTTTTTAAAAATTTTCCTTAGTTAAATTTTTTTTTTGTTTGTTCAATTCATTGTATAAAATTTTTTAAACATGCTTACATACTACATAAAAATATAAAGTATGTTCACAATGTAATATATTGTATACTATGTAACATAGTATATACTATGTTTCATATATTTCATATAAGAACACAGATTTTTCTACTTCAAAATTATTTACAAGTATAGAAAAATGTTTTATTAGTTTTTCAATTTAAGAAAAAGTTTTCTAAAAAATATTTTATAAGTTTTACAAAAAAAAAAAAAGAAAAAAAAATTCAGTTTTTTTTAAAAATATTTTAAAAGTTTTACAAAAAATCAATTATGTTTTCTAAATATATATATATATATATTAGTTTTACAATTCAAAAAAGAATATATATATACATGCTATTAGTTTTCTGTTGTATACAAGTTGGAAAATATGAGTTATTGATGTTAACATACTATGTATTTATGTATCTCATAATATATATCACATGGTATATATCACATAATGTGTATGTATAACAAAATAGATAGTTATATATCACATAACGTGTGTCATATATGACTAATTGTACACTATGGTGAACTTAAGAATAATCATTTTTTATAAAAATAGCAAATAAAGCCTTTGTGCAACAATATTAAAAAGCAGAAAAACCAACGTTTAAAATGCACAAATAATATATGAAAAGCAGCAAACAGCTGTTTCGAATCTACTAGCGAGATTCTTCTTCAGTGCAAAAGGAACAGCGTGCTAGAAAAAGCAAGGCTGAGCAAAATCATAGACAGAGACGCGCTGGCTTTTATACCCTATGCGGGTGGCGAAGGCGCCGAAACAACCAATGAGAGAGAAGCAGTGGAAACGACTGGGTGGACAAGTAACGACATCTACCGGAGAAGAAGAGAAAAGAAACCAAAAAGGGGGGGAATTAAATTAACGCTTTCCAAATACTTGGAAAATCTGGAGTACTAGATAAGTCATTGACTAAAGAGTGAGAATTTTTAATGATATGGTAAGCTTCCCAAAAATCAAGATCAAGTTTAGAAGAACATTTTTGGATAATGATGGCTGAGGAAAAATCGAACCTATGCTGAGAAGACCAAGAATGTTGAGCAATAGAAGAACGTTTGAGCTCCTGATTTTTAACATAACCTTCATGCTCTTTTAAACGAAATCTAAGAGCACGTTTAGTCTGACCAATATAAGAAAGACCACACTGACAAGAGATCTGGTAAATGCCCCAATTATCTAGGCGATCAACGGGGTGTTTGAGATTTGAAAAAGGGATTTTATTAACAGGAGAAAAAATAACTTTAAAATCAAACCTTCTTAGGATTTTAGCAACTTGCTGACTGATTTTAGGAAAAAATGGTAATACAACTGAAGTATTAGAGTTAGAATTAGAATGCTTTTCAGAATGGTCGGATTTCGTCAATTTCTTATAAATAGAATCGATAATATTAGAGGAATAACCACGATCGACAGCAATAGCTTTGAGGTAATTAAGTTCAGCACTAAGTAACTGAGGAGTGGAACAAATATTAGTAGCCCGAAAAACAAAAGTATTGAAAGCAGCGAATTTCTGGTTAGGGGGATGAGAAGAATACCTGTGAGGTGGGAGGCTGACAGCAAAAGGTTTACGAAAGACGGTAGTCTGAAAGCCATTTTCACAACGAATAACAAGGACATCCAGGAAAGAAAGACAGTTATTGGTATCAATTTCAGAGGTAAATTGAATGCAGGGATCAATGGAATTCATAATAGAGAGAATATGATTAATATCGGAATTCATTTCAATCAGGACATAAACATCATCAACATAACGAACATAGAACGGAAAATTTAAGATTTCAAAAAGCTTGACCTCAAAATAGTGCATATAAATATCGCATAAAATTGGACTAAGAGGATTACCCATAGCCAAACCGTCAATCATACGGAAGAAATTACCATTGAAAACAAAAGTATTTTGCGACAAGCAAGCGCGAGTGAGGAGTATAAGTTCCTCGATTTCAAAATAAGAGAAATGGAATTCACAAAGCCTTTTCTTGAGGCAATCTAAAGCCTCCTCAACCGGAACGTTTGTAAATAATGATTTAACATCAAAAGAAATCATCATGTGACCCTGCGGCTTAAAATTATGAAGTTTTTTAACAAAAACAAAAGAATTCTTAACAGTGAAACAGTTACTGCTCAAAAGTGGGGAAAAAACAGAAACTAAATATTTGGCAAGCTTATAAGAAGCAGTACCGATACTAGAGACAATAGGTCTAAAAGGAATGTCAGGTTTATGGACATTAGGTAAAGCATAAAACCTGGCACAATGCGCAATAGACGGAATAAGGGACTTCTTAAAGTTAGCAGGAATAATGGAAGAAGACTTAATGGCAGACTTAATAGAGTTAATTTCACTAGTGGAAGGGTCTTTGCGGATATCCACATACGGACCATCATTAATTAATTTATGGGTTTTTTCCAAATACGTAGATTTGTCGAGAAGAACAATCTGACCACCTTTGTCGGCCTTAGTAATAATTAAGTTTGGATCAGAACGCAAATTTTTCAGACATTGTTTAACAGGATGTTTAAGATTGGGTTTAATTTGCCTCTTGTTAACCAAAATGCTGTTGTCAATCTTTCTAGTGTTCCATTAAGTAACAATCAGCTCGATGCTCTCAAATTGAATAACAATTTTTCTGTCTCTGCTATTCCTTCTTTACCTAATCTTATTGCTCCTATTGAAAGAGCCTTTAAGCATAGCGCTCTATCTTCTTCTCAAAAAGAGTCTATTAGGCATCTCATTGCCAATACTGTTGATTTCAATTCTAATGTTTATAAACCCAATCTTAAACATCCTGTTAAACAATGTCTGAAAATTTTGCGTTCTGATCCAAACTTAATTATTACTAAGGCCGACAAAGGTGGTCAGATTGTTCTTCTCGACAAATCTACGTATTTGGAAAAAACCCATAAATTAATTAATGATGGTCCGTATGTGGATATCCGCAAAGACCCTTCCACTAGTGAAATTAACTCTATTAAGTCTGCCATTAAGTCTTCTTCCATTATTCCTGCTAACTTTAAGAAGTCCCTTATTCCGTCTATTGCGCATTGTGCCAGGTTTTATGCTTTACCTAAGGTCCATAAACCTGACATTCCTTTTAGACCTATTGTCTCTAGTATCGGTACTGCTTCTTATAAGCTTGCCAAATATTTAGTTTCTGTTTTTTCCCCACTTTTGAGCAGTAACTGTTTCACTGTTAAGAATTCTTTTGTTTTTGTTAAAAAACTTCATAATTTTAAGCCGCAGGGTCACATGATGGTTTCTTTTGATCTTAAATCATTATTTACAAACGTTCCGGTTGAGGGGGGCTTTAGATTGCCTCAAGAAAAGGCTTTGTGAATTCCATTTCTCTTATTTTGAAATCGAGGAACTTATACTCCTGGCATATGCAAATTTCGAATCGATGATGTCACAAATTTGGAGTACTTAAGTTCTGCAAACGATTGCGCTTCATAGTCGACATGCCGAGAGCTAAAGAAATTCATGTGAATGAGGTTTCAAGGATTTGGCAGTTGAAAGGTGAAGGGAAGAGCGTTTCTGAAATTTCTGCTATTATTAATAGGTCAAAAAAATCTATTTATCGAGTTTTATCGAGTGGTTCCGAATATAAAGCAAAATGTCGGTCTGGGAGGCCACGTGTGACAAATGTACGAGAGGATCGCCTGATACAAAGACTAGCGAGTACTCAACAAATGAGCATACGTGGAGTTCAAAGCTCATCGGGACTCTCTGTATCAAAGGATACGATTCGTAGACGAATTTTGGAAAAAGGAACAATCGTTTATAGCAAAATGCAGAAGAAACCAGCTCTGAAACCACATCATAAGTTACAAAGACTTATGTGGGCTCGAAAGCATATGTCATATGGAGAGAAATGGCAGTCAGTCATATTTAGCGATGAAAAAAAGTGGAATCTGGATGGTCCAGATGGTTGTTTATCGTATTGGCATGACTTGCGGAAGGAACCTCGACGTTTTTTTAGTCGCAGACAAAGAGGGGGCTCGGTGATGGTTTGGGCAGCCTTTTGCTATAATGGACAAGTATCTCTGACCTTCACCAGTGGTCGTCAAACTTCACAGTATTATACACAGACATTAGAAGAAAACCTACTGCCATTTGCTGAGCTTCTAGGGGGTCCTCAGTGGGAATTTCAGAAAGACAGTGCTTCAATTCACACTGCAAAACATTCAAAATCTTGGTTTAATTCCCATAATATAAGAGTTCTCGACTGGCCAGCATGTAGCCCAGATCTTAACCCTATAGAAAACCTTTGGAGCATCATGTGTCGCAAAGTTTATAGCAACGCTAGACAATACTCTTCTGAAAAGGAACTTAAGACATCTATTGAGAATGCATGGTACGATATCGATCCACAAACTATGCAAGATTTAGTTTCTTCCATGCAATCTCGTGTATATGACGTAATACATAAGCATGGATGCGCAACCAGGTTTTAAAAATTGTTTATTTCGATTTTATTTAATTTGTGTCTAAACTTTTGAGACAGCAGTTTAATTTTGTTACCATTTAATTTATTGCAATATGCACAATTCCACTTTTCTTTGTTATAAATATTGTTTATATGTACAGCACATTAATTTCAAGCAGTGATTTGAAAATGGAATAAATATTTTTCAAAGTATGTAAGAATTTCTTCATTGTCTAAACTTTTGCGTCATAGTGTACTAAGTAAATTTTAAAATACTCTAGTAAATTTTTTTTCTAACTTGTAAATATAATTGAACTAATAAAATATTTTTTCTTACATAGTATATTTTCTAACTTGTAAATAATTTTGATCTATTAAAATAATTGTTCTTACGTAAAACATAGTATATACGACATATCTATATGTAGTATGCAAACATGAAAGCATGAATAAAAATTTTTTACAATGAATAGTTTAATTAAAAAAAATTAATTAATTAAAAACGTTTTTATTTCTGAAATTCTAAAATTTTAAATTTAATTTTAACTTGGATTAAAAAAAATTATTTCAAAATATATTTTTAACTTGAAGTGAAAACTTTTTTTTCTAAAATTGTAAAACTTGAAAAATATATTTCCACTAGATTTGATATTTATTTCAAAAAATATTTTTAATTTGTAAATATTTTTAAAAATAATTTTATTAAATTGCAAAAGTAGGAAACTTTTATTTTCATTATTAAAAATATTAATAATTTGGAATTCATTTTAAATTCAAAAATAAAAACTTGTACACATAGATTTTGATTAGGTAATTGTTAATTTCTTTTTTGCAATACAGATTGTCATAATCAAAAAACAGAACTAAGTGAATAAACATATACATTTAACAAACAACAACAAAATTTATTATTTAAACAATACATTTTGTATAGTTTCTACATTGATGTTACAAAAAAGGTTTTTACTAATACATCAAGTTCCGTTTAAAAACATAGAAACAACATAGTCTAAATTCACTAACATTAATACCGTGCCCCCTAGTTGATTAAACTTTTCGCGATTATTAAATGTGATACATGTAAGAAGGCTCATACTTTCATGTTCAAAAATACATACTACGCACTCATGAATTTGGTTTAAAATAGTCAATACATTACTCTCAATACAATGAGCTTTGAAAATAAAGCAGATTCATTTTCGGTGGTTATGTCACCTAGTGTACATTTTTGCTCAATTAAGCGTGGTAGATAATTTGTATGCATGTGTTGCAAAAGCTTCTTGTTAAAATGATGAACTTTATCTTTGAAATTTTCTAACTGGCAATCGTTTAGGTCAAAATGTGAAAAATTCTTCAAGTTTTTAATTCGCATAGTGCTATTCTTGGGATTCATTACCAACACAGTATTATTAGCAATAAATGATGAGGATTTATATTTCAAATTAAAAGCAAAGCGTTTCAAATGAATTCATACCACGTATTAATGTCCATTAAAAGTCTATCTTTCGTCATCACTAATCAGATTTTTCTTCATTACTAATCCCATTGCGTTTAAAATCCCCGATATACACATAAAATCGTTTGATCTAATGTTTTAAAATTAAATAAACACAATCACTCAACTTGATTTCAATCGCATTAAAATTGCGTGGTTTGCTTTTGGGAATGTCTTTCATAAGGGGACCTTGTACTGTATTCAAAACAGCATTTGTTGGTTCTTGTGATGATGAAATTGAGGTACTTGGGGAAATTTCCAAATATTTAAAATACAGGTCATTAAAAATAGTGTCCAGAAAACTCGGAGTAGAAGTTGTGCCGTCATCATTTTGAATGAATATTGGGGTCGTCGAATCCATATTGAACATGGTTTCTGCAGCATGTAAATCCTTGTTTGGAAGAAATATTGAACAGTTCTCGTTTGAATTACAAAATTCTAAACATGGGAGATTTAATTCCTTCATATTAGTATCCAAAGATGATTCTAAACGTTGATACTTTGGGTTGGGTTGGGTTGATTTTTGACGGCCAATTATCTACACGAGGGATATAGGCCCGGGGGGAGTGCCCTCCGTGGGGGTCTTTCTAAGGGAACCTAATCCGTATTAACGCATGGAAGATCCACGGCTCGAAGAAAACCACGAAAACTCCGAACGATTAGGCCGACGGGCGCGATTGGGATCGAACCCAGCACCTCCCGTCTACCAGCTTCGAGAGCAGAACCTCTCGGCCACTGGTGGAGCCGTTGATACTTTGTTATGCAATTCATTTCTATGGGAGATCTTTTCAGCATATTTAATTCACAAGCCATTTTAAATAGCAAACATTATGTGGTGTAGTTTGATCAAAAGTCAACTGTAAACTGATTGAGTTGATTTCAAATGATTATTAATATAAGTTCAAGTCAATGACGGTTTCAGTTAGAAACGATCACATTAATTAAAAAATCGAGACCTACTAAATTTTCAAATTGTCGACTGAGTCGAAAAGCATGACTATTGCTAGTATGAATATTTCATCATGTTAGATATTTTTCAAACTTGAGATTGGTAATACACGATGAATGAATCACAAGTTCAGTACAAATAATAATTTAATTAACAGGAAATTAATTAAAATATATAATGGAAGTTATAATTATACTTATATAAAATGGATTAAAATAATGAGTGGATAAATATAGTCAAATGATAATTATACTCAAATTAATTAAATTAATTAGATTCAAATGAAATTGATTAAAATAAATAGTGAATAATTATATTTATATGAATTCAAATCGGTGACGGTTTCCGTTAAAATGGGTATCAAGTAAATTTTTCAAATTGATGATTAAACCGAAAAGCATGATTATTGCTAGCATGAATATTTCATTATGATAGCTATTTTTCAAACTTGTAAATGGCAACACATGGAAAATGAAACACAAGTTCATTATATTTTTTTCTCATGAAATTGTTTAAAGTAAATAGTATGTGGATAATTAAACTTATATAAAATGGATTAAAATAATGAGTGGATAAATATAATTAATTGATAATTATACTAAAATGATAATTACACTCAAATTAATTAAATTAATTATTTGTTAATTAAACTTTAAAAAATATGTAATAAAGATAACAATAATTTAAATAACTTCATTTTCTAATCCCTCTAAACAAAAGTAATAGAAGTTGATTGTTTAAAATAGATATTATTATGATGTAGTCATACTCATATGAAATTGAATAAATTAATGAGTGGATAAATACTTCATTTAATATATCCCATCAAAAATTTTATAGTTGATTAAATTAATTAGTAGATGATTAAATTGATTTACAATTATTAGTTATGCTACTCATTAATATTACTAACACTTTATTATTATTATAACTTTATTATTTTAACTTTATTAAAATATACTTCAATTTTGCATTGTGTAAAGTCTTGGCTTAATTAAAAAATATTTGATTAACAGAACTTTGCTTGAACCATGACTTCACAACCTGACTAGGTTACCACGGGTAAAAACCCATTCATCTTGAAGGTACAAAAGAGAATATTTCGAGGTGACTGAGGTCCAACGTTTCCTCACGTTAAAAATTATTCAAGGGTCACCCTTTATAGATCATTTTCTCCTACATACGTCCTTCCAAGGAAGAGAGTTTCAGCCTCGAGGAGACGCGAGTTGACAACGGCGCCAGGGGAGGCAAAATGAGGCGCTTATGAGAACGCCGGGACTGAGTGGATTGGAGGAAAAGCTCCCTTGCGGTTTGAGCGCCGGGACAGAAGATGGACATGAGGTGATGAATTGGAGAGTGGAGAGAAGTCTGAGTTTGGATCGCATACAGAGAGGCTGGGAATAATTCCCTGCCGGAGGACTTAGAGTGTGAACTTAGTGGAAGAGGCTCGCAGATAGCCGAGGCTAGCGGGTATCCTGCGAGAGACATCAGTCTCTGTGGAACTCTGTGAATCGAGAAGGACATTTCTCCAGAGACACCAGTCTCATATGTCAAAAGACTTTTATTCATAAATAGACACTGTGTGGCAAAAGCCTTTTCTTATTATAATTTGAAAACGAACCCGAAATCTATTATGTACATATTCTTATTTAACCAAGAATAAATATCCAAAATTAGACAAAAGCGTTTTCCTGTCACTTACGCTACCCTATAAATCAGAAGACAGTGAAAACGTTACAGTGGTGGCAGCAGGTGTGATGAGTAAAGACTGAATAAATTCAGAGAAAAACCTTAAAAAAGAATAAGAAGGGCCGCAACCAGGCCACAAAATCAGCGACAGACGCCAGCGAAAGGAGTTCTTGATCCCAAAGGCAGACGGAACTGCGGAACCCCAGAACCGAAACGGTGGAAACAGGGAGAGGAAAGAGGAATTCTTGACCCCCAGCGGTAGACCGAACAGCGGAGCCCTAGAACCGAAGCGATGGAAACAGGGAGAGGAATTCTTGACCCCAGCGGCAGATCAATCAACGGTGCCCCGAAAGCAGTAGAAACCAGCGAAGGATTGACCCCAGCAGTGCTGAGAGAGGCTAAGTCACCGGGAAACAGACGCCATTTCCAGACGGAAGATCAGCAGAATCAACAACGATTCTCAGGTTAGCACTCTTTTTTTACCCGACTACGGCAAAGCCAAAGGAGGGTTATGATTTTGACAGGCTATGTATGTATGTATGTATGTATGTATGTATGTATGTATGTATGTATGTTCATCTGTTCCCTCGTAACTTCTAAACCACTAATCAGAATTCGACAAATGACATATCATTAGAAGCGTCTTAATTGTCCGCTGGTTATAGGCTATATAGATTTTCACCAAATTCAATGTGGCGCCTTCTAGCGGACAAAATATACAGAGTAAAAAAATAAAGTTAAGCTAGATATGCCGTGTTTGGTATCATTTTAAAGCGCTTCACTTGTACATTTCGAATATATATATATTACTAGCATTTGCTTGTGACTTTACTTGCATTTATGGGCTAATTGCATATAATTCACATCTTTTCGTTCTTAATTTCTTTGGTACTTAGTAATCAGAATAAGACCACTGCAGTGCCATTAGAAGGGTCTTGATCTTGATATTCTGTTGGTTGTGAGCTATAAAGTTTGTCACCAAATTTACTATTATGCCCTCTAGCGGACAAAAAGTATAAAATAAAAATATATGTAATGTGTTTGGTATTACTTGAAAGAGCTTCACCAGTATTTATATGCTTATACATAATTACAAGACTGCTTTGAAGATGTTTAAAAAAAATGAGCGATAAGAGTAAAGCGCGGATCACGGGAACTGTAATGTAGAGCAGCGTGAACGTTAATAGAATAATTTAATGCACTAATGTAAACGACATAAGCTGGGAGTACCTCCACGCGGTGAAGGCGGAAACAGTTTGATAACTGGCTAAAACTCCCATAAAAATGTCCTCTGCATTATATGCCTTCGGGCTTATGTTGTTATATGTGCGTGTGTATCTATTTGCCTATTCGTTGTCACGTTGTGTACCCGGTAACGCAGGGAAGCAACCACAGCCATCCTACTTCGATACACTGTTTAAATTTTGTCGGATTAAATAAATAAAAATAATTTTGCTGGTATTGCACCAAAAGTACCAGGTTTATATAGTCTACGAAATAGCAGTAAAAGTTAGTAGTATAGTATAGTTAGTAAGTATAGAAATAAGAAGTAGTATAATAAGTATAGGTCTATAAACAAAAACAATTTAGTTTGAGTTAGGTTAGTAAATCTAGTGTAAATAAATAGAGCTATAAATATTAACATTTAGTTTCATTATTTTAGGTATAAAATAAAAGCTTTTAAAAAATGGCTTTATCAAGGAAAACAAAAAAAGCTTCACGCATTTCTGAGACAAGAAAAAATGAATCCCCAGATATTACTGAATTTAGAAGAATAAAAGACAAAGATTATCAGAAAAATCGTAGGAAAACGCAGTCCGAACATTCTAAAGTGGAAAATCGTTGGAATGCTAAAAAACGGGCTGATAATCTTCGTGAGAAAGAAACTTCTCAAAAAAAAATCATACGTTTACATAAAGCAAAAAACTACATTGCTCAGATAAGATCGCAAGAATCTCAAAATTCTCGATCACAGCGACTTTATTCGTTAAAGACACATGCTTCCGAAACCCGAAGCTTAGAAACTCCCACTTCAAAAATACTTCGACTCAAGTCAATGAAAGATCATGCTTCTCAAGTACGTAATCTAGAATCTCCGTCGACTCGACAAACACGTTTGGAAAATATGTGTAATCATGCCTCTCAAATGCGTGATCAAGAGTCTCCGTCGACTAGACAATCACGTTTGGAAAATATGTGTAATCATGCCTCTCAAATGCGTGCTCAAGAGTCTCCGTCGACTAGACAAACACGTTTGGAAAATATGTGTAATCATGCCTCTCAAATGCGTGATCAAGAGTCTCCGTCGACTAGACAATCACGTTTGGAAAATATGTGTAATCATGCCTCTCAAATGCGTGCTCAAGAGTCTCCGTCGACTAGACAATCACGATTGGAAAATATGTGTAATCATGCCTCTCAAATGCGTGCTCAAGAGTCTCCGTCGACTAGACAATCACGTTTGGAAAATATGTGTAATCATGCCTCTCAAATGCGTGATCAAGAGTCTCCGTCGACTAGACAATCACGTTTGGAAAACATGCGTAATCATGCCTCTGAAATGCGTGATCTAGAATCCCCGTCTACTAGGCAATCACGACTTGAGTCGATGAGCAATCATGCTTCAGAAATTCGTGCTAACGAAACTCCAACATCAAGAGAGATACGACTTCAATCCATGCAGATAAATACATCTAGAACCTACCGAGCTCGAAGAATTTTGTTCGAAACAGACAAGGACGAGTTTGATAGGGCAATTTCGGAGGTATCGGACAAAACATGTTATATTTGTAAAAAAACACTATACAAAAATCAAGTAAAAAATATAACATCTAATAATCTTTTCCCGCCTAACACTCCACAAAGAATAACAGCCTGTAATCGATGTGCCAATTCTATAAGTCGTAATAAAGTTCCGTCAACGGCTTTTTGGAATAAAATGACAGTTCCGGAACCTCCTCAACAATTAGTAGCTTTATCTGAAGTTGAAATAAGGCTTGTATCAAGGATTATACCGTTTGTTAAAATAATAAAACTGGGAGGACATTTCGGACAAAAAGGGTTTAAAGGGCAGGCTGTGTTGTTTGCTCAACAAGTTGAAGAAATCACGGAACAACTACCACTGGCGATTGAACAGTGCGGTCTCACTGTTGTCATCGAAACATTAGAAAATGTTGATAGGGTCAGGGAATATAGAGTGAATTTAGACAACCTACGTGCAGCTTTAAATTGGCTTGTAAACAACAATCATCTCTATAGAGGCGTTACTCTTAACTTTGAACACCTACAAAATTCAATGAATGATGAGCATATAATTGAAATATCGCCAACAACAGTTAATCATAACCGAGAGCCACATCAACATTTTAAAGTTATTAATTCAGACCGAAAAATTCTTAGAGGTTCTTTTAATCAAGGAAGTGACATGTTTTCTTCCGACAGTAGGGGGAAACAATGCACTGCAAATGCAGCAGTTGCTATAGCTTATTCTTCCACCAAAGATCTGTCGCAATGGGACGCTTCGGACATTGATCGGGTGTTAATATTTGGTGATGCATATTACTCCCAGTGTCTAAGGAGCTTGCCAATACAACCAAATTATTTAAACACCGAAGAATTGCTCCCGGAGTTAGTCATCGCAAATATGTCTTATACACTTGATTTTGACATAGATTGTATAACAGGACTAATTAACCCAACAGTAGATGTGCTAGAAGGATATTTTTCGAGCTTATTAGAAGGTCTACGGCACTTTTTCCTGACTATTGAGAAGAATGCAGGCATAATCACCGCAGAAACAGAGATATCAATCTCTGTAATTAAACATGATACGTCGTATTACCTGTTTGATTCCCATTCAAGGGGACCTAAAGGATTTGTCGCATCAACTAGAGGTTGTGCAATGTTAATGATGTTCAGTACTATTGAATCTCTCGCTGAGCACCTACCTGTTGTCCTTATGACAAGAGGACGCAGAAACCTCCAGTATTGCATAACGTCTGTAAACGTATCTGTCAACAACATGACACCATCAAACGTATGTCCACATGAAACCACCGATAGCGAACATGACTCCGTTAATGGTCATTGCAACGATGACATCACTGCCAGATCCTTAACTAATAATGGCCAAATAAACGTCACAATGTTGATGGCTAACGAGTACCAGATACCTAATTTAATTGATGTCATAAATAATCCTGTAGGTAACGATACACCCCTCCCAGTATACGATATTCGGAGAAAGACAGCTCCTCCTATAAGCCTCCTTGTAGAAAAAAGAGCTGAGGAATTAGCATGGGTTAGACTCTTCCCTGATGGAAATAATGGATTACATGAAGAAAGGCAACACAAAATAACCCCATTGGACTACTTTCAGACTAGAGTTATGGGAAGCGACAAACGATTTCAAAAAATAGAATACCTATTTTATGCTCTGTCTGCAGTAGAATTGTTAAGAGCACGCCAGAATGTATCTGTTTGTGGAAGACTTCGACAAGATGGGATACAGCCGGAGGATCTTATACAAAATATACATTTATGTATGAGAAACATACGAGGGACTTCTTCCTACTGGCACAGGGCTTTTACAGAGCTAATGGCCATGGTCAGAAACTTAGGGCCACCCCATTTCTATCTTACATTATCCTGTAATGATTTGAATTGGCGGGACATGTTAAAAGCTCTCTTGGTGGCAGATGGTAGGCCTGATTTTCCTATCGACGATCTGACTTATGATGAAAAGCTAAGATTAGTGGAATCGTATCCAGTAACCCTGTCGCGCCAGTTTATGTTCAGGTTTAATGCTCTTATGCGAGTATTAAAAAGCAAATCGAATTATATATTGGGTCATGAACTGGTTGATTTCTGGTGGCGGGTTGAATTTCAATTAAGGGGATCTCCACATATACATATGATTGTTTGGTGTAAAGATATGCCCGATTTCAATTCGCCAGAAGGAATTAATCTGCTTGAAAATATAATTACCTGCGAAATACCTGAAAACGATTCAGAATTAAAAGATCTTGTCACCAGACTTCAAACTCACAGACACACACATACATGTTACAGTTATAGAAGTCCAAATTCATGTAGATTTGGGTTTCCAAAACGAAGCTCAGAAAGAACAGTAATATTGGATGACAACCAAGCTACTTCAAATGGTGGAAAATTTTATATATTAAAGAGACGCTCGGAAGAATCTATGATTAATAATTACAATGCAACACTACTACGATTGTGGGGTGCTAATATTGACATACAGCCTGTGGTTTCAGCTCTTGGCGTTGCGTATTATATCGCTAAATATATCGCGAAATCGGAACCAGCGAACCTGCAAACCGCAATAGCAGAAGCGCTTTATAGAGTTAGAGAAAGAGGAGGAAATTTTGGCCAGCAGATATTTGCCGTTCAGAATTGTTTGATGAATCATCGTCAAGTGTCAGCGCCGGAGTGTGCATACAGGCTGTGCCACCTGAAGTTACGCGACAGCTCCAGGAAGTCAACATTCGTTAACACATGCAAGCCTGAGCTCAGGTACAGGATGTTACGTTTTGATTCGGATACAGTTGAGCCTTGCAAAAATATATTCGAACGATATGAAAGTCGACCACGGAACTTAGAAGAATTGAGTCTCGGTGAGTTCGCTGTCAATTATGAGCCGATAAGTTCTATTACTTATCAAGACGATGACGATGGAGATGCTGATGCCTATGAGCAAGAAACTGAAAACCAAGAGCCAATAATAAATTTGCTGAATAGAATGGGTAGAATGAAGAAACGATCACGGCCAGCAGTTCTACGAACTCGATATTACACCGCTGACTCCGACCCTGAAGCGTACTATTACAGTTTGCTAGTTACGCATTGTCCCTTCCGTAGTGAATGTGAGCTGTTAGAGGGGTACGACAATGCTAAAGATGCTTTCTTGGCGAAACGTGGTCTTTTAAGACCACTTCATTCTGGGTATGATAATGAGCTATTATCTCGTTGGGAAAACGAAATACAAGATGCCCTTCGACGACTAGCTGCTGAACAAGCAGTCGACATGTGTGCCAATAATAGCGCCACGAATCAGACTTCAATATTACAAAATCCATTTCATCACATTAATATTCAAGAAGATGATTTTGAAGACAATATGGTAGTAAACATTATGTCTGATGAGGATTTTTTGAGGGGAGTCAATTCCTTAAACTACGATCAAAAACAGTTGTTCACCAAAGTATGTGACAAATTACGAACAAATACTGATGACCAACAAAGATCACTCCTAATGTTCATTACTGGCGGAGCTGGAAGCGGCAAAAGTTTCACTCTAAAACTGCTGGTTGAACAAATTCGAAGACTATCCTCAAATACAAGTGTCATAGTCACGGCACCAACTGGTGTTGCTGCCCGACTAGTCGGAGGATGCACTTTACACAGTACTTTTGTATTGCCTATTGAAAAGGGCCGAACAGTTACCTTGAGGCCGCTGACCGGAGATCGTCTGCAAAGGGAAAGAAATAAATGGAGAAATATCAAGTGGGTTATAATAGACGAGGTCTCAATGGTGCCCTATTCTACACTAAGAAATATTCACCTGAGGCTACAAGAGCTTAAACAGAACGACCGAGTCTTCGGAGGTGTCAACGTTCTAGCTTTTGGCGATCTCATGCAGCTACCCCCGGTTGCTGCTACACTTGGGGGCGCGTATTGCTTCAAGCAGCCGGAACATCATGTACATGAACCACACTTGTGGAGGATGTTTGATTTCTGTGAATTGAGCCAAAATATGCGCCAAGCCAACGATAACACTTTCGTTGATCTTTTGAACAATATCAGAGTAGGCAAACTGACCTTAGAACAACTGGCCACGTTAGACACAAGAAAAATAACTAATGAAACAAACGATTATGATGAAATAGTACATATATATCCCACTTTGAAACAGGTAGAGGCATATAACACCAAGATGTCGGAACGTTTAACATTACTTACTAAAATGTACACCATCACAGCAATAGATACATCTACTGAATCGAAGACATACGGACAGACCCCGAAACCTGAGCATTTACCTAGTGACCCCAATAAGACTGGGGGTATAATAAACAGTATCGAACTGGGAATCGGCTCCAGAGTAATGCTTCGTAGAAATTTGAATGTAAACCAGGGTTTAGTAAACGGAGCGATGGGAGTGGTGAAGGCCTTTGAATGGCCTGCTCTTCGGCGCGATCAGTTGGAACAGGGAGAACAGCCAAGCGCTGTTCTCATACAATTTGACGACGCATCCATAAAAGCCGATATTAACGGACTTGTCAGAATCGAGCCTTGCCTCACTGAATTTGACGGCTTGAGGGGGTCTGGGAAAATTCAGGTAAAATGCTCCCGCTGATTCTTTCTTGGGGTTGTACTGTACATAAATTACAAGGTTGTACTCTGGATAAAGCAGTTATCGATCTAGGAAAGTCATTGTTTGCTAAAGGACAGGCCTATGTCGCTCTCAGTAGAGTCAAAACCATAGAGGGTTTGTTTATAAGTGCCTTGGATCATAATAAGTTGCTTAAAAATCCACATGACAGTCAATCGTTAGCAGAATTAGATAGATTAAGAAATCTTCCTAGGTCATCTTAATACATGAAACCTTCAATCTACATTACACATTTACACATTACACTAACGACCTCATCCACTAATCGGTCCATTACCCATTTGCTGCCATCGACGGATATGTGCGTCACTACTACCAAATACTGGAAGCGTCATACGTCAAAAAATAAAGTTAAGATAAATATGCCGTGTTTGGTATCATTCAAAAGCGCTTTACTTGTACATTTTGAATATATCTATATATTACTAGCATTTGCTTGTGACTTTACCTGTATTCATGGGGTACTTTTATACTTTTTCAGCGTAGTTTTTTGTCGTAGTTGGGTTTTAGTTTTTTTACTTTATCTTGTTTGTTCATAGCAGAGGTCTCGCTGTGTAGAAATTTTGATTTTTGAGGAAAATTATTATTAATAACTATGTTATGTAAAGATTTTAAATTGAGGTTACAAAACCTAGAGAACTGAAATTTCAGAAATGTGTTCAATTTAAATTCTAGTAAATTTATTGGATAGTTAATTCTTTAATGATAATTCTTTTGAATAAATTTAATTCCATGTGAATTAGTATTTAATAAGTCAATAAAGATAGTCTGAGATTCCAAAAAAAAAAATATATATATATATATAAATGTACTGTTAAAATTCTTTGAGGCTAGTAAGAAAAATGTTATTTTACAAGAGCATTTGATTTAAAATTCATGTTTTAGGATTTTATAATTCTTTTGTGTAAATTTAATTCTGCGTGAATTAATATTTAAAGAATCAATAAGGAATTTAAGATTCTAAATGAATGTGATATTATTCAAATGCTTTGAAATGAGTTAGAAAATTTTACCTTGCTAGTACATTTTTATTAGTATTTTTGTTCATAATCTTGGAATTTAAGATAATATTATTCGAAATTAAATAAAAAGAGTTGGTGCACAAAGTGCAGTTGACAGTGTAATGATAAGTGTTGTTTATCATAGTATAATATCGCTTTTGTCTTTATATTTTCATGTCGCGAAATTTTGGAAATATTTAAATAAGGAAAGTAATTTAGAGGCATTAATTTATGTAGTAAAACTTGAATAATTGTTGTGTAAACATTATTGGCCTCGGAATGGCAACGTATGTTGGGAAAAAGAAGTGCGATCTGAAGAAGTTGGCGATTGAATTCGGAGCAGACTTTGAAGAGTCAGATAATATTGCTAAAATTATATAAAAAAAAAAAAAACCTAATCGAAATTCCAGATTATGATGAACCTTTGGCATTAGCCCAGCTAAAAATTATAGAGAAAGATAGATTGGAGAGAGAAAACGAAGATAAATTGGAAAGAAATAAGGATAGGATTTTTTAAAGGGAAGAAAAATCGAAAGGTTTAGAACGAGCATGAATTAGCAAAATTAAGATTAGAACGGGAACCAGATGCAATTAGTTTGGCCTCTAACCAAAGCGAAAGAGAACCAAAGATATCTTTAAAATCAGTTCTACCCAAATTCGACCCTGAAAAATCCGAAATTTCAATTTATCTGAGTTTATTTGAGACGCAAGCGCAAAAGGCTCAAATTGAAAAAAATCAGTGGGTCACTCATTTATTAGGATTATTACCTACGGAGTTAGGGGAGCTTATTCTACGAGAATCGCCCTCGTATTCAGACGATTTCGATCATATCAAGAAAGTATTGCTGGAAAGTTTCAACTTTCGACGGAAGATTTCCGATTAAAATTCGTTACGTCACAGAAATCCGATAACAAAACTTGGAAAGATTTTGTGTACGAGGCTTCCAACTTCTTTGACCAATAGTTAAGCGGTCTAGAAATAACGACGTATGATCAGCTTAGGGAATTGATTATCACGGATCAATTAAAGCGTAAGGTTAGACCGGAGGCTAAGCGGCATTTTATCGACGTATGGAGTTCGATAACCACTCCATTTGAGTTAGCAAAAGAATTAGACACATATGATTCGGCGAGGAAAGTCGTTAAGCGACAAGGGCCATCTAAATTCCATAACCCAGCGAAACCTTTAGAGCGAAATAAATTCGCGGGCAATCAAAACCGGAAAGAAGAACGGAAGAGAATAGGGCAAATTGGAGAGATAAAGACAACTCTAAGAATAGAAATGCAATTTTCTATAAAAAAGAAGGAAATTACCTGCTTCATGTGCAAAAAAACAGGGCACTATAGTTACTCCTGTAACGAGTTAAAAAAGGCTGAAAAGGATGAAGCAGTTTACCATATCGCGGGTCTACAAGACCTGGAAGAAGCATCTGAACCCTACGTCAGTCGCGGGTACATTAATGGGAACTTCGGTGTTTGCCTATTGTAGAAATAGAAATTAATCTGAGTACCGATGATACTATACGGACCAAGGCGGCAGCAATAGATAAAGGAACTGACATGGTTCATTATTTGTTAGGGAACAAAACGCAGCAATTAATTGGTAGGCGGGGACGATACCCGCGTTCAATCATCGCAGTTCGTACTGAGCAGCGAGCTCACCCAGAAAAGGCGAGTATTAAAACCAAAACTAGATCGCAGAGCACGTCCATTCCCCTAACGCGTGGGAAGAGCAAATAACCAGCGCCGCGGTAAAGGGAGGGAAATTTAAGTGTGACCCCCCCCCCCCCCCGATGCCGGAGAGGGACCCAGAGGAGACGATCGTGGTCGAAGAGGAAAAGGGAATTTTTCTACCTGTAGTTGGGAGCGCGCAGCCAGTAGCGAATTTGAATCCCGTTAATGAACAGGATTTGAACTTGGCTGAGAGACAATTTAGCTGGAAGGGTGGGGAGAGTCGAGACTTTAAAATTCAACCCCCCGGACGCAGTGCGAGAAAGAAGAGCCAGTTTAGTAACGGAGAAAAAGCAAGAGACTTTTCTACGGCTAAGCGAGACCGTACCGCGGTATGAAAACTTGGCCCTACGAAATAAAGAAAATGTGGGTGACGCTCAAGAGAGTGTCAAGTTAGATTGTGTTAGGCAGAGAGTGGACGAGGTGAAATCGCATTTCGAAATGAAAGAGGGGATGGAGATTAGGAAAATAAAAGATCCCAAGGAATTTGAACGAAAACAAATGGTAATCCCGTTGAAAGTCAAAGTAAATATTTTGTCCTTATGTAAGGAGAGTGTAGTCGGGCTTCTGAGTCTAAAGAAGTCAGTTTATTAATTCTTGAATTGATATTTTTGGCCAAAAACCGTAAACGAAATTAAAAGGTTATACGAGAGATGGAAAAGAGATGAACGTTCGAAGGGTTTAAAAATCGTTCATGTATTGGATTTAATTAAACGTATCAGTCGATTTCAGGAATTAGTAGAGAAAACGGGGCGAAAACTCGTGAGGTTAGTAAAAGGAGGGGTATTTTCCCTATAAATCCGGGAGAAACCTATTTGAGTACGCTAGATTTAGGCGTTAGAAGGCAAGACAATTCAGAGTATGATTTTCCTAAGATTTTGGTTTTTCGTATTTAAACAACGCGAAAAGAGTTTCCGATTATTGGAGCAATCATATGGGACAGAGAGGAATTGTATTAGACCGCATGAGAGGAGTAAAAATTAAAGTGAAACTATCTAGGGGCAAATCAGTGCAGCGTACAAATAAATATTGGGTAAGGTTGATCAAGAAAAGCGTCGTAAATAACCCAAGATTATTCCACTGGTCACTGATTCAGCAACCTTACCATTACTTTGTCAAGCACCGGCCCAGTATAGAAGCCGTATTCCTTGAGTGTTTATGTAAGGTTGAATAACCGTAAGCACTAACTAAACTTGTATGAATGTGAGTCTAACTTGGTCTCAAATGTTCGATTTTTCCAGCTGTGGGAAAAATCGCTACCACAGGAAGGGAGTGCTGTAAAGTATTGGGTTAATTAAAAAATATTTGATTAACAGAACTTTGCTTGTACCACGACTTCACAACCTGACTAGGTTCCCACGGTAAAAACCCATTCATCTTGAAGGTACCAAAGAGAATATTTCGAGGTGACTGAGGTCCAATGTTTCCTAACGTTAGAAATTATTCACGGGTCATTACTTATAGATCATTTTCTCCTACATACGACCTTCCAAGGAAGAGAGTTTGAGCCTCGAGGAGACGCAAGATGGCAACGGCGCCAAGGGTGGAACAAGGGGACGCTTAGGAGAACGCCGGGACTGAGCGGATTGGAGGAAAAGCTCCCTTGCGGTTTGAGCGCGGCGACAGAAGATGGAGATGAGGAGGATGAATTGGAGAGTGGAGAGAAGTCTGAGTTTCGATCGCATACAGAGAGGTCTGGAATAATTCCCAGACGGAGGACATAGGGTGTGAACTTAGAGGAATAGACTCGCAGATAGCCGAGGCCAGCGGGTATCCTGCGACAGACATCAGTGTCTGTGGAACTCTGTGAATCAAGAAGGGCATTTCTCCAGAGACATCAGTCTCATGTGTCAAAACACTTTCATTCATAAATACACACTGTGTGACGAAAACCTTTTCTTATTATAATTTGAAAACGAACCCGAAATCTATTATGTACATATTGTTATTTAACCAAGAATAAATATCCAAAAGTTAGACAAAAGCGTTTTCCTGTCACTTACGCTACCATATAAATCAGAAGACAGTGAAAACGTAACAACTGGTTTAAAATTATAGAGTGAGTTAAATGAAGAAAACTTAAAAATAAAAAAATGTATTTCCACAATATTATTAGAGTTTCATTCACTTAGAAAGAAAGTCCAAATCATTTGTAATGGAATCAATAAAATATTAAGACATCTTGTTAAAATGAAAACATACAAGTTTTTTCAATTGAGAAAAAAATTATTCTTCGTTAGTTACAAAAATGATAGCATATGTATAATGAAAACATATGTCTATTTCAAATCAATGAAAATTCGATATTTGATGAAGATATTTCATTTTGCAAAGTTCTTAATTGTGATGTTAATTCTTCTAATTGCTTAATCAATCCATTACGCTATTCCAATTTAAGTTGGGTAGGTAAAAGTTGAATTTTTCTGTGTTCAGCTAAGTCGAATTTATCAGAAAAAACTTGAGCACAATCATCACATTTGAATTGCTTGGAAAACTCACTTTTCTTCGGAATGATATGAATTTTAAGATGATTTCTTAAGTCCATCTTTCTCGAAAACGTTTCTTCACACAGTTCACATTTATGAAACTTTCCGTTTTTAATGTGAATTAGCAAATACTTTCGTAAATCACATTGTTGAACAAATGTTTTCTTACACTTGTCACAACTCAAAGGCTTTTTTTTCTAAATGAAACTTTGTGTGTCTGATTAACACAATCTTTCTTGAAAAAGATTTACCACATGTTTCATATTGGTACATGGTAGATGTCATGCGATGAATTATCACATGTTCCATTAAAGAACTCTTTCGAAAAAACAACATTCCACATACGTCGGACATAAAAAGTTTTTTTTTTTTTTAAATGGATGTTCATATGTTTTAAAACTCGTGTTTCTCCTAAAATTCTGCTTTACATTTTCCACAAATATAAGGCAATTTTAACTGTTCTGATGAAGCAGGAATACTTTTACTAATCAAAACGGGCACATCTTTTATCTGCTGTTCACTCATCTTATCCGAATTGTCGACAATAGTCGATTGTGTATCATTAATAACATCCATATTCATTTAAAAAAAGAAGGGGAAAAAATTCTTTTAACTTTGCGACAGCAAAAAATACAGCACGTGCAATCAAAACAGTATAAAACAGAATACATGAAATGAAATCCAACTACATTTAAATCAATGTAGGTGGCGCATCAGAAAAAAAGAAGATCACCGGATAACTATTTAATACATTAACCGTTGTGTTCATTTAATAAAAATAAGCAAGTGTACAAAATGAATCATTTTATAAATTCATTTCTTTTTGAATTAACCTGTTTTATCATTAAATTATTAACATTTATTGTGAATCCTACTAAAATGCGAGTGTTACAAAAAAAATCTGATTCATTTCTTAATTGTTAGTTAATTAAAACAGTGAGTCATTAAGAAAATTTGTTTTCCCAATACAATTGAATAAAGAACCATTATCTTGTTTATCACATATAACGGAAATACGGTTTATCATTACATCTAGATTAGAAACAGTACATCCTGTTTATGCATGATCAAAACAACAAACACACAAATAGATATGACAGAAAAAATCTTTTAAAATCGAAGAACTGGTTAGTTTTAAATAAAAAAAGCTGAGGAATAATCTGTTTTGGTTTAATTGTGTATCATTTTAATGCCCTTGTGGTGCAATTGGTAAGCGCAATTCACCGTTAATGAATAGGTTGATGGTTCGAATTCATCCAAAGGCGATTATTTTTTTAACTAAAATCCACAAATTTTGTTACAGTATAAGTAAAAAAGAAACATTCTGGGTGAGTGATAATAAAAAATTCATTAACTGCTCGAGAAAATCCTGATTGAAAAAATAACATTACGCTAAAATTTCATTACTTTCCTAAAATCCAGTTTATAAATTATCTTTTCGTTAAATTTACAATACTTTCCCGAAGTTGAAGTAGGCATTATTAAATCTAAGAAATTGAATTAATTTCTCGAAGTACATAACATACAAATATTTAATGTTTATTTCTCTAAATTCAATGGCAACAGTCTTCAATTTCGTTCAGTACATAATACAGGGCAACACTATGTTAATAGTTTCCCCAATGTTGAAATAGATACTAAAATGAATAATTGCTAGCAAAACCTATTCATCTGAAATTTAAATAATTTCTCGAAGTACATGTTATTTAAAATATATATATGTATAATGTTTATTTCTCATTTTTTCTAAAACCAATGACAACACTTTGTTAAAATTTCTTCTAACGTAAATTCATTAACCCGCTGATTTTTAAAAAGAAGACGTTAAAAAACTGAAAGAAAGCAAATTCAAGTGAAAAAAGTCCTTCCGGCCAGTGCCGGGAGGAAGAGGTAGCTTTCATATTCCTTATTTTTAAAAAGCCAACTTATATTATTCAAACACACGAAGCTCAATTAAGTGGAAACCGAATGTAGGAGATTCAATACTAAATTTTATCAATACTAAATCATTATGAATGAGAATTTCGCGAAATTAGTCAGCTTTATCCAAGCTGCTTTTATTTAAAATCATTTATATTTGGCTGCCAAATTCGGCGATTTCTTAAAGTGCCTGCCATTTTAAGACAACATGGTAGATGAGGCTAACCAGTGAACTTGGTCGAGACCTTAGTAATTGCTGTGCACATGATCACTCATATCGGAATCGGTTGATATATACGAGTGCTGTCGCAGGCAAAAAATCAGATTTTTCAAAATGTCACCAACTTTAGGAATTGAAACTACTATATCTGAGCCATTTTTTAAGATAAAGGCAAACAAAAAATGCTCCTGAATCCTTATACAAGGTCAAATACTTAAGAAAGAAACCTTTTTCAATTTCTAATTTTTTTGCACCTCACTTTAAATATAATTTTTTTTTTTAATTTAATGGCCGCCATTTTGAAACAAGATGGCTGATGAAGCTGGCCAGCGAACTTGGTCGAGATATTGATGTATACTATCCACATGCCTTCTTCCATCGAAATAGGCGAATACGTGTGGTATCGCGTGACAAATATAAGATCGTTTCAAAGTGTTAGCCATGATAGAAATTCAAAGTGCTATAATTCAACCACTTTTTAAGATATAAACAAAAGAACGAATTTTCAGAAACAAAAACTGCTCCAGAATCTTTGTATCAAGGCCAAACACATAAAAAAAATGCTTTTTCATTTTCCAATTTTTTAATACCTCATTTTAAATTTTAAATTTAATTTATTTTTAAATGGCAACCCTTTTGAAACAAGATGGCGAATGAAGCTGGCCAACGAACTCGGTCGAGACATTGGTCTGTACTATGTACAGACCAAGTTACATTCAAATCGGTTCATAAATACGCCTGTTATCGCGTGACAAAAAATCCCTGCCGGCTCGGGCCTACAGGCGGAGGTAGATTTCGATGTTAAGTACTAAATTCTCCAACAAAACTTAAATCAAGATTAGAGATAAAACCCAGTTTCTTCACAAAGAGCGAGCTGTAGGGAGCTAAACTTTTTGTGAAAATTGTAATATACACGAATACACACACACATATATATGGAATAGGTTTAAAAAATGGCTACAAAAAATTCAGAGAACCTTAAATAGTTAAAATGTGTTAATATTTCCATAGTCGGGTTTTTATCATGTTTTAATACGTTTCTTCAAACTTACATGGCGTTACATATTCACCAGCTGAGGTCCATTATATTTCCAATATGACGCAATATACATATTTTTTTAATTCGTCAAACTATTTATTTTGAGTTTTCATGCTGAAATCTTGCTCTAGGAAACTTATGACGTAATATTCAATTTGTTTTCAATTTGTCAAACTATTTAATTTTACACGTGAAAATTTTGCAAAAGAAAAGTAATTGTTGTGGTGAGAATTTTATTATTTGTTTTTTTTTTTTAATTCTTGGCAACTGCTATAACGAAAAACTTTTATTTTAGGTAGATTTCGTAAGAAATACTACCTATTGCAGTCGTTACCATTGTGCGACTTTTGAAAAATTCCTTCATAACTTTTCATTACATGACCCCAGGAACCCAAAACCACCCCCACCTAAAAAGTTTATATATATATATAGTATATATATATATATATATATATATATATATATGTATGTATGTACTAAATTTTGTCCGCACGATAAAAGTCGCAATTATGCACGGAACGTCTTCAAACTCGCCAACAACTTTAAGATGGCTAATTTCTCGGCGGGGATTGAAAATGAGCAAAATCGGTCCAAGGGAATGGGAATGGGGAAGGTTTAAAATTTTGAATACCGTCTTAACATGATTCTGATAAAACCAGCTTTTACACAACAATGGCAGGAAAAAATAAATATTTTTCGTTATAGCTGTTGCCAACAATTAAAAAAAAGCAATAAAATTCTCACCACAACAATTGTTTTTCTAATGCAATGTTTTCACGTGAAAAATTAAATTAGATAAACAGTTTGACGAATTGAAAACAAATTGAATATTACGTCATATGTTTTCTAGAGCAAGATTTCTGCATGAAAATTCAAAATGAAATAAATAGTTTGAAGAATTAAAAAAACAACAAAATATTGCGTCGTATTGAAAATGTAATGGACCACAGCAGGTGAATATGTAACGTCATTGAGTTTGAAGAAACGTATTAAAACATGATAAAAACTCGAGTATGGAAATATTAACATATTTTAACACTTTGAGGTTCTCTGAATTTGATTTAGCCATTTTTAAACCTGTTCCATATACATGCGTGTGTGTATATTAGAATTTTCACAAAATGTTTAGCTCCCTAGAGCTCATTCTTAGCGAAGGAACTGGGTTTATCTTTAATCTTGATTTAAGTTTTGTTGGTGAATTTAGTACTTAACTTCGAAATCTACCTCCGCCTGTAGGCCCGAGCCGGCAGGGATTTTTTTTTTAGACTGACTCTTTTCTAATTTTTGAATATGTCCAAACCTTGATCTCGTGATTGTGAATTTTCATTACTCGTGCTTTCAAATTATGGATAATAAAAATACCAGAGCATCAGTTAATTTGTTTATCATGTACGTCATAAAGAAAATAAAGTATGTTTAAATTTAAATCCTACAAATATATATATATATATATATGTATGTATGTATGTATGTACTAAATTTTGTCCGTACGATAAAAGTCGCAATTATGCACGGATGGTCTTCAAACTCGCCAACAACTTTGAGATGGCTAAGATCTCGGCGGGGATTGAAAATGGGCAAAATCGGCCCAAGGGAATGGAAATGGGGAGGGTTCAAAATTTTGAATACCGTCTTAACATGATTCTGATAAAACCGGCTCTTTCAGAACAATGACAGAAAAAAATAAATATTTTTCGTTATAGCAGTTGCCAACAATTAAAAAAAAGCAATAAAATTCTCACCACAACAATTGTTTTTCTAATGCAATGTTTTCACGTGAAAATTAAATTAAATAAACAGTTTGACAAATTAAAAACAAATTGAATATTACGTCATAAGTTTTCTAGGGCAAGATTTCCGCATGAAAACTCAAAATGAAATAAATAGTTTGACGAATTAAAAAAAAAATCAAAATATTGCGTCATATTAGAAATATAATGGACCTCAGCAGGTGAATATGTAACGTCATGTGAGTTTGAAGAAACGTATAAAACGTGATAAAAACCCGACTATGGAAATATTAACATATTTTAACACTTTGAGGTTCTCTGAATTTGCTTTAGCCATTTTTAAACCTATTCCATATACATGCGTGCGTGTATTCGTGTATATTAGAATTTTCACAAAATGTTTAGCTCCCTAGAGCTCATTCTTAGTGAAGGAACTGGGTTTATCTCTGATCTTGGTTTAAGTTTTGTTTGTGAATTTAGCACTTAACTTCGAAATCTACCTCCGCCTGTAGGCCCAAGCCGGCAGGGATTTTTTTTTTCCTGCCATTGTTGTGTAAGAGCTGGTTTTATCAGAATCATGTTAAGACAGTATTCAAAATTTTGAACCCTCCCCATTTCCACCCTCTTTTGCCGATTTCGCCCATTTTCAATCCCCGCCGAGATATTAGCCATCTCAAATTTGTTGGCGAGTTTGAGGATGATTCCTGCATAATTTTGACTTTTATCGTGCGGACAAAATTTAGTACATACATACATATATATATATATATATATAAACTTTTTAGGTGGGGGTGGTTTTGGGTTCCTGGGGTCCTATAATGAAAAGTTATGAAGGAATTTTTCAAAAGTCGCACCATGGTAACGACTGCAATAGGTAGTATTTCTTACGAAATCTACCTAAAATCAGGTCGTTTTAAAATGTCAGCCACAATAGAAATTCAAAATGTTATAACTCAGCCATTTTTTTAGATGTAGACGAAACAAAACCTGTTCCGGAATCTTTGTATTAAGGTCAAACACATACAAAAAAATCTTTTTCATTTTCCAATTTTTTGGTATCTCATTTTAAATGTAATTTTTTTTTAATTTTTTTAAATGGCCACCATTTTGAAACAAGATGGCGAATGAAGCTGGTCAACGAACTCGGTTGAGTTATTTGTATGTACTATGTACACACCAAGGTACATCCAAATCGGTTCATAAATACGTTTATTATCACGTGGCAAAAATCAGGACGTTTCAAAATGTCAGCCACGCTAGAAATTCAAAATGCTATAACTCAGCCATTTTTTAAGATATAGACGAAACAAAAACTGCTCCCGAATCGTTTTATCAAGATGAAACACATAAGAAAAAAATATTTTTTCAATTTTCAATTTTTTGCTACCACATTTCAAATTTAAATTTTTCTTAAAATTTTAAATGGTCGCCATTTTTAAACAAGATGGCGGATGAAGCTGGCCAACGAACTCGTTCGAGACATTGGTCTGTACTATGTATAAACGAAGTTACATCCAAATCGGTTCATAAATACGCCTTTTATCGCGTGACAAAATTCAGGACGTTTCAAAATGTCAGCTTCGCTAGAAATTCAAAATGCTATAACTCAGCCATTTTTTAAGATATAGACGAAACAAAAACTTCTACGGAGTCTTTGTATAAAGGTCAAATACATAAGAAAAAAATATTTTGCCATTTTCAATTTTTTGGTACCATATTTCAAATTTTAAATTTTTTAAAAATTTTTAAATGGCCGCCATTTTGAAACAAAATGTCGGATGAAGCTGGCCAACGAACTCGGTCGAGACATTGGTATGTACTATGTACACACCGAATTACATCTAAATCGGTTCATAAATACGAGAGTTACAGTGTGACATAGGTCAGATATATATATATATATATATATATATATATATATTGATATATATATATATATATATATATATCAATTTTGAACGGAGGGTGGTTTCGGGGTCTGGGGGTCATGATCGATGAAAATATACCAAAATTTTTTGAAATCGCTTTCCTCCGAACGGCTGCAATAGGTAGCTTTTTGTAAAGAAAGCTACCTAAAACAGTGGGGCTCGCCTAGCCCAAAATTGAAGTGAAGAAACAGTAGAGCTCGTCCAGCCCAATAGTTAAAGAAATAATCTAATAATGGAAAGATTGGTGGTTCGAAACCATGCAATTAGGTAAAGAAATGAATGAACTTGCAGCAAAGGGATAATAATAATTACCAATTTTCAGTTCTAAATGAAATTTTTCAAGTTTCCATTTAGATTCTCTTTGGAGAAATTCGAAAAATGGGAAGTTTAGGGGGGGGGGGGGCGTTCGAAACCCGTAAGAAAACAGTTTTAATATGACAAACTCAACGTATACAGGACGATACAAAATTAAATTGTGTTTAACCCTTTCCACTGCAATCAGGTCTTCATCAAATGACTTAAAACTAGATGAGGCTACTTAATTTTTACTGTTTCTTCATTAATGCAAAGCATAACATTTCTCCTTTTTTTCGAAGATTCTCTAAAGTTTTTTCCAAAAACATAGTTGTTCATTAAAACCTTTCATTAAGAATACAAATTAAATTAAAAAAAAGAACCGTCATCTAATAATACAATTCGAGTTTAATCTCATCGAAACTAACCTACTATTTTTGACAAAGTTCAGAATAAACGAAAAATTAAATATGTTACAACACGTAAAACTTTTCTCTTTCAAAAGAAAAAAAATTAATTTTTCAGGGGGAAGGGGGTTGGGGGACAGGGGTCAAGGTGAGTGGGAGCAGTAGCCGAACCTCTAACAGTTTCCACAATTTAAAGTGGTTCCAAAACCAATTCTCTACTTATAAAAAAATTAAGCCCCCCCCCCCCCCCGAAAAAAAAATTTAGCCCCTCTCAAAAAATTTAACCCCTCCTACCCCCTCCTTGTATAAGATGATTCAATAAAAAATATGCCTTCCAATCGAAAAAAATTCTCTTAAACCTCATCGTACTGTAGTATGATTCTTCCTCCTCCTCTCTCCACCTCCACCTCCTCAATCGAACACCCTTTTTCCTAATACTCTCCTTATAACTCAATAGGTAATTGATGGATAAAAAAATGGAAAAAGCAGTCAATTCCAAATCGCCTCCATGGCCAGGCTTTCCAGTTTTACATCCTTCCGTTAAAAAAAATTAATTTGTAAATGTATCAAAACGTTTTCGGGAACGTTTACGCTGCCCACAGACGCTTGTTTTGCCGTCCTTCTGAAGTTTTCATGGAAATCTTTTGGTCATAACCATTCTGAGGTTTTTCATAAAAGAATGAGGGGAATCAACAATGGGTCAGGAGATAAGGAGCTCAATCTTACTTGAAGGAAAGATTCCTCTTTTGCATGACATCAGTCCCTTTCTTTTTAAAGCCATTAAAAATCAAACACATCGCATGGCCACAAGAAACGACGCCGACACTGATAACAGTTAGAAGGATGGTGCGTTCGCAGCTTTAGGACACCCTGTAGAAGGATCTTTCTTTCTTCTTTATTTAAAAAAAATGTTTCTAGAATATATATTTAATTTTATATTTTAAGTGTTAAAAACTAAATAAAACAGGCGAGTTTTCAACATGATTTTAAGGGTGTTCTCAAATCCAAAAGGGCAACTTTCTGACATAAATTTTAATTTATTTTTGTTCGAAAATGCATGAAACTAGCGGGTGTTGTTGTTCAGAAACTATGTCATCGAGCTGGTTTTTTTTTCATTTTTTTGCAAACGCAATACATCTTTCAGAAAATAGCGACGTTTTGAACCGAATTTCCGCGCGAACGGAGAATAAGCACTCAAGAGCGGGCAAAAACGTGTTTGTCACGTGATCAAAAAAGCTTATAACTCAATAAGTAATGGATGGAACAAAAAATGGAAACAACAGTTCAATTTTAAGGCCAATGTCAGACGGGCGTCTCTTTTGCTGCTTTTTTGCTTAAGTATTATCCATTCACAATGGTGAATGAGCCCTTATTTTGAAAATCAGACAAGTGTGATTGTTGTATTTTCTGTTTTGCTTGATTTTTTTTTATGTTGAAGTAGATCACATTTAATGAATAATGTGCAATTTTGAAGTCCTGAAAAAACTTTCCCTTCCCTGTAGAAAATGTCAAAGTTCAAGGTTGTGAGCGTCATTTTTCATGAAAAGTGAAATGCGAGTATGTTTGCCGTGCTAAAGCTTGGGAAAGCAACGAAATCCCAAAATTCTTTTGTGATGAAATATTAGTATAACACTACCTGCTTAGTAGACCGTATTCGTTTCCATGGGGCATTGTTATTTTACATTGTTATGTTGCCTCAAAATGCAATGAAAATGACGTTTTTGTCCGTTTTCCGCACGTATTTTCTTATTTAAGCAATAGTACCCCCAAACTTTTTCTTATAGAATATCAAAGTATACTACTAGGACCAGAGGCGTGCCGAAAGCTGTTTTAGTGGGGGGGGTGTGTGAACTGAATTTTGCCGACTGCAAGATCGGGGGTGAGAAAGGCTTTGTGATAGCCCCCCACCCTCAGCGACGGAGTCAACTGTTCTACAATACTGTGAATTTATAAAAATCACTAAAAGTCTTAAGTTTTCACCTGCATTCTCTCCTTAAGCACAGTTGAAATTAAATGCTGTTATTCAGTATGTGTACATTTTTTTAAAGTAAATTATTTTACTATATAAGTAGAGTTGAGAATCCTGTTATTAATTAGGATTCTGTTTACCATTTAAAAGGAAATGTGTACGGATGTACCGTACATTAACCAGTTCAAAAGTAACAATTTAAGAATGTTGAAGTACTTCGGAATTTATGTTTCTATAAATAAAACCGCATGCTGTTGTATAATGTAAGTGTATAAATTTTAAAGCATAAAAAAGACAAAACTTGCTTGCTAAAAATAAGATATATATTAGTATAAGAGGCTAAAAATTATCCTTCTACATTTTTAAATTATCACCCTATCCTTCAGAATAGCCCATTTTCCAGCTACACTGTCTAAATCCAACAAGTCAGTTATGTCTGTTTCACAGGTTAATAGCATTAGTTCGTCCAGTCCCTCTTCCGACATGGTGGTACGCAAGCAATTTTTTACTAACTTTAACCTGCTGAAACTTATTTCATTACTTGCCACAGTTACTGGAATAATTAAGATCAACTTGCAGGCCAAAGAAAGGTTAGGATACAAATGAGCCTTCCCCACAAGTTTCTGCGCTGCTGTGCCAATTGTATCCGATTCAGAACTAGCTATTTCCGAGGACATGAGATCAATTTCACATTCCAAGTTATCTACATCTTGGAGATCATCAGGGAATAATTGACATAGTTTAGAAATATCCCCAATAGAGCTATACTTTATCCTAGATGGAAGGAGACAGGCCAGTGGTTTAACTTTCTCAAATACCAACATATGAATGTCTCTAAATGCAGTTGTAAGCCGATCTACCACCTTCAAAATTTCTGCTTTAAAATAATTCTCTCGTGTAAATAGAACTGCAGTTTCAGGATTTTCGTCGATATTCGATGGAGGCCTCCGTCGTCTGTGCCGCAAATTGAACTCATAATCTTGATTTATTCCACGTGTCTCGCAGATGTTGTCAGCTTCCTTAAGGATGTTCATTATTGCCACCGCGTCATCATTCCGGAGTTTCTGAATGCTTTCGTACGTTTTCTGCATTATGTCGGTTCCCTCTGAAATGTTCAGGTCTTCGCGTTTTCCTCTGTTGCTAACTTGGTCTTAAACATAATTGTTTTCATTGCAAGTAAAGAAGCAATGAAATCGTATGACATCATTTTGCTTTTTAACCCTGCCGTCTTAGCTCGAGCATCCTTGTCAACCTTCATGTCTTCAGAAATAATTTGCAGAGTATGGGTGAGGGCATCATAGGACGATAAAATAGCTCTGACTGAATCCGCTCGCAAAGTCCATCTTGTCTTCGACAAAGATTTCAAGGTAAGACTCTTCTGAAGAACTTCCATTTTCTCTGTCAGTATGCCGAATCGCTTTTTACTCAGTGAAAAGAAGTTATAGAGATCCTGAATACTGTCGTAGAACAATTTTATTATATTGCTTCCTTGCATGTTCAACACATAAATTTACTTTATGCGCGAGGCAGGGTATGTATAAAATAGATCTACCTGCTATTTCTGAAAGTTTTGATTGACAGCCTAAAATGCGGCCGGATATAGATGACGTGGTGTCGTAAGACTGTGCACGAGCTTGGGAAAGCGATATTTCAACTGACTGTAGAATTTCAGAAATAAGCTTAGCCATTCCTTCGCCTGTTTTATCCAAATAATCTTTTAGTTTTAACAACCTTTCTTCTGGCTGAAACTTTGGGGTCACGTATCGGATTATAATTGAGAGCTAGTCAAGATGAGAGAGATCGGGTGTGCTATCAGCCATAACGCTAAAAAATCCTCAATTTTTGACATTTGCAACTATTTTTTCACGGACACATGATCCAAGAACCCCAATAAAGTCGTTTTGAGACTTATTACTAAGATAGTTGGCATGGTATGGGCGAAGATGATTATCATCAATCCAGTTTTTTAAAGTTGGAATCCACCTGGCCATTAATCTAATGAGCTGAATGTAGTTACCGCTGTCACTTTCACGTCCCCGAAATGCAAGTGCTTGACGACTTAGAAGTCTGGTGCAGTCTAGACGTATATTAATAATCGCTCTGTTTCTTAGACAAATTTGCTCCGTTAGCTGCTGCCTCTCTACGTTGACTAGGTAGAAAGTTGTCAACGTGCTTACTTTTTTGGCCCAAATTATCTAATTTATACACTGCAGATCTATGAGCATTGCTTGTAAAATGAGCCATTAACTTGTTTTTACGGTTTTTTCCTCGGCCTTTCATCTTATGCCATACACGAATACCAACACTGATCCAAGCTTCTGCGTTTTCAGTCCCCGGGCCATCAGAGCAAAGTGAACAAGCAAAACAAAATGCGGCATCCAGTTGGTCACTGTATTCTAAATATGGATATTCTTTATACCAGCAGGAGCTAAACTTATTCTGCTTCTTAGAATCTATGTCATGATTCACAGGGGTACGATGATCTCTGAGGTTGATAAGGTCCATGAGAAAGGATGAAAAGTTTCTGGTTTTCGGTTAAATTCTTTCCAATACGATCGGCTGGATCACAACTTAGAAAAGTCGAGGTATCTTCCTTTTCAGAAACATTGACATTTTACATAGAATTTGCTAGTTAGGATTTTATCGCATTCCTCAATCAAACTTTCGTTGTAGTGCCGAACCCGGTCTGCAAAAGCCTTAACATTCGGAATAAAATTTTGTGATGAAAATGATGTTTCAGGAACATTTTTACGAAGCTCTGAATTTTACATCTGGATGATCTGTTTGAATATAACTATGCAGGCCTCTAATAGAAATGCAGAAATATCTACATATTGTACATTGAATCCGTTTTCCTTTCTGGAGGTCGATGTTTTCATTCGGATGAAATTTTCTTATATGGCGATATAAATTTATTTTTTTCTATGAAATGTGTGTGTACGCAATCACAGTGTGTGCATAAAATTTTCACTGAATTATCCGCCATCATGCGACAAAAACAAATTTTTGCAAATTGCTCTTCTTCTGTGTCCGTGACTTCATCTTTTAAATGCAGCAACCTCAAATAACTAGCGCCAAATCCAGAGCCAAGAGGTCACCAAATTCTAAGGATCAGTAAATAGCAGAAGGGAGCAATTAAAGATGATACATGGGAAAACTTACAATAGAGATTACAACACCCCCCCCCCTTCCTTTCACGAAAGTCTCAAATTCTCAGAAACACGATTCTCTCTCTCTCTCTATCACCTCCGCTCTCTGACAACCCCTGCCTCCCACAGAGAATCATACACAATCTTCCGTGAGAAGTTCTTTCTTTTCCCCTTTAAAGACGGACAACAGAGAATTGAAATGATACTGACAACGGGAGAGGGGACTTTTTGCAGGATGTGTTCTTAACTTTCCGACTATTCTAAATTTTACCAACTCTTCCAAATAAGTGGGGGGGTGTTACACCCCCAACACCCCCCCCGCTAGGCACGCCCCTGACTAGGACAAGCTAAATAATATAAAACTTTACCGGAATATTGCTGCTGTTAGCAGGAATAGTCTGTTAGATATTCAAAAATTTCAAAATAGGCAGCATTTCAATTAGTCTTTTCTCAAAACAGCATCACGATTCAATAAAACAAAATATATCACGTAGTAGTTGGAAGTATGTACAAACACATGGAAAAGAAAAAAAAGTGGGGTCTCGTCACATTTTTATAAAAAAAAAATGTCAAAAGTCACAAAAAAGACTGTCATTTATCATAGGTTTTCCCTATCAGAAAACGAAACATACCGTTTCTCTTTCCGCTAGCTATGTTTTTCCCTATGAGAAAATGGAATATCCCTTTTTCTTTCCCCTTCCTTGTTCTAAATGGAAAAAAGGGAAATTTTGAAGGTGAATTTTTGTAATTTTTTTTTTCTTTTAAATATGACGAGACCCCACTTTTTTTTCTTTCCCATGTGTTTGTACATACTTCCAACTACTACGTGATATATTTTGTTTTATTGAACCGTGATGCTGTTTTGAGAAAAGACTAATTGAAATGCTGCCTATTTTGAAATTTTTGAATATCTAATAGACTATTCCAGCTAACAGCAGCAATATTCCGGTAAAGTTTTATATTATTTAGCTTGTCCTAGTAGTACACTTTGATATTCTATAAGAAAAAGTTTGGGGGTACTATTGCTTAAATAAGAAAATACGTGCGGAAAACGGACAAAAACGGCATTTTCATTGCATTTTGAGGCAACATAACAATGTAAAATAACAATGCCTTATGGAAACGAATACGGTCTACTAAGCAGGTAGTGTTATGCTAATATTTCATCACAAAAGAATTTTGGGATTTCGTTGCTTTCCCAAGCTTTAGCACTGCAAACATACTCGCATTTCACTTTTCATGAAAAATGACGCTCACAACCTTGAACTTTGACATTTTCTACAGGGAAGGGAAAATTTTTTCAGGGCTTCAAAATTGCACATTATTCATTAAATGTGATCTACTTCAACATAAAAAAAAAAAATCAAGCAAAACAAAAAATACAACAATCACACTTGTCTGATTTTCAAAATAATGGCTCTTAAGCAAAAAAGCAGCAAAAAAGACACCCGTCTGACCTGGGTCTAAATCACTTCCAATGGCTAGACTTTCTAATTTTATATCTTTCCGTTAAAAAATGAATTTGTAAATGTGTCAAAACGTTTTGCGCTTGTCAGTTAAGAACAGCCTTAACACTTAAAATAAAACTATATGTTTTACAAACACTTTGTTAAATAAAAATGAAAGAAATATCGTTCAAAAAGAGTATGTATAGCAGAATGAAGATAAACGCATCAATTTTCAGAACACAAATTTTAAAAATAAGCATGTATTTTTCAAATACATGCAATGATAGGTAATTTGCATGTATTTGAATAAGATAATAGGTAATTTGCGGTCTGATTCATAACAAGCCTTGAGTTATATACATAATTTGTCCTGTTTCGACGATTACATCTGTATCCCTCATTTATCAACAGCTGACAGGTTTTTAAATGATGAAGATGGATTGCTGTCAAAAAGATCAGAATCAGGGTTAATTCTGAAGCGAGATAAGATCACGCTTTACGTTTATGGCAGTGGAAATTCTTTGACCGTAGGAAGCGATAATTTTTAAGGTGGTTCTCTAATTACACGGCTCAACATGCGCGAAACTTTCTGACACACTGACTAACTCATTTTTTTAAACGTAAAGGCACAAAATGAACAGGGCTGACTATGGAAGCGATTTGGAATCGAAATGAGTTTTCCGTTTGTTGATCAATAATTTTTTTATTGAGTTATACCCGATTCTGGATAACGTGACACCTGGGTCACGTTTTTCCAGGAGCGTAGCTACAAATATTTTTTTCGGGGGGGGGGGGGGGAGAATTAAAAAATTTCCCAACTTATAATTCAAAAATTTGACAACTTGAAACAAATTGCTTTATTTTCCAACTAAAATTATATGTACATTGTGTTTTTATGATAATGATACTTATATACAGTGAAATACATTTAACACGAAACTGAGGGGAGCGAAATTTTTTTTCGTGCTAAAAGAATTTCGTGTTAAAAGATTCTTAAAAAAAGAACAAAACTCACAAATATTTTTGAGGCCATCAAATTTTATTCATCAAATATATTTCCTGTTAAACTACTAGTAAGTTGCATCCATTAGGATAAAAACTAAGTAAAGAAAATATTGTTTTGTTTTTGTTTTTTTTTGGGGGGGGGGGGGGGGGGATCAGATATCCTTTTTTGAAGTGTCTTTTTCAACATCCCGAGATCTAGCTTGTTTGAACCAAATAAGCTACAGCCTTTAAATCTTCGTGCTTAGCAGTTTTCATACGTTTTCTCTCAGTCTAAAATATACTGCGCTCAAACATTAACGTAATGGGATCCCCGTTTTTTTTCAATTCCTACTATTAGTTCACACTCTCCCTATATTTATTCAATTCCTACTATTAGTTTATATATATATTTATATATCTTGTTCAAATTTTCAATCGTTCATAAAATACTCATTATTCATCCTATCAAGTTGAAATAATTTTTTTAAAACTTGTACTGGATGACAATTGATGTTAATACAGTTTTTTCAAATATTAATTAATTAAATAAATTTTAATTAATTAATTTTAGTTTTACATGGGAAACAAAATGGCGGCCATTGGTTATTGAAGATCAATGAAAGTATTTTCAATAAGGGGTTACCATAGGAGGGACCCTGTTCTGTCGCCAAATACCGCCAAGTTTGTCGCCAACGTGGCGATATATCGCCCAATTGGGCGGCCAAAATGAGTCGCCAAAAGTGATGCCAACTTGGCGATATCTCTAATATTTCGCCAAATTCCCATAGAGTTCCATTGTAAACCTACTTGCTTATAGAAAATCAACAAATTGAGATATTTTAATGCAACAAAAACTAATATTAGCTTAAGGGATTCTATTAAATTTTTCCTTGATGACCTAAGTAGGAATTGACTTTAAAAACAAAATTTTTATATTACTTGTTATTATTGTTGATAATGTAGAACTGGCAATGCAAAACTCTTTGCAGATTTCTATTTTCGTCCTTCTTTTTCATCAGCTGCATTAAGCAGCTTCATCTTCATTTGAAAAGAAATAAGTAGTTTGTTTTCGCACCGATTTCTCAGCCATTGTGCTCATAAAACATAAGCTGATTTACAAAAACCACGAAATTCTCTGATTTTCAATCAAAATTCAGTGGTTTTAACACAGAATTTACCAATTACAACTTAAACTAACTAGCTGGAAAGCGAATTTTTTCGTGTTAAACGATTTTTGTTTTGTGTTAAAAGAACAAAAATGTATTAAATTGCTTCGTATATTGTCCGGACCGCTATATCATTTCGTGTTAACCGATTTTTCATGTTAAGCGTTTTCGTGTTAAACGCATTTCACTGTACGTAAAAAATCCTTTCCAAAGAAAAATACTGAAACTAAAAACATAAAAAATACAATTATTGGTTCATTTAATGAAGTTTAAATACACACCTCTTTCATTTAAGGTTGTTCTCAACTGATTTCGTCAACTAGCGCAAAACGTTTTTACACATTCACTAACTCATTTATAAATGTAAAAATACAAAATTGGCAGTGCTGACTAGGGAAGCGATTTGGAATCGAACTGTTTTTTCCATTTTTTGATCAATAGGTTACCTATCGAGTTATAAGCAAAATGGGTCACGTGAGCGAGGCGTTTTTTTCTCCCTTCCTGACTCTTTTTCTTCTCTCGTCTGGAAATTCTGTTCAAAACGTCAAGTTTGGCAGCATTTTCTAAAAAGTCGATTGCGTTTACAACAAAACGGAAAGAACAGTTCGATTACACAGTTTCTGAATAACAACACCTGCTAGTTTTTATGCGTTTCCGAACAAAAATCAATTTAAACTTATGTCAGAAAGTTGCCCTTTGGATTAGAGAACAGCCTTAATGAAAAAGCAGTAAAAAATAAGTAGCCTCATCTAGTTTTAAGTCATTTGATGAAGACCTGATTACAGTGGAAAGGATTAAACACAGTTTAATTTTGTATCGTCCTATGTATACGGTAGGTTTGTCATATTAGAACTGTTTATCTTACGAGTTTCATCCCCCCCCCCCCCCCCCGCCTAAACTTCCCATTTTCCGAATTTCTCCTAAGAGAATCTAGATGGAAACTTGAAAATTTTCATTTAGAACTGAAAATTGGTAATTATTATTATATTCTGAATAACAACACCTGCTAGTTTTTATGCATTTCCGAACAAAAATCAATTTAAACTTATGTCAGAAAGTTGCCCCTTTGGATTAGAGAACAGCCTTAAGTAATTTAAATCAAAACTAAATTAATTATATTTTCCTATCTTGGAATCATCGAGCATGAAAATAATAAGATACTACTCAATTTCAAACATTACAGTAAACGTAAGATTTAAACCTAGAAAAATGACATTTAGAGAAATCCGGCATTAGTTTAAGTTTTCCAAATTTTTTGTCTTCTATAGTCATAATCGCGCTTTATATGAAAATATCGTCATGTTATTTTGAGAAAGGAACAAAGTTTTGCAGGAAATAAAGGGATTAAACTCTGGCAGCCATGGCGAACCTTTTCCCATCCGCCTGCCATTTTTTTTTCAAAAAAGATTTTATTTGACCATGACGTGCCAAGACTAAAACATTAAATGGAGGGCAATTCCATCGTAACTGACGTAACATTTTATCATCGAATTTTGTTTTCAAATTTATGTAAAAATTTTACTAATAAAGCTAGAACAAATTTTTACAATTTATAATATTTCTTACAAAGGTCTTAATACCCAAATACCTGCAGATTATTTCAATCTCTCTTTGTGTCCCAAAGTTGGCGCAGTATGTCCCTATAGGGACTTTGCGCCATAAAACCTCATACAACCAACCAACCTTTGTGTCCCAAAAATGGCAATTCAAAATTCTGTAACTGACGTAACATAAAATAGGCAAACATTTTTTCTGCCTTCATTGAAGTGTAAAAATTATCAAAATTACCCAGCTAAAAAAAGAGATTTAATGTTCTCCACAACACTAAGTAATGCCAAATTATAACAATAACTTGTTTAATTAATTTCTGAGTAATAAAAAAGAAAAAAAAATGGCATTTACACGGGTAACTGACATAACTTTTATTGTGTAACTGACGTAACATTATGACTTTACAAAGACAATAATAATGGTTCTTAAACAAAGCCCCCTAGATATTTGAGAAAGCCTTGACACGCGTCACGAAAACGTCACCAAAAGCAGGCAAAACAAGGAAAAAAGATCATTCATTGGCTCATGGCTATCTATGAGTCAATGAATGATCTTTTTTCCTTGTTTTGCTGGTTTGATAATTTAATAGACTGTGGTACAAATTATTTGCGTAAAATAAACAGCTTTTTACTCTCCTGATTACTGTTTTTTCTTTCTTTCTTTCTTTCTTTTGTAAAATTATTTACAGTCTATAGCATTTTATTTTTATTCCCAAATGTATTGTCAATGTACATTTTCGTCATATTACTTTCTATTTTTCATTTCAATGATTAAAAACTGTTTTGAAATTTAGAAACGCTGCATTATATCTTTTCGACAGTATAAGATTGTTAAAATATTGCATGTTTCTATGCATACAAATAAGATGTTTATTTCGAGTAAAACCTATTACTGCTCGGGTAAAGATAATCATTGACATATGTGATTAATTAAATAGATAAATAGTATGTAACCCTGCATTGATGGCTGTAACCGTAACCTTCTACATAACTGCTGCAGGTTATGACAGAAAATAAACGCGAAAGCATTTTCTTTTTTATGTAATGAATACATTTGTATGTAATTCGCTATACTAAAATCTTAAAAACTAACGGCTCGCCCATAATTTTTTGACATTTATATGTAACGCATATAAATTGCTTATTATTATTTTTTAATTCAAGCAATTGCATTTAATGTTGAAGCGTCTGGTAAATAAAAGATGCAACACATGCATGGGCAGTTGTAGTGTCCCAAATAGTAAAGCACAGGTGTTTAAAAGAAAAGAAAGAAAGAAAAAAGGCAGAACTGCTGTTTTCAAAGTGGGATATAAAAATATTAAACAGCTTTCTTCCCGCATAATAAATTTATGTAAATTAATTAACATGTAAAGTGCATATTCGTAAATAAAGTATGTGTTTAAATAGTTGTTAATATTATTGTATGCCAACAATTCAATGTTCATAAATAAAACTTAATCTATATTATATTTTAAAACATAAGGCTGTTCTCAACTGCTCTGCTCAACGATCGCAAAACGTTTTGACACATTTACAAATTCATTTTTTAACGGAAAGATATGAAATTGGAAAGCTTGGCCAGGAAAGCGATTTGGAATCGAACTGTTTTTTCCAGTTTTTGATCAATCGATTACCTACTGAGTTAAAAGCGATTTTGATCACGTGACACGGAATTTTTCTCCCCTGACTGACCGGATTTTTAGGTAGATTTCGTATGAAATACTACCTATTGGGATCGTTCCTATGTTAGAATTTCTGAAAAATTTTTGCAGATCTACACCGATCATGACCCCTAGAACCCAAAACCACCCTCAGTAAAAAACTTTATCTATCTATCTATCTATCTATCTATCTATCTATCTATCTATCTATGTATCTATCTATCTATCTATATATATCACTTTCTTCTGGACACGATAACGTTCGTAATTCTGCACCAATATCTTCCAAACTGATACATAAAATCAATGGGATAAAATCTCGGTCAAGTTCGTTAATGGGCAAAATCGGACCAAGGGGGATGGAAATAGAGAGGGGTTTTGTGAAAACAGAAACCCCCCCATAACTTCTTAATTTTTGTACATATCAAATCAGTTTAAAGTTTTTATTACTTCTAAAAATAGGGTCAAAAATTTATGTATCACAGATTTTTGATAAAGTTAAAAATGGGCTCAAGGGGCGCAAAAAATAGGGTTTTTGGGAGAAAAAAAATCATAACTTCGTCAATTCTCAAGATATCAAATCCAATTAATTTTATTATAAATCTCCTTAACATTATCTACAACTTTTACATTCACAAGTTTTTGATGGGACCAATTCGTACCGCAAAAAAAATTAAAAACGAAAACAAAGAGGGGGTTTGAAGAAGAAAAAAATCCCTAACTCCGTCAATTCAAAAGATATAAAATTCCCATGAATTTATCCTATGTCTTCTTAATTTTGTCTACAACATCTATATAGACAAGTTTTGGATAGGACCAATTCTTACAGCAAAACAAATTAAAAATACATAGCGGTTGACGAAAAAAAATCATCTTAGTAAGGGTGTATTCAAATCCAAACTGCTTATTTTCTGACTCATTTTACAATTCATTTTTGCTCTCAAAGGCTTCCAATTGGTACGTTTTCTTACTCAGAAACTATATAAACTACCGTAATGGTCGATTGTTTGAAAGAGGCAGAATATATTTTTTTTAAATGCTGTTAAAAAGGGCACTTTGAACCGAATCTACCGAAGTGGATTGTGTTGGAAAAATCATTGTCACTCAAATCCAAACTGCTTATTTTCTGACTCATTTTTAAATTCATTTTTGCTTTCAAACGCATTTAATTGGTAGATTCGCTTATTCAGAAACTATATAATGTACTGTAATGATCGATTTTTGGATAGAGGCAGAATATATTTCAAAAAATCATGTCAAAGTGGGCATTTTGAACGGAATTTCCCGAAGCGATTGTGTTAGAAACGAAAAATATTGTTCTTCTGAGAAAATAATTGTTTATATATCAAGTTTTAATTAATTGAACAAAAAATAAAAACACAGGTCGCTTATAAATCTCTTCAAAAATCACGTCAGCAAGTTTCATATTTTTTTTATATTAAAAATGAATCTGGAATTATGCCAGAAAATGTCGAGTTGTTGAGCATGGAAAAGTATTTTTTTTAATACCGCCCTAACATGATTCTTATAAAACCAGCTATTATATAAAAATGAAATAAAAACTCGTCAAAAGCGGCCAGATAAAATTGTTAAAGTGGATTTATCTCTAATCATGATTTAGTTTTTGTTTGTAAAATTAGTACATTTGACTTCGAAATCTACCTCTGCCTGTAGGCCGGGCCGGCAGGGATTTTTCTTCTTTCGTTCGGAAGTTCGGTTCAAAACGCCCACTTTGACGGTATTTTCTGAAAGATCTACTGCGTTTACAAGAAAACGGAAAAAACAGCTCGATAACATAGTTTCTGAATAACAACACCTTCTAGTTTCATGTGATTTCGAACAAAAATGAATTAAAACTTATGTCAGAAAGTTCACCTTTTGGATTTGAGAACAGCCTTAACACATACTTCTATAATTGCGGCTTGCGATACACAAAGCTAAAATTTTACTCAAGCTTTGGAAAGTTTTTCTGCTAATTAAAGACATTGTAATAAACGAAATTCCCCTTACCGTGTGAATTTTGAATAATAATATTTAATTTGAATAGTAGCAGTCTAGGTTGTCAAAAAGATAATGAAAATGACCAATAATATGAAATCACAAACACCACATAAACCAGATATTATTTAAAAGTATAGTCCCATGTACTACCTTATGAGGATTAAAATGGAAGAATAAAGAAAAATAAACAATCACAATTATGGATACAGAAAAAAAAAAAAAATGATATGCTTATATAGTGAATTACTTTATCAAGGGCATAGGATTCACATATACAAGCAAGACAGTCGTTTTCTATTAGAGAATAAAGCTAAAAGCTGAATAATTTATTCTCTCTGCGCCCTAACGACCGCATGACCAGAATAATAGAAGAAAAAATGAACACTGAATATTATGAAAGGCTTTAAAATTGCAAATATAAAAAATAAATATGTAAATAATTTTTATTATTATGTATAACTGATATGATGTATATATATATATATATATATACATATATACATATATATATATATATATTGAGTTTTTTTTAATGTAAAGCATTATTCAGAACATGTCAAAATGTCTCGTTTTAAGGGTGTTCTCAAATCCAAAAGGGCAACTTTCTGACATAAGTTTTAACTTATTTTTGTTCGAAAATGCATGAAACAAGCTGGTGCTGTTGTTCAGAAACTATGTAATTAAGCTGTTTTTTCCTTTTTTTTTTTTTTTTTTTTTTTTTTTTGCAAACGCAATAGATCTTTCAGAAATGAGTGTCAAAGTGGACGTTTTGAACCGAAATTCCGCGCGAAAGTAGAATAACACTCAAGAACGGGCGAAAAACGTGTTTGTCACGTGATCAAAATCGCTTATAACTCAATAGGTAATTGATGGATAAAAAAAATGGAAAAACCAGTTCAATTCCAAATCGCTTTCAGGGTCAGGCTTTCCAATTTTATACCTTTCGGTTAAAAAATGAATTTGTAAATGCGTCAAAACATTTTGCGCTTGTTGAGCAGAGCAGTTAAGATCAGCCTTAAGCTGATTTTACGAACCTGACAATCACAAAAAGGAAATCTAAGACAGTAGGCAAACTTCATCAAAAAGAATATCACATTCCAGGGAGAAAAAAAAAGAAACAAACTAGAAAACAGGAATTCTGCTTTTTCAGAATTTAGTGTCCCCGATGAATAAAAAATATATGTATATATATATATATGGATAGTACAAAACATATTTCAGTTTTAAGAGTTAAAACACTCGATTTTACTTTATATAAAGTGACGTCATCCGCATCCGCTGACGAATTCCTCATTTGCGATCCAGTATTAAACAACATCAGTAAAGTACGCATATGACGTCACTATCGCTGAATGTCACGAAACTCAACAAAAATATCGGCTATCTAATGATTCATATGCCTTCATTTGTTTGTAACATTAATACAGATGTTTTATCAGAAATCATTCATTTATATTTTTTCAAAATAGCACGCATTTTATGTACATTTTTTTCAGTTTTTATGGGAAAATGGCAACAGAAAGCTATAATTGCAATTTTCCAACTATTTTTCGTTTACTTTCTACAGAAATGGAGTACTTCAGTTGCCAAAATTAAACAAATGTCGCTAAAATCTACAAAAAAATTAATATCTCAAAAATAAATGGAGATCCAGTTTTCAAACAAATTGTATTTTTTTTTTTTTAGTTTTTATTTATTTATTTTTTTTTCAGTAGGAGTTGTTCCTATAAAAAAAATTGTCAATATAAAAGTTGTAGATAGTATTAAGAAAATTTATAATAAATTTAAGTGGATTTGATATCTTGAGAATGGACGAAGTTATGATTTTTTTCTTCCTAAAACCCTATTTTTTTCTCTCCATGAGCCCATTTTAAATTTTATCAAAAGTCTATCATACATAGATTTTTGGCCCTTTTCCTAGAAGTAATAACAATTTTAAAGTGATCCGATAATGTATAATAATTAAGGGCTCAAATCCAAAAGGGCAACTCTCTGACATAAATTTTAATTTATTTTTCTTCGAAAAATGCATGAAACTAGCTGGTGTTGTTGTTCAGAAACTATGTCATTGAGATGCTTTTTCCATTTTTTGTACAAACGCAATAGATCTTTCAGAAAATAATGTCAAAGTGAGCGTTTTGAACCGAATTTCCGCGCGAAGGAAGAAAGAGACTTAAAAGCGGGCGAAAAAAGTGTTTGCCACGTGATCGAAATTCCTTATAACTCATTGGGATCAAAAGGAGATCAATCAGATGGATCAAAAAATGGAAAAAAAATGGAATGGATGGATCAAATCGCCTCCATGGCGAGGCTTTCCAATTTTATACCTTTTCGTTAAAAAATGAATTTGTAAATGTGTCAAAACGTTTTGTTCTTGTTCAGCAGAGCAGTTAAAACAGCCTTAAGAAGCTATGGGGTTCTTTCGGTTTTCACAAAACCCCTCCGTATTTCCATCCCCTTGGTCGATTTTGCCCTTTAACGAACTTGACCAAGATTTTCTGCCCCTCTATTTTATGTATCAGTTTGGAAGAGATTTGTGCAGAATTATGGAAATTATCGTGTTCAGAAAAAAGTGATATAGATTTTGCCCTTTAACGAACTTGACCAAGATTTTCTGCCACTCTATTTTATGTATCAGTTTGGAAGAGATTTGTGCAGATTTATGGAAATTATCGTGTTCAGAAAAAAGTGATATAGATTGATATAAATTTTTGAACTGGGGGTGGTTTTGAGATCTAGGGGTCATGATCGGCGTAGATCAGCAAAAATGTTTCAGAAATTCCAACATAGGGGAGAATGTCTCGTAATAGGTAGCATTTCTTATGAAATCTACCTAAAACTTTTGTTACTTGTGGAAAATACCAGAAAATTTCGTGAAAATATTTTTATAAATTTTCGAGCAGGAAATTCAAAAACTTACGTATACCCTTTATATATAGATCGTACTGTTTGCTCTTTAAGGGTGTTTGTTCTCAATTGCTCTGCTCAACAAGCGCAAAACGTTTTGACACATTTGCAAATTTTCATTTTTTAACGGAAAGATATAAAATTGGAAAGCCTGGCCATGGAAGCGATTTCGAATTGAACTGTTTTTTCCATTTTTTGATCCATCAATTACCCATTGAGTTACAATCGATTTCGATCACATGACAAACCCGATTTTTGCCAGCTCTTGAGTGAATTTTCTACTTTCGCGCGGAAATCCGGTTCAAAACGTTCACTTTGGCATTATTTTCTGAAAGATCATTGCGTTTGCAAAAAAAAAAAAAAATGGAAAAAATAATGGAAGCGATTTAGAATCGATCTGTGTTTTCCATTTTTTGATCCATCAATTACTTATTGAGTTATAAATGATTTTGATCACGTAACAAAGATGTTTTTCGCCCTCCCTTGAGTTGTTATATTTCATTCGCGCGTAATATTCGGTTCCAAACGCCCACTTGAACACTATTTTGTGAAAGATGTATTGCGTTTGCAAAAAAAAAACGAAAAAAACAGGTCGATGACATAGTTTCTGAACAACAACACCCTCTAGTTTCATGCATTTTCTAACAAAAATAAATTCAAACTTATGTCAGGAAGTTCCGCTTTTCGATTTGAGAACAGCCTTAAAATAATTTCATTTTAGAAAATTTAAGCTTATTTAAAAGTTTAATATGTAAAATCTACGGAGTCTCCTTTATAAATAAAAGATTCTTACTGACTTTTTTGTTTTTTAAATAAATGTCTTACTACTAGGTGTGATTTTCTTTTACAGACTGCCATACATATAGCGACTCAAGATGCTGATGTACTTCTTTGTTGAAAATCCTGGAATTGGTGAAAAATACAATAGGGGCGGTCAAGAGAATAAAATAACAATATTTAGCGCCGGAAGAGTAGAATCCCGTCCGAAGGAGGTAAAAACAAATTTCTATAAAGGATTTTTGGTAGGCAATAAACAAAGGATAAAATGGCAAGTAATGAAAAATAAAACGAATTTTTGCAGAAATTTATTTATTTATTTATGCTAAAAAATTAAACCATGTAACATAAATAGTGTCATAATACATTATACTTTAGAATATGTATAGTAATATGCAGAGTAATAATAAATTATTGATTAAAATTATTATTAAAATAATTAATTTTTAAATTATTGTATAAATTGCTATTGCCCATCAATATTTATCGTATCTGTGTTATATAAACAAATGATAACCTATACATAACATTAATTGCTGCCCTCGCTTAAATGCATACCCCGCTTAATTGCATACAATTCAGTGGAACCAATAGCATGCAATTAAGCGGGGCCGACTGTATACCGAAAGTGAAAAATTATAAAAATTATGTTAGTATGAAAAATCAGGACTTTAGGTGTCCCGCGCCAGGGTTTACGCGGGACGGGTCTTTGGACACTTAAAATCGGGACGCAGTGCGTACATCGGATGCGTTGCCACTTTGATGTCCAATTTCCCACTTGCCTTCTTCTTCTTCTTCTTCTTCTCCCTATCTCTTTATTACATTTTGAATATAACGCGTTATCAGCGGGGCCGACTGTATATCGAAAGTGAAAAATTATAAAAATTATGTTAGTATGAAAAATCAGGACTTTAGGTGTCCCGTGCCAGGGGTTACGCGGGACGGGTCTTTGAACACTTAAAATCGGGACGCAGTGCGTACATCGGATGCGTTGCCACTTTGATGTACAATTTCCGACTTGCCTTCATCTTCTTCTTCTCCCTATCTCTTTATTACATTTTGAATATAACGCGTTATCAGCGGGGCCGACTGTATAGTGAAAGTGAAAAATTATGTTAGTATGAAAAATCAGGACTTTAGGTGTCCCGCGCCAGGGGTTACGCAGGACGGGTCTTTGGACACTTAAAATCGGGACGCAGTGCGTACATCGCATGCGTTACCACTTTGACGCACAATTTCCGACTTGCCTTCTTCTTCTTCTTCTCTCTATCTCTTTATTACATTCTGAATATAACGTGTTATCGTCCGAGTACAGATAATCGTTGACATATGATTAATTAAAATAGATAAATAAAATATATTTCGGCACTAATAGCTGTAACCGTGACCTTATCCATCCTTGCTGCAGGTTATGACGGGAAATAAACACGAAGAGCTTTTCTTTTTCTAGGCTGTGGGTATTCGTCCGTAAGCTCATTACGTTAAATTCTTCAGATTTAGCGGCTCGCCCATAATTTTCCGACATTTAACGTACGCATATAAATTGCCGATTAAAAATATTGATTGTGAAATGACCGCATTAAAAAATCTAGTGATGCATTCCAAATTAAATAAACAAACAAATAAATAAAGGTAATTAAAATAATACAAGTAATATTTAAGAAGAAATTAAAACTGACTTTGAGCACTGTAAAAAATATCCATATGTAAACGGATAATTTTAGGTGAAAATTTTGTCTTTTTATGGAAACTGCCTATTTTTAGAGGAAATCGTAAATTTTCCCGGGATAAACGGAAAAATTTCCTTTTATTCTTACTCGTTCAATGTTAACCTTTTGTATAGCCGTGTGTATATCTACATATATATAAATGTGTAACGTTACCTCTTTACGGAGGTAGGGGGAGTCTGGCACTTGCTACCGCAAAATTCAAAACAAATTTTTAGCAAGATTCAAAACAAATTATTTCTAGGGTAAGGGGTGAGGAGGGGTAGGATTAGCTACTGATGCCGTTATCATATCAAAATTATATTTTTTTGGTAACCTTAAATATATAAAAATCAATACAGTATGTTAAATATATATATATCAGTCTGTTATCTATTTTTATGAGAATACAAAGTTATTATTAAGGCTGTTCTTAACTGCTCTGCTCAACAAGCGCAAAACGTTTTGACACTTTTACAAATTCCTTTTTTAACGGAAAGATATAAAATTGGAAAGTCTGGACAGGGAAGCGATTTGAAATCGAACTGTTTTTTCATTTTTTGATTCATCCATTACCTATTGAGTTAGAAGCAGTTTTGATCACGTGACAAACACGTTTTTCGCCCGTTCTTCAGTGAATATTCTACTTTCACGCGGAAATTCGGTTCAAAACGTCCACTTTGACACTATTTTCTGAAAGATCTACTGCGTATGGAAAAAACCGCTCGATGGTATAGTTTCTGAACAACAACATCCGCTAGTTTCATGCCTTTTCGAACAAAAATAAATTAAAACTTATGTCAGAAAGTTGGAGTTTTGGATTTCAGAGCACCCTTAAAACCATTAAATGATTATAAAATGATTTTATTTCAAAATATGTAATATCCCAACGTTAAGGGTGTTTGTTCTCAAATCCAAAAGGGCAACTTTCTGACATAAGTTTAATTTATTTTTGTTCGGAAATGCATGAAACTAGCAGGGGTTGTTGTTCAGAAACTATGTCATCAAGCTATTTCTTTGCAAACACAATAGGTCTTTTAGAAAATAGTGTCAAAGTGGGCGTTTTGAACCGAATTTCCGTGCAAACGGGGAATACATATATATATATTAAGAGTGTTCTCAAATCCAAAAGAGCAACTTTCTGACATAAATTTTAATTTATTTTTGTTCGAAAATGCATATGAAACTAGCTGATGTTGTTGTTCAGTAAGTATGTCATCGAGTGTTTTTTCCGTTTTTTTGCAAACGCAAACGATTTTTCAGAAAAGAGTGTCAAAGTAGACGTTTTGAACCGAATTTCCGCACGAAATAAGAAAAAGCACTCAAAAGCGGGCGAAAAACGGGTTTGTCACGTGATCCAAAACGCTTCTAATTCAATAGGTAATGGATTGATCAAAAAATGGAAAAAACAGTTCAATTCCAAATCGCTTCCAATTTTATATCTTTCCGTTAAAAAATGAATTTGTATATGTGTCAAAACGTTTTGCGCTTGTTGAGCAGAGCAGTTAAGGGTGTATTCCAATCCAAACTGCTTATTTTGCGATTTATTTTTAAATTCACTTTTGCTCTTAAAAGCATCAAACTGCCAAATTCTCTTATTTAGAAAGTACATTGTGCCGCGCTCGTCGATTTTTTGATAAATTCAGAAAATATTGTAAAATATGCTGTCAAAGTGGGCGTTTTGAACCGGATTTTCCGAAGCGGGAGATCTGGGGATGAAAAATATGGTCGTACTGAGAAAATAATTGTTTATAAATCAATTTCTAATTAATTGAGCGAAAAATGAAATTACACGGCCTCTTATACATCTCTCCAAAAATCACCTCAGCAAGTTTCACGTTTTTAATTTTAAAAGTGAGTCTGAAAATGTCTCAGAAATTTTCGAGCTGTTGAGGGTGGAAAAATATTTTTTCGAATACACCCTTAAGAACAGCCTTAACCATTTCTATTCTTCTGCCATAGGCGCATATAATGCATTGTAAGAGAAAAAAGCTGCAAAATTATACTTGTTACATTTACTAGTACTTACAAAAGGGGAAAGGGCCCTGCTCCTATAACACAGTCTGTAAGGTGTTCGTTTAGAGGACTCGGGGTCAAATCCCAGGCCGAATAGAAATTGTAAAAATTGTAAAAATTAAATGACACAGCAGTTCAAATTCACTAGAAAATTCAAATTTTTTGAAGTTTAAAAATTCACTAATTTCGAAAAATAAATTAAATTATTGTCATTAAAAAAACTAGGGGATCGAACCCGAGCTCCTCGGGTTACAGAGTATTACAGAGTATAGGTAAAAACAATTCTTTTTTTTCTTTTTTTTTAACTCTAATTATTATTATTTTTTTTTATTTATTTATTTTTTTTTTTGCATGTAATATATATTTTAGATTGTCCACTAACATAAAAAAGAATTTTTATATGAAAAATATCAATTATGCAATCAAATAATTTTTTAAAAATTATTAAAAGCATTACTTTCACATGCCAGGAGTTCTTAGCCCAAGATTTTGCGACTTAAGGCAGCCTTTCCGATCATTTCAGTGCTTTAAGCGCGTGGTTCAATCCCATGTTTGTTAAATTTGTTTCTTATTTACATTATTTTATTTATTTTTCTATACAGGAAGTTTTAATTTTGTTATGGGACATCAGACGGAAACAAATGCTGACATTTTTACATTGTTTTAAAGGCAAGCAGATTAATATTTCATAATCAAGCTACACGTGATAGAGATACATTTAAAAATAATTCATGCTTGAAAATCTCTCTATTTATATATATATTACGCTATCGCACGTGGCACAGAAATCTCATTTATTTGTTAATTGTTTAATGGCAACCCCCGAATGAAACGCATCTCATTGGTTATTGTGTAATAGTTTTCAAAAGGGAATAACAATAAATAAAAAAAAGTTTAATTAATAACTATAGAAAAAACAATTTATATAATAAAAAAAGATAAAAGTAAATAAACAATTTATTAATAAATAAACAACAACATCCGAGTTACCATATCAAGCAAAATAATGACACTTTGGCGCCAGTTAAGTACCCCGGTGCGTATATGACATTGGCGTCAGAAAAAAATCGCGCCAACGTGGTGGGTATATGACATATGTGCCGTCTTTTACTTATTTATTTATTTATTTATCGAACAACAAACATACGACTTAATCTCATTTGAAATACAATAAATAAATAAATAAATAAAGGTACTTTTCCAGTATAGGTACTTGGCGAAATAGAGAAAAGGTCCATGGCAAGGAAAGAAATTTGGCAACGTACTTTCTGGCAACCTATTTAATCAAAATATTTTTTTTCGAATAAAACTAAATAAAAGTTGCCATGATCACAAAGAGTTTGCACTTTGATGTTAGCTGAGCGCAATTCTCGCCAATGGCATTTTTTAACTCGCCAGCACACTTTTTTATTTTTCGAGGGGTAAATTAAAACAATGCTTTGATGTTGAAATTAAATAGTTTATGGTATTATTTATTCTTTTTCTTTTTTAAAGATTTTCTTTTTAAGTGAAAGTCATGAATTTTAAACGTTTCAGTTTTAAATTAAAGCTATCCATTTTAAATAAAATGAGTGAAAGGATTATATTTTAATCATGAAATATGAAAAACGGGTACAATGTTTGGCGATTTATCACCTGTGCCCGACTAACATAAAAATACCGAGTTCTTGATTTCTCTATCAGAATCTTCCTCTTTGGCGAAGGATCGAGCAAGTAAATTAAATTATGAATAAAAGTAACATGATACAATGCCTAGGATATATTTAATGGAGACCAAACTGGTCGCCACGGGCGGATAGTTATTTTAAAAACCATAATAACTCAGTCAATTAAGATACAATTTTCACACAAATTGCATTTGAAAGTAGGTTTTTTTCTCTATTTGACGGCGTAAAAATTGAAAATGCGCGATATTTAGAAATTTAAAATATCGCTGACATAGCAAGCCTTTTAATTTTTTTTTTTTTTTTCAGGTTTTATGGGAAAATGACAACAAAATATACAGTATCTCCTATTTTCGACTATTTTCCGTTTACTTTCAATGACTTTCAATAGAAATGGGGTTCTTTTGTTGCCACGATTAGAAAAATGATATTAAAAACTACAAAAAAATTAATATCTCAAAAATAAATTGAGATACAGCTTTCAAACAAATTGCATTTAAAAGAGCATTTTTTTCCTCATACAACGGTGTAAAAATTTAAAATGTGCGACGGTTAGAAACCAAAATTTTATTTTAAATTTCAAAGTGTTGCCATTCGCAAAATGACGTATGCGTTACGCACAGATATGTTTGTCCTTTATAATATAGATAGTCGTTGGGGGTCACCGTAATACTTACCCATCATGGATATTCATAATATAAAATATGAAAATAAAACATGTGTAAACTTTGCGGAGGAGGATAAACAGCTCTAAAATATAATGCCGGATAACCAAGGTTACTGAGATTTAATAGGCTTTGTCGCATTATTACAAATTTCAAGCCTCTATCTCAATTTGTGCGTAGATAGAATGTTTAACATCGTGGCTTGATGACGTCATAAACTTTAAATGCTCTCTTACTGAATTGCGTAAAAGAAACAGTCTTATAACACAAAAAATGATAATCCTATCATATTAATTAACAGTTTACTGCGTCGGATTAAGCGTCTCATTTTCAATTAAAATATATATTTGAATTGAAATTTGAATGAAATACAGGGTCATGAAAAATCGAAGAGTGAGAAAAATAAGATTACAAATATGTCGACAACTCATTATCCGATCGACTTCAATCATGCAAAATTTATGAATTTCATTGTCTTTTGTATTCACTCCTTAAAATAAACAATTTCGAAAAATTTTATATACCTTTTATAAAAACGAATATTTCGAGACTCAAAAAAAAAAAAAAAAAAAAAAAAGTTCCGGATAATCGAGGTTACTGAAATTCAATAGAACTCTAGTATTACCCGTAAGGCATGGTGACGTCACGGCGACGTCATTGTGAAGTCACACTGTGATTTTGTGACCGTCGATGTGACGTCACGTGACGTCGATGTGACGTCACAGTGACTAGAATGCGAGGTCGTTATGGCCGTTTTAGAGGTCGTTTGTGACGTCACATTGTGACCACTCTGTGAAGTCACGGTGTGACAAATTTGTGAAAAGTGTGTCATTTGTGACTATTTTGGCATTAATTTTGTGACGAACCTGTGACGAAAGCGACAATGCTTTGACGTCACACTGTGACCAATTTGTGAAATATGGGTCATTTGTGACGAACTTGTCATAAACACTGTGATTTCAAATGAAAATCAAATTTCAAATTAATTGCTTAAAAGACGCAAATAGTGAAAAAGATTCCATGCTGGGACTCGAACCCGGGCCATTAGTACAGCGCACTGACATTCTGCCGACTAAATCACATGGAACGATACCCAGGCTGGAAAATTTCTCACTATTACATGATGGCGAGGCTACAAACTCAGCACAAGATGGAATATTTAGCGTGAGCCACCAACATGATGCAAACACGAAACTTAATTAAATCCAGTATCGATTGAAATTATATTAATACTTGGAAATTTTTCCAGAGAACCATCCGCCTTGCATACAATATTTCAAATGAAAATCAAATTTCAAATTAATTGCTTGAAAGGCAATTTTAATTTGAAATGTTGTATGGAAGGCGAATGTTTCTCCCTGGAAAAATTTCCAATTATTAATATAGTTTCGATGCTGGATTTCATTAAGTTTCGTGTTTACCGCATGTCGGTGGCTCACGATAAATATTCCATCTTGTGCTGCGTTTGTAGCCTTGCCAACCTGTAATAGTGAGAAATTTTACAGACTGGGCGTCGTTCCATGTGGTTTAGTCGGTAGAATATCAGTGTGCTATACTGATGGCCCGGGTTCGAGTCCCGGCTTGGAATCTTTTTCAGTATTTGCGCCTTTTAAGCAATTAATTTGATATTTGATTTTCATTTGAAATATTGTATATAAGGCGAAGGATTCTCTCTGGAAAAATTTCTAAGTATTAATACAGCGATGAATTTTGAAATAACCTTTTGCTGTAAATATAAAATCTTATCTTTTTACCGTACTTTTTAGCAAAATATCGCTATTTTGGAGTCCTATTCTTCTAAATCATTTTAAATTTTTCCACTTAAAAATCAATGCTTATCAACTGACATATTTTTTTATTCAGTTCTATGCTTGATATTAAGTTCTATGCTTGATATTGAGTTCAAGCTTGATATTTAGAATGTGTAAATTTTGTAATTTGTTGTGATTTGTCATCGCTTTATTAAATACGAACATGGAGACTCACGGATATTAATACAACTATTATTTATAGAGCGGCATGATAAGCGATATTTATTTAAATTTTTTATTCCCGTGTATATTGTATTTTGTGAATATGAGCTAAATAGATTTGGTATGTTTTATAGGAAAAGACTGATCTGGGAAATAGAAAAAAAACGAGTAAGAAAAATCATGCGTTAATCATAGATTATAAAATACTTTCCAACACTTTCTGAATGCTTTAACAAGACATCGTAATTTAGGGAAATGACGTAAATAAGATAATTAAGTAAACATTTGAAAAATTGATTTCAGCAGTTACCGTCCATAGCCAAATATGTTTTCCAATTCTTTTGAACAACCCTGTATTTGATCTGTAGGTTGATACACTGAGATAAATGAAGTACTCAAAAATAAGTAAACCGACGTACTCATATCGAATTGAATATTTTTGGATCAAAAATGAACCCATGCTTTCTCTATTTTGAAACATCACATGTTATCAAACCCAAACAAACGAATAGTTTTGTACCCTGTAATGGTTCATTTCATTTATGGCGGCATAAATGATGTTTATTAGTGTAAATATTAAATTATGCACAGCATTTTAAAAATAATTTAAAAGTGCTTGGAAATAATGCTCTTGTCATAAAAATATTCGATTTGAGTATCTTGTTAAGAATTTTGCAATTTTTCTTAATAAATAATCAATTAAACATTTCTTGTTAAGAACTTTGAACGGGAAATAAATGTCAGTACATTTTTACTTTAAATTTTAGGTTTTTCTTTTTTTTTTGGGGGGGGGGGGGGCAGTACATAATGATTCATATTTGATCACAACCAATGAATAAAAAATGAGTACATGTGTTTCTCAACTTTGAGTACATTTGGATCGGAGCTATTTTGAGTATGTGACGCATTTAAATTTGAGTACTTTTTACTCAATTTTGACTTCCCATTTTTTAAGTGCATATATACTATATAATGGGAAAATTTATGTATTAGCAAGAAAACGCCTAACAGGTTGAAATTCTTTTTCAGCAATTTATACTAATGTATGGAAACATACTTGAATACTTTTGTACAACCCTGTAGTTTACCTAGAATCTTTATTACACGCCACTATTTAGTTAAAATTTAATTCAAACTAAGACACTCTTAAAACTGCTGAAATCACATTTCCAGAAATTATAATTTATAGACGGTCATGTATCCAATTCTTTACGTGATCCTGTATATCGTTTTATCTATATTCTACAAACATTTCTTGGTAAATTAAATGCAGTTCAGCAAAAAAGAGCATAACTCATTTAAAAACCACCTTTAAGCAATTTGCGCCCATACCCAGTAATCCTTACGAATACTTTTGTGTAGCCTTGTACAGGAATTATAGCATTTATATACACCATATACTATGCATAAAAATAGTGAATCATAAAAGCGCATATCATAATTAAAAATACATTTCCAGCAATCATCGCTAATGAACAGTACTTCGGATACAATATAGTATCTGAAATATTTTGTGTGTCCCTGTAAATGCTATATACGTATTATTCGTATTATACATGAAATAATTTATAGTATGTAAACCTCAGCGACATATATCAATTTCATTATATATGAAATAGATTAACATAATTAAAGTATGCCGCAAACAATTCCCTCCACCCCTATATCATTATGTATTTGAATTCCTTTTTTAGCCCTGTAAATGAACAATAACTATTCTTTGCATCGCATAGTCAACAGAATGCATATTTTAGTGCACTTCATAAATGCATATAAATTTTATTCTGTTTGAAAGCGTGCGTAAAATCATAAAAAATCATTTGAAACGATTTTTTTCCATAGGCTGTAATGTAACGGAAAACTTTTGGCTGTCCCTGTAAATGAACAAAGCATGCTACAAACTTCATTACAAATAGGTACCGTGCTATGGTAAACTTCAATAACATCCAAAAATTTCAGGGCAATCAGAGTATATTTTCGAGAGTTAGAGTGCGGACAGACTGCTAGACGGACAGACAAACCGAAGTCATAAGCACTTTTCAACTTGTGTCCTATAATATGTATCCTGTATTATATGAACTTTTAAAAAATATATACTAAAGCAGTTTAATCTATAACTTCCCATCAGGCATGAAAAACACTTTTTTTCAATGCTTAAGTATCATATTTTGCTTTTTAGTGCCAATAATTACGCGTATCATAAACGTAGAAAATGAATTTACAATAGAAGAAAATTTAATAACCGATTCAGAATGTCTATAATTAAATGTTTGATTAAAATCACAAACAGAAAAGAAAAAATGCTTACATACAATTTAAAAAAATAAATATACCAATTTGAAAAATACTAAAAATAATAATTAGGATTTATAATTGTACTATTAAACAACAGCAAACTCAATAGATAAATTAAATGCCTTATTAGATTTAACAATATCTCAAAAATATTTCGATATGGTATAAGGAATTCCTATTATTTTATAATTTCGGCAAATGTTAAATCTGAAAACATTGGTTTGAAGATTTAGGATTTTGAAAGATAATTTAAAATATTATTAGCACTAAAAGAAAATTCTTTCAAATGTTTCACTACTGTAATATGTAAAGATACATTTTCCCAGTATAATGTTAATTTCTAATCTGAAACAGTTTCGTAATCTTATGATAATCGAACATCATATTTAACCCCAAAATAATAATAACTATAAGTGTTAGTAATCAAAAAATAGTAAGAAGCCGATAAAATAATTCCAAATCATTGTCGTTCCATACATTTTCAATCTCAAGTAAGAGTAAATTAATGTTTATATTAATTCCAGTATGAATGTAGGCATGCACAGTCTCTGCGCAGTTTTTTTTTTCAAGCGATGGCAGATTAAGATATTTTTCTTTACAGTTATCGAATTTTAAAATATCGCTTCTAACAGTTTAAAGATCAGTCTCTTACAAATATAACATAAAACTATTTAACTCATATGTACAAATCAGGAATAAAATATTTAAATTAAATAAAACTTACATATACGTTCTATTAATATCCGTGTATCCAAAAATGGTCATTTCCTTATCTTAAAGTGTTGTAGACGTGGTGAAGGTGATGTTCTAAAAACAGTGAACTATTTATTTCCCGCGTCTTCTCATGTTTATTTTTTTGTGGGCAGACGATTTTCAAGCAGGTGGTCTGGTACAGATTATTTGTTTTTGCATGCAAGAGATATGAAACTTGAATGCGCAGTAATTTTCTGAAAGTATGGTTAATTAAAATTTTGTATTTGAAGAAATGTCCAATGTATTTAACCTTTTCTTTTTATCCGTACCAAATAATACAAGTTAAAATGTATTGTAAAGTTCATTTTTTCTAAATAATTATAATAATAATATTCATAATTAGAGTTTATTAGATATACCATTGTTTAAATTTTCAAAAGGTGTAAAAATAAATTTAATGGTAATAACGAGCCCCCCCCCCCCTTTTTTTTTTTTTTTTTTTTCTAAAGTAAAGTTTGTTTTGCACAAATTTTGTATATTTCTTTTATTTTCGGAAAATGCTAATTTTATTTAAAAAGTCTGAAAGAAGAAGAATTTATGACTTGAATACAAATTATAAAAATATTCTAAAGCAATAAATGCATAGATGACTAAACTCTGAAGACTCTTTCTACGTGCTCATTAAAAGGTGCAGATTTAACTGTAATAGAAAATTTTTATTTTGAAACCACAGAAGTGTTTCGAATAATCCTGGTCGGTAAAAAAAGAAATAAATAAATAAATTTCCTCCCAGCAAACTAAATATGTAAAGTGTATAAATTTAATATTCCTAATTCTAATTATATTATCCAAATGCTAGATAAAATTGAAATCATGAAAAAGTATACATTCACTATCTTAGATATCAAATTGATAAAATATAGCCTGAAAATTTAGTTTATTAATGATTGTATCGTGCACTTTATTTATTATGCCCCCCCCCTCTCCCCTTTAGTGAGAGAATTTACCATTTGCTATCCACTAATATATTTTATTCCTTATGCCATGTAACTCGTGACGTTTAAAATATTTCTCTTCATTTTCAAAGATTTTTGAAGTTCATATTTTTGTCACACTGTGACTTACAATATGGTGGTTTTTTTATCACATATGTGACGTGACGTACGTTACATAGCAGTGATATAACAGTGACCTCACAATTTTTTTTTAATTGCCAGGAAAACATAATTTTACAGTAAATAACATGTTTTAAAGAATTTTCGTAATTTTTTTAAGTTTTCAAAGAAGTTCACATCTCAGTCACAATGTGACATCACTGAGGGGTGGCATTTTGGTCACAGATGTGACGTGACCACAGTGACTTACAGTGACGTCACAACGACGTCACCGTGACCATGCATGCTATGAGGGTACATACTAAGTACATACCAAATTTGAAGTCTATATCTCAATTTGTTCGAGAGATAGAGCGTTTACAGACACACACACAAATAGACGGACGGCATTTTTTTTTTTTTCTAAAAATATGTTTTTCGGAATTTACAGTGTCTGAAACGAGTAAATCGTTATTTATTTATTTTTTTTTTTCGATTTTTAAAACGATTAGAAGACTTACCCTATAGTACGTATGATGGGTAAGTGATAAAGTATATAAATTTACAGTCTTGTGTATTTTTATCCGTGTAAATTTACAGAGTCTATTGTTATACATTTATCGAGCAATTTCTCTGTTACTTAACAGAATCTTTATTTGTCTACATGATTTGTTAATTTTACATGAGACTTGAGATAATGGATTACCACTAGATTCTCTGTAATTTCAGAGAAAAAAATGTAACAGTGTGACTGCATCACTGATATCATATACAGGCATCCCCCGACTTACGTAAGTAATGCCGTTACGTAAGATACATTTCACAAACTTTTACGTAACTTGAATTTTACGGAAGTCGAATTTCTAAATAGATTAGGTAAGATTTCGTAAGAAATTGCAAAATTTATTATAGATATATAAATATTAACGATAAGAACGATGACAATTTTTAATTACTTAGAATTTAGTGCAGTATCATTTTTATGAATATACATATATTATTTACACGGTACACTGAAAAAAAAAAAAAAACGCAGGTAGTAGAAAAAGGCAACTCCGACCCCAGCAGGCAGTGGGCGGTGGGAGCAAAGGAGCAACTCCGCCGCCTGCTCCTCCTCCTGCTCCGCCTGCGGAGAATGTGTGCTCTAAGAAGAGGGGTTAAAAAGAGGGTGGAGTTTAAAAAAATTTAGATTTTTTTTGGAGCTTGAAATTTTTTTAGCGAACTACAGTACGAGGGGTAATTTTGAAGATTGGAATTTTATAGTGAACTATAAAGATATAATAAGATTTATGTAAATGGTTTATTTGCGTCAAACTATCCTTTTTCATACATTTCATGTAGTTTGGACACAATGACGCAAAGAAACCATTTACATAAATCTTACTCACAATTTTGAATAGCGTGACACAAAAGATAAATCACTTTATTGAAATAAATACATTTCAATGCATAGTATAGATTCAATGAAAGTGATATATTTAACAGTGAATTGGAAAATTAAAAGTATTGTGTAGATGTAAAAAAATATTTTAACCAAGTCAAAAATAATTGAAATTGAATTTTAAAACAAACCTTTTAAAGTCACATCCAGGCGTCACTTAAATTTTATATCATATCTTTTAAAACTCATATTTTGAATTTATGAGAGATGTAAATGATAAAGCAACAGCGAATAAAATTTTATGCAGCTTTTCATGTTGAACATAACTTTTGCACATGCGATTATAAAGAAAACAAAAATAAAATGATGAAATAAATACAAATATATTTTTTAAGAAATAGCATAACGTCACTCAAAATTTGATATCAGTATTTTTAAGTTCCATATTTAAAATTCTTAGAGCATAAGATAAAGTGCTGCGTCAGAAACTTTTAACCCGTCAAGGGTTTTTGCATTGATATCATTACTTTTTCGAGGTTAGTGATAAAATGATTAAAAAAAAGATACTTATGGAATTTAATGCAGATTTAATTTTTACTATTTTATTACAATTTTCCTTATAGCAGTTTGTATATAAAAACAACTGGGTAAGTATAATCGCAGATCGCACAGAGGGTTTCATTTGATATTCCTTTAAAAACACTTTATCCTTAAATTAATAAATCCAAAATGTTAATTTATAATTATTAAATCCTTACATAGATGGTGCACCAATAGTTCCAATTTTCATGGGGCAGGGAACGCACTCTTTTAAACAAACCACCTTCCAATTGAAGTCATCAAAAACCAAGTTGAATAAGCCAGACCCCGTTGTGTTGTTTGACAAACAGCAGTCTCATGTCCCCTCCTTCCCCCCTTTTCAAAATTTTTCAGACCAGTACCTAAGAATGGAACCGAAATAATTTTTTCTCTTCAGAAATTACGATAAAAAAAATAGTATGCAGTACTCATAAATTTACTTTAATGCTATATAGGGTGATTATTAAGTTAATTATAACGTTTGGAATCTGTTGCATTGATGTCCGAAAGGTAGTTTCTGAGTTATGGAAGCTGGACCCATAAGGCGCCATAGAGGGGCGAAGCCCGCTAGTGTCTATCATAATTATATCTGCCATGTAGACTAATTGCGATATTTAACCAAAATAGCCCCCCCCCCCTCCTCATCCCCGGAAATATAACAAATACAAAATGTGTCTTTATAAACCTATCGTCAAATAGGTTTTTAATTCTTTTTCACAAAAAAAAAAAAAAAAAAAAAAAACCATGATTTTTATATCCGTAACGTAAATAGCGTACGAAGCCCGCTAGTTCCTATCATAATATATATTTTTAATAATTTTATATAGTCTATAATAAAAATCAGACTTAAAATAGCCTAGTTCCATGAGTACTTGTAGTGTCAGTTACATGCTACGATTTTTGGATACCAGTATTTTAGAACGGGAAAATGTGACTTATTTTATCGGAGATATCTCATTAATTGAATAAGGTGAAGCAAACTTTTTGAAAAAAAGGTGGCCAACAAGCATGGCAGTTATCAGCTATGTGACTTTGTGCTAAAGTCCATTAATTTGATCTGCTTTAAAAAGATTACGGAAGATTGAATTATAGTAGAACCTGGATTAACCGAGCTTCGATTAATCGAGGTTTCTGTTAACCGAGCCGATAACAAAGTCTGATTTTTTTTTTTTTTTCCTTTTGAATGAGCCTTAAAAATAACCACACTCTTTAGCTCACTGTCCGTGCTATACAGGCCCTTCTGCCCCCCAAAGCACTCAACTCCAAAGAAACATTGGACCCTGAGAAGTCAATAGCGAACAATGCTTTGTTTCCAGTGGCTGTGTGAACTTTCGTAAATTTTTCAATTTGCATTTTAAAATTTACTACTGGTAGTTGATTTTCTTTTTAAATTTGTTAAGCTGTGAAACAGAACTTTACATATATTTATTTTTATTATTTAAAAAACGTTCTATATATTTTTTTAAAAGAGATGTTAAATTCGCAAGCACGGCGAGTTTTTACACACAGTTTCTATTAACCGAGATTTCCGATTCCGATTTACTAACAGTCCCAATTAGCTCGGATAATCGAGGCTGCTCTGTATAATTAAAAAATCAATGGCGATCTTACTGTAAACGGGTTTCCCTTTTACTGAGGGATTTCAAGACCGAATCAGCTGATGTTAGTTGCTGTTTCCGTGCTTGATTAAATAAGATTAGTTAAACATTTGAAAATTACCAAATATAAAAGGAACTAAGTCAACAGAGTCTTTGCTTTATGGTATTTTTTAACAACGCTATAAGAAAATGATTTTAAATAAGAGATTTTAAATGTAACGTTTTAAATCTGACATAATTTTCACCAAACTTTCCTTTCTCTTTGTAACATTCAACTGAAAATATTTTTATTATTAGAAAGATAATATTATTATTTGCGCTACCTTAAAATTGGCAACTATAGTTAAAAATATCATCTCGAAATTTGAAATAAATCTCTCATATAAATATATTTTTTAATTTAAACTGTTTTGCAATATGTTTTGCAAACTGTTTTGGCCACTTTGGCCAATATGACGTAATTTCCTCCATTTACGACTTTTAACACATATCAATGAATTTATTATTTAAAAATTTTCTTTTTCTTTTAATATTCACGTGTAAATATAATTTTTATGACGTAATTTTCAATGTTTTCCTGCTTTTAATGCGTAATCATTTAATTCTAATTTGAAAATAATTGATTATTTTATAATTTTCTTTCATTTTAAGTAAGAATGTGTAAAAACAATTTTTATGACGTAATGTTTAATATTTTCCTGCTTTTAACACGTTATCATTTAATTCTAATTTAAAAGGATTTTTTTCTGTTTATAATAGTCACGTGTGAATAAATTTTTAATTTAAAGGATATATTATTCTTTGCGCTGTTTTAACAATTGGCAGCAATTTAAAATAACCTTTTCTAACATATGTAAAAAATATCTCTGGAAATTCTGAAAATTTTAATTTAAAATTGAAATAAATGGTCAAAAAATTAGGCAAGTTAAAAATAATAAATGCACTCTGCAAACTTCTAGTTTCTATTAAATTCCCATGTATAATTTTTTTTCCTATGAGACTTTTTTATTGAGACAATTTTATCAAGATTTAACATTAAATATCTCTTAAAATAATTCTTCGATTTAAAAACTGTCTACTTCAACGTTTTTATCAAACATTTCTCTATAATGCTACCCATTTTAATATTTTTGTATGCAGTAATTTTCTTAATATTTGCGAAATAGACCTCTAGTCACAAGAGATTCTTTCAAAGCGGCGAAGACCTTTAGTTTTTTTTTTCCGAATAAGAGACAAAATGTAGTACGCAATTGCGTCAAAAGATGGCGACATCAGAATTCTGATATGCTTATTATGTAAACTGTAAATATTGCAAAGTTAAATAAAAACAATTGTCTCGGGGTTATAAAACTTCATTGATATTTATAAATAAAACATTTCAACTAAATTATTTATTATAAAAGAATTATTACATCACAATAGTTTTTATGCAAGGAAAATAATAATTATAATAATAATAATATTATGGATGTCAGTGATTATATATTGATTGACCGTCATAATAATAAAAAATGATATTATAAAAAGAAGAGCTGAAATGAATTATTTTTTTACGTTTCTGATCATGTGATTTATATTCAAATAATAATTATTAATGTATATTTTTTGTAAAGTGATTGAAATTAAATATATTTATAAAATTTATGGTAATATTTTTATTGTTGAAAAATTGCCAAGAAATAATCATCATCAAATTGGCGTCATTATAATTGTAATTTTATTTAACTTAATAGCAATTAAAAAAATTACAAAGGAACTGAGAATAATGGTCAACTAGCAGACGTTAAAAAAAAAAAAAAAAAAAAAAAAAAAAAAAAAAAAAACACATTCACATGTGAAAACACGTACCAGTTAGTATCGAACTGCCTATCTTGAGATCAGTAGACGATGGCCCTTAACCACTCAGCCAATGAGAAGACAAAATTTTTCTCCCCAAAAGTGGTTAAAAAGAAAGCATGTGTATGAATACAGTGCCATGCATTTTCAGTGAAATTTCCATAGAATGGCGAAGAAATATAGTCCGATTTTTCATGCGCATTATAAAACGAACAAGAGTCTTGCTGGAAACAAGTAAATTGTTATTTGGTTCATCTGAAACATATTTATTTGATTTTTAAAAAATCGCCCGTGTCATTTTCGAGAGAAAAAAAATCGAATTATTTAACGAATGAGAGTTTTCCCAGAAAAAAGAAAAGTGTTATTCACCTCGCCTTAATCACATTTATATTATGTATCAATTTAAAAATAATCGTTAGAACCGTTTTCGAGATTTTCAAATTAGGAACTTCCTCGATATCATACCAACGTTTTCACTTTAAAAATGGCTATTTAGATCTCAAAATATACTGCACGTAGAAATGTAAAAATTTCAGTATGCGGTTAGACTGCAGATATAAGACTGTTCTAGAAAATTCAGAACAAAAAGACATATATCTGCTGAGTTATTAAAAGGCGGCTTTTCGCGTTTTCTTTGATCTCGAGTTAGCTGTATATATGAGTTCCGCCATCTACGAATTCTATGATACGATACGATACGATTTTAACGATACGATACGATACGATTTTAGGCTTAAGGCTGCGTCACTCGGAATACTACCGTCTTCCATGATAGAGGCTACTGCATTTTCAAAACAATACGTCATTTGAAACAGTTATAATTTGAAAACAATCTAAGTAAATCATTTTATAGATTCTAGGCCAATTGAAATGCTTTCTTCAGAGATTTTTAAACTAGGAATATTTTTAATAAAATTCAAATCTAAGAAATTTTTGAAGTTCGAAAACAAAATAATTTAGAAAATATCCTTTACCTAACGCAATATTATTTTGTAAAAATATTTCACGTGATTTATTTTACTTCACTATTCTGCGAGAAACAATGTACGAGATTTTCATATCGCGAAAATTAATATTTCCAATACTACATTATAGGCGTTTATGTAGAGTTCTCAGAAAATAGATAGTCAGAAAATAGATATCCTTTAAAAACAGAGATAATTTTTCACGATATTTTTAACAGTGTATTCTGAAAAGTAAATATTCGTATATTTAAATAGGAATAATATCCTCAAATATAAATATTAAATAATAAATTTCGAACCTGCTATTCCCTAACAAAAGCATACTGTTTTTAAGTATATGCATTTTCACTTATACTCAAAAGGAAATTTAACGGAAAGAAAATAAATACGTATTAATACCTAGTTTTAGCTGTATGTTTTTAATATTAAATCGAAATAAAGAAAATAAGCACAGTACCTGTTAATATTCCATAATGTCTTCTCATCTGACCATCCATGTTAGAAATCTCGCAGCAATTACACTGTTTATCTACTTTCTGTTGGAACCTGCTTGCTCAGGTACGTTATCGCAGCCAGCGTATTCAAAAGAGCGGTGAGAGCAAAGACACCGCATTGAGCGGTCCCTTTCAATTGATAATAGAGTAGCAGATATTATTCGAATAGAAATTAGTAAAGTCTGTCTCAATTACAATTTAACTTAATTAAGGGATTCTTATATATTTTTAAATATAGGATAGATTGGAGTTTTATTACCTAAATTTAGATTTTAATAACAGCACCAAATGCACTATTCTGAAAATCTACGTATTCATTTTTTTAAAACATAATGTTAGCCTTTTACCCAGTTTTTAGATGAAATCCCTATTAGGTATTATACTTTTTAAATAATTTAAAAATTATTAGGCGGTACTTTCTGTACAGTTTATATTCATGAATACTTTTTTTCCGAACATACAAAAAATTTATGCTAAGTTTTAGAGATAAGTTTTCTATACAACTATCTACATTATTTTTAATACACATGCATACTATTTAATATAGTTACACTATTCGAAATACATAAATTAACAACATACATCCCCATTTAATGATAATTATTTTTACACCATTTTCATTTGGATTAATAATGCTAATAGATGATAAGCTATTTTATAGGGTGATATAAGAATAACGTTTAATGCAGCATATATAATATTCTTATATAAAATATACCTCAGTAATTACTATTTTCACTGCGTTAAAGATAATAATAATAAAAAAAAATCGCTTAAACTTATTTCTATCGATATACCCAGAAGTAATTTTTTTAAGTAGGAAGTGTTTACTCGTTTGATATTACCCTTTTAACTTTTATTTTAAATAATCTCACATAGGTCGAATTTACTTTTCCGCAACATATAGTAAAGGATTTTCAAAGGTTATTCAATCTTTTTTTTTTTTTTTTTCTTTTTACTTAAAAGGTTCAGAGTGGAAATATAGTCATTTCGGACTAATATGTGTACAGGGTCTGATTACTGCATAGGCTATCTAGCCGGTGGTCTTGGGCCCACTGCTGAGTGGGGCCCTTATTCACGGGCTCTGTATGTGTAACTAAATAGAGGATGGAATCTATCATCGGTATCTATATTACTTAAAGTATGAGTAAGTTATTATTAGGCAGTGATGGAAAAATGCTCTCTTCTGCAATTTATCATTAATATTATTATTATTATTATTTTTTTTTTTTTTAACTTTAGCAAAGGAACCCATAGAAGAAAGGTTTTTTATTATTTACACATTTTTTATTAATATTAGCGAAATGAAACTTTAACATTTGAAAAGCAATTTATTATTATTTTTTGTAAATTTTTATTGTTATTAGCGATACAAATTTTAAACGACTTCAGGAACGAATTTTCAGAGGAAAGTGACCCGAATTATCGATTTTATACAAGAAAAACTTTTTTTCAGTCACCTCGCCAGGTTCGACAGGTTTCAAACTCCCAAATATATAAGACTTTACATTTTTGGCAGAGCCCCGTTAACATTGCAGGGGGCCCTAAGACCCAACACCCCCCCCCCCTCATTTAGCCATGGCCTGTTGGCCTATGCGGGAATTAGGCCCTGATTTTAGGTCCAGTACACTAACGGACATTTTTTATTAGTATTAGCGAAATGAAACTTTAACATTTGAAAAGCAATTTTATTATTTTTTGTAATTTTTTACTGTTATTAGCGATACAAATTTTAAGCGACTTCAGGAACGAATTTTCAGAGGAAAGTGACCCGAATTATCGATTTCATACAAGAAAAACTTTTTTTCAGTCACCTCGCCTAGTATGACAGGTTTCAAACTCCCAAATATATGAAAAGACTTTACATTTTTGGCAGAGCCCCATTAACATTGCAGGGGGGCTCTAAGACCCAACACCCCCCCCCCTCTCAAATAGCCATGGCCTGGTTGACCTATGGGAGATTTAGGCCCTGATTTTAGGGCCAATATACTAACCACAATGGACCCGGACAACAACACTTATAAATAGACTATATTAATTTTAAGGAAGTATGGTTATTTTTCTTTTCATTATTAAAAATACAATTTTTTTAGTTTAGTGGATTTAAACATTCATTTTAACTCAAATAACTTAGTTGGACCTAATCAGATTTTCTAATATACACTAGGTAAAAATCGGCAACTTCCATATTTATTTTCAAACATCGGTCAGATCACGTGACATTAATGTTTTTAGAAATAGTAGGTAATTACTTTGGTTGCAACTTTTAAATAAAATCTAGTGAACTCCTTTTAGGAAAATCTTGGTTAACCATGTTATTTATCGTAATATCTACCACTCGACACTATACCTTTCAACCTCCCCCTAAACCCCCAGAAAATGAACTAGATATTTCAAAAACTTTTAGAAAATTTACATGACTTCAAAAATTATCAAAAATTTACACCTCAGAAAAAAATTAACAAATAATAATAATAAAAAAAAACTTTTTATTAATTCGTTAAAACTTTTATTTTAAACAAATTAAGTTAAATAATGCTATAAAAAGTGATGGAATATCTTTATTAAGACTTACGATCGTTTCGATCGGTTCGCTTGAAAGAAAAGGTACAAGCTCGCAAGATAGAAAATCTTTGCAACGCACAAAAGTCCTATATCAACCATATATGCCAACCGGTGGAATTTCTGAATTTATCTAGCAGACCTTTAACGGAAGAAGAAATAAAAGTGCTTGAGCGCGGGCCAAAATACATTTTTCCAGGTAAGCCTAATCTAAAATCTATAATTCCGGAACTCGAAAACATTGTACAGTCGGCTAATAACGATCATAAAGAAGAAATTCGCAATGTTATGTACCACGAACTTAAGAAGTTAATTAAGCAACCCACAATAGTACCAAAGGAAGAATTGAATATTTTGAAAAATCTTAAACTTGATACTGAAATTATTTTAGTCCAAACAGATAAATCTAATAAATTAGCCATAATATTAAATACCGATGACTATAAAAATAAAATGGTACAGTGTATTAACAATATGGATTGTCAACAAGTCAAGAAGAATCCACTTAACATAATTAACAAAAAAGTTAACGAATTGGTTAATAAAGGGAGCTGGCCTGATAATATGAAAGTTCTAATGAGAATTAATAAGTTAGCAGTAATCCCAGCAATTTTCGGCAGACTCAAAGACCACAAAATAGATATGCCAATAAGGCCAATAGTAAATAAATGCTCAAGCCCCACATATTTTATGGAAAAAGCTTTTGTAGTTTTATTGAAAAATATTTTGCCCAACTCTGATCATGTAATTAATTCAACTTATGAGTTCATTCAATATTTGAATAACATTAATTTACCTCAGAATTATTTAATTGCCAGTCTAGATGTAGTCTCGTTATACCCATCTATTGATACCCAAAAAGCCGTTACTAATATAAATAACTGCATCGACCACATGGAGAGTATTAACGAAAATATGAAAATTACTCTAAAGAGTGCTCTTAATCTCATAGTTAATAATAATTACTTCACTTTCGACGGCAAAATATACAAACAGAATAACGGAGCTCCAATGGGTTCTCCTATATCAGGATTATTAGCTGAATTCATATTACGACCTCTTGAAATGGATATATACAATTTGGATTATACCCCCCATGCATGGATCAGATACGTAGACGATATTTTCATCATATGGCAACATGAAGAAACCTTGCTCAATAACTTTCTGAACCAGATTAATAATCTTGATTCTAAAATTAAATTTACATTGGAAATAGAAGAAAATGGTACGCTACCGTATTTAGATGTATTATTAATCAAGACGCACCAAGGAATAAAGCGCACTGTATACAGAAAGCCCATAGCCAGTCAATCCATTATCCCTAATAATGCGCAAGCACCTTTTTCATACAAAATTTCTGCATTTAGACATTCTATTCAGAGAGCTTTCACAGTTTGTACCCCTGAACATTTAAATAACGAAATAAATAAAATATATGATATTGCAAGAAACAATGGATACAAAGAAAGCACCATAGAAAAATTAATTAAGAACTTGAAGAACAAAAAGAAAAGAAATTTCAAGCCACAAAATTCCACGTTATCCACTTTACAATATTTTCCTGGTTTCTTCGAACGTTTAAAATATAAACTCAATAAATTCAATATCTTCCTAGTCGCAAAACCATCCATGAAAATAAAAAATATAGTATGCAAGAAAATAGATCAAATTGAGTCCAACCAATTAGCAGGAGTATACGAAATACCGTTCACCAAAGAAGATGGAACAAAGCAGTTTTATATAGGTATGACAAGCAGAAAACTTAAAACTAGAATCAAAGAACATATAGCAGACATCAAATACAATAGAAGAACCACAGCTTTGGCCAGATTATGCAGCGAAGAACCTTTACAGATTGAATTTAAAAATAGCAAGTTAATTTATCCATCAAGATTTTATTTACCATCCATAGTCCGAGAATCAATAGAAATATTTTTACGCAACGAGAATATTTGCAATGATTCTGTGTCCCTTGATTTACCTAGAATTTGGAAAGAGATACTAAGTAATTGTAGAAACAATAGTAAAAATTAATCCACACTCGCAAATAGCCAAGTTAATTTTATTTTATTTTATGTTTTGCAATGTTTTTCAGTATGCTTGATGTCTCGTGACATTGTTTACCATGTTGTTTTTAAATTATGTGAAAATTAAGCCACGCTCGCAAATAGATAATTTAATTTTTATTTTATTTTATGGTTGCAATATTTTCATTATGCTTCATGTCTCGTGACATTGTTTACTATATTATTGTTTTTAAGTTATGTGAAAATATTTTCTATTATGATTGATTTTGAAAATGTCGCCGATTGTGCGATGAAACGATCGTAAGTTTTAATAAAGATATTCCATCACTTTTTATAGCATTATTTAACTTAATTTGTTTATAAGTGATTATTATACATGCTTTTATTTTAATTTGTAATAAAAAAAAATTTTATTTGTTAAAACTTTTTTATTTGTTAAACCTTTTTTAATTTGTTAAAACTTTTTTTAATTTGTTAAAACGTTTTTTAAAGTAAGATAATTGTTTCTAATTTTTTTTCTTTAATTTAGAAATACATAGCCAGACAACCAGACACTTATCCACATACACACACATACAGACAGACACATACCTATACACGATTTAGAGGCAACTCACACACACATGCATACACACACGGACAGACACATATGAAATCGATTTGATGCTATAACAACACACATTGATTAGTCTACCTTTTTTCCGCTAATTATTTCTTAAATCGATACTATGTTTTATAAAATAATAAATAGGTAAATCAATTATTATTTTAATTATTGTAAAAATCAGTTAACAGAAATGATCTGATTACAATAAACAATAGATAAATATACTATTTATATGTATATATTATAAAATGATTGTTCAATTATTATGTTATTTCATATAAACGTTTTTAAATAGTAGGATATATACAAATACAGTTGAATTATATATTATATAAAGCCTATGATAAAATATTCTTTTTCGCTTTCATTACAAAATAGTTATTTCTAAAATCGATATAATGTTTTATAAAATAATAAATAAATCAATTATTATTTTAATTATTATAAAAAGTCAATTAATGCAAATGATTTGAATACAATAAACAATTGATGTTTAAATTATCTAATCAAGTATAGTAATTAAAAGTATACGTCTCTAACGATTTTCATGAATAAACTCGCATGTTAGACTAGCTAAGAAAGAAGCTGCAGACAAGGTCAGACAAGTTTAGACAATGCAGACAAGCGAGCAGGACCACTCATTCGAAAACAGCAATCAAAATGGCGTGAATGTTGCTTATCTAGATGTTCTTATCGTCTAGTGACGTCACTCAGAAGGAATCGCTATCAGCCAATCCTGTATCAGGAAGTAGTCACGTGATCAACCCTCGATCACGTGATATCCGGTTTTTGTGATAAGAAACTGGCATTTCACACCAAGTCGTTCTATGAGATGGATGTATTTTGAAGAAGCTGATATATTAGGTAAGTGTGAAATATGATTCTGTTAGATGTTAGAATTTGAATGCCTAAAAATGATTATGTTAGAGATTATAATTATTTTTTTAAAATACTAAAATAACTAAAAAACCATAATTTGAAATAGCAAACAAATTGTAAAGTAGAATTGAAAGCTGTGTAGGTTTAGCTCATGAAAGTGAGTTGAACTGAAAATAGTAAAAGGTTAGTCAGATAAGTTGTTTATCATAGTAAATCCATAAAAGAAATCTTTAAGTGAGAACCCTAGTTAGCATAGAAATATTTCAAGTTATTTATATTGCAAATTAATGTGAAAATTTAGTTAATTTTCCACTATGTTGATTTCTATAGATATCCAATAATAGATAAATGAATTATCGAGGAGAATGTACAAAGTTTGCATCTAAGCTCAATGTTTTCTAAGTTTTAATTTATTAAATCATACATAATAGTCTACTTCAACAAATAATATGTTTCGGATTTTTCTATTATGTCTTCAATTAAGTTTCAGCGCAAGTGCAGATGTAACATATTTGATTGCTAAGGTAAGCAGTTGGTTAGGGGAATGCGTAGACCAGATGAATCCGCTCGTTAGTGAAAACATTCAAATTTTACAAACACACATGTATAAATATATATATGAAGTCAATTTTTTAAACACTTCGACTCACCTGTAGGTATTTTTATTCTTTTTGGTTAATTTTTGCATGCCTACATAAGCTCACATATTCACACATATATGCATATTTTTCTAAAGTTGTAAATAATTTGAAAACTTTTAGTTAATATGAAATTTCGTCCAAACTTTTAATTAACTTTCGATTAGGATGTATTTATTCGAAAGTTAAGACAGGTATGTCTAAAATTTATGTTTTAAAAGAGAGTTTGACTAACTTGTAGATATTTTTATTAGCTAACGAATATGTTACTCAGGTATATTTATACACACATAGATATTACTTGTAAATAATATGCCTGGATATACATACATTGGTATAAATACACATATATGAATGTGCATACATATTGTCGTATACATGTTATTAACTTGCAAACAATTAAAAAAAGTATTTTGATAACTTATAACCATTAGAATTTTTTTATTATCTTTAAAAAATTGTATTGACTTGTAATATTTTTTTAACTTTTATTTATAACATGTAAATTGTTTTAGCATTTTTTTTAATTTCGTTTGTATTTTTTTTTTGTAAACTTTTTTATCTTCGTGCAATTTTTTTTTTTTTTTTTTTTTTTTTTTTTTTTTTTTATCAAGTTGTGATTTGTTTAAAACTTTTTTTATTATTATGCATTTTTTTGAAAAACGTTTTTCATTTAGTTGTGATTTCTAAAATTTATTTTTTAGTTAAGTTTTACTGTTTACAATTTTTTTTTTTTTTTTAATAACGTGTGTATTTCTCAAAACCATTCAATGGCAAACATATGCATACGCATATGTATTATAAGTATGCATATGCGCATAAGGTGCACTAGTATGTTGAAACGATAATTTTCAAAAACTAGAAGGTATAAAATGAATAATTTACTTTTACTAACTAATAAATATTTTTTCTTACAATAGTGAAATTTTTATGTGATAGTTGAAATTCTTTTTGTTGTTCATTTGTCAATTTTAAGTGTGTTGTTTAATTTTTATAGTTCATTATTGATTCATTATTTTAAATAGGGTTTTCCTCCTATAGGGTTTCAAATATCTAGTACATTTTCTGGGGGTTTAGGGGGAGGTTGAAATGTATAGTGTCGAGTGGTAGATTGATATTACGATAAATAACATGGTTAACCAAGATTTTCCTAAAAGGAGTTCACTAGATTTTGATTAAAAGTTGCAACCAAAATAATTACCTACTATTTCTAAAAACATTAATGTCACGTGATCTGACCGATGTTTGAAAATAAATATGGAAGTTGCCGATTTTTACCTAGTGTATATTAGAAAATCTGATTAGGTCCAACTAAGTTATTTGAGTTAAAATGAATGTTTAAATCCACTAAACTAAAAAAATTGTATTTTTAATAATGAAAAGAAAAATAACCATACTTCCTTAAAATTAATATAGTCTATTTATAAGTGTGCGAGAATGTATCCCTAAAACTTAAAAGATACAAATCATTTGACTAATCAACCGGGTCCGTTGTGGTTAGTGTATTGGCCCTAATATCAGGGCCTAATTCCCGCGTAGGCCAACCACGCCATGGCTAAATGAGGGGTGGGTGGGTCTTAGGACCCCCTGCAATGTTAACGGGGCTCTGCCAAAAATGTAAAATCTTATCATATATTTGGGAGTTTGAAACCTGTCGAATCAGGCGAGGTGACTGAAAAAAAGTTTTTCTTGTATGAAATCGATAATTCGGGTCACTTTCCTCTGAAAATTCGTCCCTGAAGTCGTTTAAAATTTGTATCGCTAATAACAATAAAAATTTACAAAAAATAATAATAAATTGCTTTTCAAATGTTAAAGTTTCATTTCGCTAATATTAATAAAAAATGTGTAAATAATAAAAAAAATTTCTTCTATGGGTTCCTTTGCTAAAGTAAAAAAAAAAAAAAATAATAAATAAATAATAATATTAATGATAAATTGCAGAAGAGAGCCTTTTTCCATCACTGCCTAATAATAACTTACTCAGACTTTAAGTAATATAGATACCGATGATAGATTCCATCCTCTATTTAGTTACACATACAGAGCCCGTGAATAAGGGCCCCACTCAGCATTGGGCCCAAGGCCACGGACTAGTTAGCCTATGCAGTAATCAGACTCTGTACACATATTAGTCCGAAATGACTATATTTCCACTCTGAACCTTTTAAGTAAAAAAAAAAAAAAAAAGATTGAATAATCTTTGAAAATCCTTTACTATATGTTGCTGAAAAGTAAATTCGACCTATGTGAGATTATTTAAAATAAAAGTTAAAAGGGTAATATCAAACGAGTAAACACTTCCTACTTAAAAAAATTACTTCTGGGTATATCGATAGAAATAAGTTTAAGCGATTTTTTTTATTATTATTATCTTTAACGCAGTGAAAATAGGTATATTTGAGGTATATTTTATATAAGAATATTATATATGCTGCATTAAACGTTATTCTATCACCCTATAAAATAGCTTATCATCTATTAGCATTATCAATCCAAATGAAAATGGTGTAAAAATAATTATCATTAAATGGGGATGTATGTTGTTAATTTATGTATTTCGAATAGTGTAACTATATTAAATAGTATGCATGTGTATTAAAAATAATATAGGTAGTTGTATAGAAAACTTATCTCTAAAACTTAGCATAAATTTTTTGTATGTTCGGAAAAAAAGTATTCATGAATATAAACTGTACAGAAAGTACCGCCTAATAATTTTTAAATTATTTAAAAAGTATAACACTTAATAGGGATTTCATCTAAAAACTGGGTAAAAGGCTAACATTATGTTTTAAAAAAAATGAATACGTAGATTTTCAGAATAGTACATTTGGTGCTGTTATTAAAATCTAAATTTAGGTAATAAAACTCCAATCTATCCTATATTTAAAAATAAATAAGGATCCCTTAATTAAGTTATATTGTAATTTAAATAGACTTTACTAATTTCTATTCGAATAATATCTGCTAGTTTCTATTATCTATTGAAAGGAACCGCGCTCAATGCGGTGCCTTTGATCTCACCGCTCTTTTGAATACGCCGGTTGAGATAACGTACCTGTGCAAGCATGTTCCGACAGAAAGTAGATAAACAGTATAGTTGCTGCGAGATTTCTAACATGGCTGGTCAGATGAGAATATTATGGAATATTAACATGATTATGGAATATTAACAGGTACTGTGCTTATTCTCTATATTTCGATTTAATATTAAAAATATACAGCTAAAACTAGGTATTAATACGTATTTATTTTTCTTCCATTAAATTTTGTTTTGAGTATAAGTGAAAATGCATATACTTAAAAACAGTATGCTTTTGTTAGGGAATAGCAGGTTCGACATTTATTATTTAATATTTATCTTTGAGGATATTATTCGTATTTAAATATACTAATATTTAATTTCCAACATAGTACTGGAAATATTAATTTTTGCGATATGAAAATCTCATACATTGTTTTTTCGCAGAATAGTGAAGTAAAATAAATCACGTGAAATATTTTTACAAAATAATATTGTGTTAGGTAAAGGATATTTTCTAAATTATTTTGTTTTCGAACTTCAAAAATTTCTTAGATTTGAATTTTATTAAAAATATTCCTAGTTTAAAAATCTCTGAAGAAAGCATTTCAATTGGCCTAGAATCTATAAAATCATTTACTTAGATTGTTTTCAAATTATAACTGTTTCAAATGACGTATTGTTTTGAAAATGCAGTAGCCTCTATCATGTTTGCAATGAGGCAGTCTAAGGACCAACACCTAAAAGAAAATAATGAATCAAAACTATATTTAGTCTCCAAAATTAGTTAATAATTAGTCAAAAAATTATTCAAAAAGGCATTTGATTTGATAGCCTAAGAGATGCTGCCATAATAGTAATATGCAGTCTGAAAAATTAATCACACACAAAAATAAAAAAATAAATTAATAAATAAATAATATGTTGAATACAGAACATCTTTTACAAAAAGCAATTTTCATGCCGAAATTTCAATTTACTGAAAGCAATTTTCAAAGGCAAAATAATAAACGCACTCTAGAAATGATTAGGATATACATTCTCCAAATAATTAATATACAGGTAGTCTGAAAATTACTCGTATATGCATTCTCTAAATAAATACTATATATGAATTCTTAAAATTTATCATTTCTCTAGAAATAATTTGTATGCCGTATAAAAATGAATCGTATATACATTTTCTAATACAGTTCAGACGAACTTTTAAAACAAAAATTCTATTTTTAATTAAAATGTATTTAAATCTGGCTTTGAATTGTGATTTATATGTTATTCGTCGGTTAGGAATAAAAAAAAAACTCTTTCATCTCAGTATCGCTATTTAAATTCTAATTGCTAAAGGCGGCGAAAAAAATCTTGTACGCGAAATTATTTTGACAAGGTATTATAAAATAGTTTTGCACTGCCAATAAAATGTATACACTTTTAAAATTTATGTGAATTCTTTTGCACTGTCCTGTATATGCAGGAATTTTTGCGTTAGACTCATATTATAAAATTTGAAACGTGTCTTTCGCGTTATTGAAAACTAAAGATTTCATCTACAGCATTCAAAATTCACTAACACATTTCGTTAAAAGCTTAACAAAAATTTATTCAGCTAAATTAAATTCACCAATATATTATATTTGCCAATTTCGAACAATATTCAACATTTGTAAAATTAAATTCATAAGTTTCGTCAACAACAGCAAAATATATTCGACATTAAAATTTTATTGAGTTCAATTAATATAGTGCGCCAACAACATTACAAATTTATTGAGTTAAATAAATATATTTCGCCAACAACATTAAAAATTTATTGAGTGCAAAAAATATATTTCGTCAATAACATAAAAATTTTCACGAATAACAATAAAAATATATTCAATATTAAAAATATTGTCTAATTGAGTCCATATATTTTGCCAACGACATTGCAAATTTATATAATTAATAAATATATTTCGCCAATATTATTAAAATTTTCGCCAACAACATAAAAAAAATTAGATCTCCCATGGCATCATTAGCGAAATTTACTAATTGATTCATTAACATAAAAAGGGCGTGTATTTTAATTTAACCCGTCTTTCATTTAAAAAAGCATCAAGCATCCATTAGCCCCTCCCCTCCTAGTGGCAAAAGGAAGCTTATCTTGAACATCCCTGTATATCTATATATTTTCAATAAACATCTCATAAATATTTAACTCAGCTGGAAAAATATTTGTAATGTAGTCATATCTAATCGGAGGGCAATTCGAATTATTATTTGTAGTACACCTAATTCTAGGTTTAAAAATGAAATCACAATGGTTTATTACACAAGTAGAAAAAAAGAGGGGGGGGGGTCACGTGACTACGAATATTAAATCGAAACTATTTATTTAGTTTTAAATTTTAAAATGCGGTAGAACAAATTATATTGAATGAACAGTAAAAAAAAAAAGCATTGTTGATTAACATTATTAATTAATAAGCAATTAACAAAAACTATGCTTGGGGTGTAATTTTACCAAAACCTAAACTTACTTGAGAAAATTCGAACATTTTCAAATTCGGTAAAATTTTCATTCTATTATTACATTTAATCCTAAAATAATCCCAAGTTAAAATTTTTCTTAAGTTCTAAAATGAAATATTTAAAAATTAATTCTTCATGTATAATTTAAAATTCCACCTCAACCTATAGCATGCCCCTAAAAATTCCTTAATTAAGCCCTCCTCTAAAACAACAAGCTCTCCGCAGGTGGGGGAGCCATTTACTCACGCCAGGAGCAGGATCGGAGGTGGGAGCAGGAGGAGGAGCACGGTACACGCGACAGTAGCAATAGTAGGTTGGTGTAGCCTGTTACTCGGAACAGGAGGAGCAAGTGTAGGAGCAGGAGGTGGAGGAATAAGCCCTCTAACATTTTACGCTGGTTCAAACTTCAACTTTTAACTTTTTTAAAAATTTTAATTGCTTCAGTTTCAGTCCGCTAGAGGGCAGCATAAAATAAATCTTGTAAATATTAAAATCCCCTAAAAAAATTCTTATCGACCTATCGTCTAACAACAAAAATTCTAAGCCTTACGAAAAAATTTCCATTACTACATTCAATCCTAAAAAAAAAAAAAAAAATCCCATTCAAAATTTTTCTTAAATTCCAAAATTAAATAAAAGAAAAAATCTTTTTTTAAATTTGTTTCGATCTCTACACAAATCTTTTTCTCTTTTTGAAAATATTTCAATCTCCCTAAAATAAAAATTCGAAATTGAATGAAAATTTTTTTATCCTCTGAAAAATACCTCCTCTTTGTTAAAGTGCTCCAAAATTTAAACTCATTTAAAATAAAAGTAGCAGAAAAAGGATCTTTGTAATTCAGTAAAATAACTCCAAAATTTATTTGCTTAATTCTTCCTAAAAATGTATATTTAAACCTCAACCTATAGTCTGCTAAAAAAAAAAAATTTCATTCTCCAAAATAACCCCTCGTACTATAGTTCACTATAAAATTTCAATCTTCAAAATTACCCCTCGTACTGTAGTTCGCAAAAAAAATTTCAAGCTCCAAAAAAAAAATCTATTTTTTTTTAAACTCCACCCTCTTTTTAACCCCTCCTCTTAGAGCACACATTCTCCGCAGGCGGAGCAGGAGGAGGAGCAGGCGGTGGTGGAGCAGGAGGAGGAGCAGGCGGCAGAGTTGCTCTTTTGCTCCCACCGCCTGCTGGGGTCGGAGCGGTCTTTTTCTACTACTAACGGACTAAAAAACGGAAATACCACTGGCAATCTAGACGCCAGTACTATTTTCTTTTTTTTACGGGAATTTTTACCCATAAATTGCAGGAATTTTTCCGTTTTTCTGATTAAAAACGGAAATAGTACTGGCGTCTACATTGCCAGTAGTATTTCCGTTTTTTTGTCCGGTTTTTTTTTTTTTTTTATAGTGATAGTATTTTATGAATAAAGCGTCATGCAATAGTATTTACTCGGATATAAACTATGAAAATATGAAAAAATATATATAAAAATAAACTAATAAAACGCTTTTCAAATAAAAAATTCTTTTGGAATGCGAGATTTATAAATTTAACGATGAGTTCATTTAAAGAATTTTCAATCTTACAATAAACGAACAGATAAAGATAGAAGAAGAAAAAAAAAAAAAAAAAACACTCGCTCCTCATCGAAATTTTAACATTAAGGGTGTACTCGAAAAAATATTTTTCCACCCTCAACAGCTCGAAATTTTCTGAGATATTTTCAGACTCATTGTTAAAAGGAAAATCATGAAACTGGCTGAGGTAATTTTGGAAGAGATGTATAAGAGGCCGTGTGATGTCATTTTTCGCTCAATTCATTAGAATTTGGGTTTTAAACAATTATTTTTCAGTATGATCATTTTTTTCATTCCCAGATCTCCCGCTTTGGTAAATTCGGTTCAAAACGCCAACTTTGACAGCTTTTTTTGTAATATTTTTCTGCATTTATCAAAAAATCGACAAGCACGGCACATTATGTAGTTTCTGAATAAGAGAATTTGCTAGTTTGATGCGTTTGAGAGTAAAAATGAATTTAAAAATAAATCAGAAAATAAGCAGTTTGGATTCAAATACACCCTCAACTTTTGTTCTAGTTTAAATTCAGGTAACAAGGAAGGTCTCCATACGGGCATATTCAGAAAAATCTGAAAAAATTACAGAATGTTCTTCTCATGTGGGTATATATGTTTATAAGAAAATTTTTGGCGGAACCTCGATAGAACGTCCGTAAAAAAATAATAAAAATTTAGTTTATTTGGCGATTTATCATCGGTTGTCGATGAAATGAAATTTCAAAAATTACTTTTTTATGTCGAATACTCTTTAAGGGTGTATTCCGATCCAAAATGCTTATTTTCTGATTTATTTTTAAATTCACTTTTGCTCTCAAACACATCAAAGTGGCAAATTCTCTTATTTAGAAACTACATAATGTGCCGTGCTTGTCGATTTTTTGATAAATGCAGAAAATATTGGAAAAAATAGTCAAAGTTGACGTTTTGAACCGAATTTTCCGAATCGGGAGATCTGGGGATGAAAAAAAATGGTCATACTGAGAAAATAATTGTTTATAAATCGAATTCTAATTAATTAAGCGAAAAATGAAATCACACGGCAACTTAAACATCTCTTCAAAAATCACCTCAGCAAGTTTAATGTTTTTACTTTTAAAAATGAGTCTGAAAATGTCTCAGAAAATTTAGAGCTGTTGAGGATGGAAAAACATTTTTTCGAATACACCCTTAAGATAAAAGTGTTTCATATTGAACTTGTTTAAATAAATTTAATGTAAATAACTTTGGTTTTGTAAGTTTTAGTTTATAACTATATTTTGTCATATATATGTATCTATATATATTTATAATGAAAGTTAAACATCAAATTTTAGGAAGTAAAACAAAATTAAAATTGTTTCAATATCTGAAAATTAAGTCCAATTTAGCACTGTCGGTTCAATTTTGTTGCTATGGGAACGACGAATTCTTTGATATTAAAATGAATAACTGGTAAATGAATCTTGCCTTTATTTTGGAATACGCTTAAATATATGAAAGTATTCTTTATATATGAAATTGTTTAAGTAATAAAATTAAATAACAAACAACATAAATATGTAATACGTAAAAAAGTATTTATTAAACTCTCTCATTGTTTATGATTAAATTCATTACTGTTTAGAGGCATTCTAAAAATCAACTAACAATTTTCAGGTGCATTTAAAATCGTTTGCTTTTGGCGAGGAAAAGTACTGCTTGCCAAATCGCGGGACGCTTTCGTCTTTTCGCGCCAAATACTCGAAAGTATTTTATTTTTTTACAGACTTTCTACTGTAATTCCGCCACTAAATTTGACTGATCCTTTATGACATACATAGTAGTAAAAAAGGATCAGTCAAATAACAAAGGACATAGTAGTTTAATTGGTATTTTTTTCAAAATATTCTGAGTATGCCCAGTATGGAGACCTCCCTTGTAAGATAATCGTTAAGGTTGAACACCAGATTTTTTGTCTCATTATAATTAGATTTGAGTTTGTTTTGTTAAAGATTTGATTGTATATCCCAATAAAAATATAACTCTCATTAATATTATATATAACTATAATAATATAACGTAATAAATAACGTATATAATATATATATATATATATATACCGTATATAAATATAACGTAATATAACTATATTACGGTTGTGGTTTTAATCTGCATATTTTATTTAGAAAATAACTGTCAAAAGTATGCAAATGCATATAAAACGCGCTAAGTGTATTCATAAATGTAATTTTCGAGATTTATTAAGTAACTGTGAATTTACGTAAGTCGAGGATGCCTGTACACATTTTTCCAGTGTTTAATCTTTCATAAGTCAGCTTTTCAAGCATCTCACAAATACGCGATCACCACTTGTCGTTTTCTTTCGTCATTTCTATTATCGACATTATTAAACCTTAACACGTCTAGGGTTAAAACTTGACTGATAAAGGAGCTGCAGCAAGAACAATCTTCTTTGCCTGCAGGTTTTCGTGCTCTTCCCAGCCTATTTTGGACCCAAATTGCCTATTTATACGCATTATTATCGCAGAAGTACTACACTAATTTTAGTACGTCGTTTTTCCAGTTCTGTTTATCTCGTTTCGACAGCAAGTTTTGTCATTTAAGACTGTTCTCAACTGCTCTGCTCAACAAGAGCAAAACGCTTTGACACATTTACAAATTCATTTTTTAACAGAAAGGTATAAAATTGGAAAGCCTGATCATGAAAGCGATTTAGAATCGAACTGTATTTTCTATTTTTTGATCAATAAATTACCTATTGAGTTATAAGCGATTTTAATCACGTGACAAACGTGAGTGGTTATCCTACTTTCGCGCGTAAATTCGGTTCAAAACGCCTACTTTGGCACTATTTTCTGAAAGATCTATTGCTTTTGCAAAAAAAAAAAAAAAAAAAAAAAAAAAAAAAAAAAAACGAGAAAAACAGCTCTATTACATAGTTCCTGAACAACAACTGTTTCCTCCATGCATCATAATTGATAATGAGAGGGCGCTGCAAGCGCTCTGGACTGAAAGGGGTGCAGGCGAGAATTCCCCGCCAGATGATGATGATGTGTTCTTAGACGTAAGCGCAGTGTATCAACCGCTGCCAGTCCCTTTTGAATATTTTTGTAAATAAATATTTTTGTTAAGTTTTGAAAACCTGAATAATTTATCAAGTATGAAGTATAATTTAGTTTAGTATTTTTAATTATTTTATACAGTCCAAATTGAAGCTATCGCGGACAACAACACCTGTTAGTTTCATGCATTTCCCAACAAAAATTAATTAAAACTTATGTCATAAAGTTGCCCTCTTGGATTTGAGGACAGCCTTAACTCATAATAATGGCGAGTTCTGGCAAAACCGCCTCAAGACTACAAGCCAAACACAAGGTTTCGTGACGTCACGACGCGGGGCTTAGATCAGCCGTGGAGAACACATGCGTTATTTAAAACATATTATTTCCTCTACATTCCAACTTATTATCACAGTATAGTAGAGTGCCGATTATCCGAACAAGTCGGGACCGACCCTAGTTCGGATAAGCAAAAGTTCGGATAAATGGACAGACAATTTGACGGATGTTCCTGACTATACTGAAATCTTCACGCTTTATCCACGCTTTAGACTGACAGCACTAGTTAATTCTAGCATGTTTAAAAATTGATTTTGTCTTTTTATTTTTTTGTTGTTGTTGTTGTTTTTGTTTACTTTTTATTATCATTTTCTGAATTCCGAGATTATTATTTAACCCCTTAACCTACAATGACGGGCATAGCCCGCGTACGATGATCAAGCCAAATGTAAATTCTTCTTACCACTAAAATTTCACAGTAAATATAGTTTAATTTAATCGTCGAAATTCCATGATTAAACAAGGCGAAAATCTCTATTAAGTTTTGGTGGTAGCTATGGATTTGACAAACCGTGGCTGTTGAGATTTAAATCGTAGGTTAAGGGGTTAAGGGCGTATTCGAAAAAATATCTTTCCACCCTCAACAGCTCGAAATTTTCTGAGACATTTTCAGACTCATTTTTAAAAGTAAAAACATGAAACTGGCTGAGGTGATTTTTGAAGAGATGTTTAAGAGGCCGTGGGATTTCATTTTTCGCTCAATTCATTAAAATTTGAGTTTTAAACAGTTATTTTCTCAGTATGACCCTTTTTTTCATTCCCAAATCTGCTGCTTTGGAAAATTCGGTTCAAAACGCCCACTTTGAAAGCATTTTTTGCAATATTTTCTGCATTTATCAAAAAATTGAGAAGCACGGCACGTTATGTAGTTTCTAAATAAGAGAATTTCTCAGTTTGATGCGTTTGAGAGCAAAAATGAATTTAAAAATAAATCAGAAAATAAGCAGTTTGGATTGGAATACACCCTTAAGCAAAAGAACTTTCGATTGTTGCTTGCTTCAAAGAAGACATTCTTTTCAATGCTGCCGTATCTCGAACTCTTAGTTGAATACGTTAGTTGAACAGGAACACCATTCTTCTGCCGTTCGAGCCATTTCATAGCTGTTTCTAAACATTCAAAGGCTTCGTTATGTGATGGACCTTGATCATTTTCAGAGCATTCGTTAATTTCTTTTTCGTCTTGAATATCATCCACAATTTCATCTTCATTTAAAATCTGATATCCAGGTCTAATAGGGTGTTTGGATAATTGGCAGTTCATTAAAAAAAAAATTGAGAGAAATAAGCTGTTCGGATAATTTGCAGTTTGGTTAAAAAGTGTTTATTGAGAGAAATTGGCTGTTCGGATAATTGGAAGTTCGGTTAATTGGAGTTCGGATAATCGGTGCTCTACTGTATACGAAAAAAAATACTTTAGTTTAAAGACGCTAATTAAGTGCTTCTTATTCAATTTCGATCACTCGAAACAATAATAATAACGGTAACACAAAAACAATATTTATGAAATAATATTACTGTGTCAATCAAAATGTGCACTATGCACACAATTAAAGTTACATCAAAGAAAAATGATTGGTTAATTAAAAAAAAAATCCAAGCATTAAATTTAATTTAGTGAACAGTTTTCATTATTTATTCTACTTTGAAATTTACAACAGTATTAATTATCTATTTTCTATATATTCTAAAACAAGACATTAATAAATATATATAAGCAAAATCTTCAAATATGTATATAATATATACTATGTGTGTGGGGGGGGGGGGGGAGGGTTAAACACATAAATTGAATTAGTACTTCGTTTTCAATTATTTCACTTAAAACAATATTCTGCCAACCAAAACCCACATTTAAAATTAAATTAAAGTGGATGAAAAATTATTGTTAAATGAAAACAAATTCAAGTTGTATTCTGTTTTTATTATTCATTGTGGCTTAAAATTTTAGAATAAATATCCTATTAAATATTTAGTGATTTGAAACATGCATACGAGTATAATAAATTTAGTATAAATAGATAGTAAAACTACAGAGTACATGAAATTAGGTAAACACACATTTTTCTTAGTGTAAACTTTACTAAGTAGAAATGGGTAATCTTTTTATATAAAATCCAAGTCTCTGTGTGTCCCACACAATTCCAGTTGGACCTTCTCACTGAAATGAGTAATTGTTGAAAAATACTATGGCAGGATTGCCACAATAGCACCAAATTTTGACCGACTTGGCGAAATATCGCCAAATTGGGCGACAAAAATAAATTGTCATATATGAAGCTAACTTGACGATAGCTGGGTAATTTGACGAAATTCCCATTTAAGGGTGTATTCCGATCCAAACTGCTTATTTTCTGATTCATTTTTGCTCTCAAACACATCAAACTAAGAAATTCTCTTATTTAGAAACTACATAATGTGCTGTGCTTCTCGATTTTTTGATAAATGCAGAAAATATTGTAAAAAATGCTGTCAAAATCGGCGTTTTGAACCGAAATTTCCGGAAGCGGGAGATCTGGGGATGAAAAAGATGGTCATACTGAGAAAATAATTGCTTAAAAGTCAAATTCTAATGAATTGAGCGAAAAATGAAATCACACGGCACCTTATACAACTCTTCAAAAATCACCCCAGCAAGTTTCATGTTTTTATTTTTAAAAATGAGTCTGAAAATGTCTCAGAAAATTTCGAGCTGTTGAGGGTGGAAAAATATTTTTTCGAATACACCCTTAAGGGTGTACTCGAAAAAATATTTTTCCATCCTCAACACCTCGAAATTTTCGAGACATTTTTAGAGCCATTTTTAAAAGTAAAAACATGAAACTTGCTGGGGTGATTTTGGAAGAGATGTATAAGAGGCCATGTGATATCATTTTTCGCTCAATTCATTAGAATTTGATATTTAAACAATTATTTTTTCAGTATGATCATTTTTTTCATTCCCAGATCTCCCGCTTTTGAAAATTCGGTTCAAAACGTCCCACTTTGACAGCTTTTTTCGTAATATTTTTCTGCATTTATCAAAAAATCGACAAGCACGGCACATTATGTAGTTTCTGAATAAGAGAATTTGCCAGTTTGATGCGTTTGAGAGTAAAAATGAATTTAAAAATAAATTAGAAAATAAGCAGTTTGGATTGAAATACACCCTTAAAGCCATTAATTAATCTTCCAAAGTCGAACTCACCGCAATTTAATTTAAACTCCGCGCATTCACGGTTTTTTTTTTTATCAAAATCTATGAGTCAAAATTTAAAGTGTAATATACGAAAATGTACGTCTTTACATCTTCATCCCGTTAGATGCTACTAATACTATGATAACATAGCACCCATTAGACTGCGCTGTACTATGTGAGCTCCTAACTGCCCGTTTTTAACGTGTTTTAGATAACCAGATACAGAAATTAAATTTTCCATACTTTTCCAGTATAGTGCCCTTGGCGAAATAGAGAAAACTACTTTGACGAGGAAGGAAATTTGGCAACATATTTTCTAGCAACCTATTCACTTTTTCATTTCATATACACACGCATTTTTTCAATATTTATGTAATTTATTTAACATAAAGAAGTCATTTATCTAATTTTATTAACAAGCAAGAAAACTCACATTCTTCCACATATGTTGTACATATCTTTATATCTAATTTTCCGTCATTTTTGATGGGGTATCTTTCTAGTTTTCATATAAAATCGATTAAATTGAAAAAAAAAACATAAAGCTCTCATAATAAAACAAAACAAGGTCATGAAGTAGAAAATTATTATTTTCTTAATTTTTGTATTATTTTAAGATATTATGCAAAGTACAAGAAATAGCTGAACGAATTTCTAATTAACTTTTTTAAAAAAGGCATCAACATTTGATGTATTGGGCTAAAATATTGAAACCGGATTCCTTTTACAATTGTGGGAAAATCACCACGAAATTGGAAAAAACGTTAAAAATGGCATAATAACAAATTTGTGGTAATTGTGATTTAAAAAAAATATTCCTCGGAAAATGTCTGCTTTAGTATTATTTTTATTTATTTATTTATTTTTATTTTTTTTGTATTGAAAGTGCTTTTCTGATATAAATAATTCGTCGTGCTACGGAAGGGGGGGGGGGGTGTGTCACATTATTTTTTCTTTCATTGACAAACTGCAAATAAGCCAAAATTTGAAAAAGTCTGAATTTTGGAATCGCCGAGACCCGAAGAATTTTGGGCTTTGTACTATATATTATTCGAAAAATAATGATTAAAATTTTATTAGAACAACTTAGTATTACATTGTTTTCAAGAGAAATTCTTTACACACGTTTTCTCATGACGAGTCAAGTTAAAATCATTTATTATGACCATGGTAATTTTTTTTTAGACATCTTGTAAACATACGTAGATAACAAATAAAAGTTTGCAAACAAATACTCCTGCCAACAAATCCATCATTTTTTCTACTAGTATTCTATTAGTATTTTTTCATAAAGTTGTGATACCCTGTACACAGATGTGAATAGCACCTGGTACGAAATTTATGCATGCGGAAAATACTTATGAAGTTTAGCACTAGCCACTATTCTGCATTATTCGCGAATAATTTCTACGGATAGATAGAAGGGGATGCCCCAGAATGATGTTTGCTCCGAGACCCTAAATAGCCAAAGTCGGGTCCTGACTAGAGAGAAAAGTAAATTTATAATTATAGAACAATAATTTAGTTTATTGTTATTTTTAATTAAAAATTATCTAAAAACACATAGAATTTTTTTTGAAATCGGAGGGGGGTGGGGGGTTAAATTGTTTACAGTTATTACAAAAATAAAGAGATTCAAACACATCATTCCCATATTTGCAATTTTCACATATAAGCATGATTATGTAACAAATGTTATAAAATGAAGTTTTTAGTAAAATATTAAGAGTTTAAGATTAAAAAACAATAATAAATTAGTATGTATATTGATTTGGCTCTAAAGGAAGAAAACAAGATAACAATGTTATGCATCCATAGCAATTTTGATGAAAGTTTCTAGTACATTTAAATATTTAAGTATGAAAATATCTATAAAAATACATAAATCTTGTATCAAATTAAAGCCTAATCCATTCTGCCTACAAAATAATCAGAGTTATCATTCTCACGACAACTGTTTTCTAACAAAAGACGATCATTACAAGTCACTCTAATAATAGAAATCAGAACAAATTAGAAAGAGAAGAAGGTGAGACATGGGACAAGTTGTAAATTACTTAATAATTAAGCTTATAATTAAGACTTTTGGCTGAAATATTTTTAGCATGATTAGTACCCAAGGAACTCAGTCTGACATAAGTTTCAGCTATCTGGTGCCAGTATTTCCGAGTAAATAAAGTTCAGAAATTTTAATCGAAATTATGGAATAGCAAGAAAGGTAATGTTGGAAGTATTACTAAAAAATAAAATTTAAACTAATAATATTTATACTGTACTTACTGCATATAAAATTTCATCAGTTTTCTGTGGTAAATTTCTGAGTAACAATAATTTTAAAGATTTTTTACTATTTTGCCTAAAATAAAAAATTTCCACTAGTAAATTAAACAGTTGAGGTAGAAAAACATATCACATGGGACATTAAAATTTCAAGTGAATCGGCCAAATAGCTTCCACATTATAAGACAAAATGTGCTGGCGCCAATAGAATTGTCCAGCAGATATTGAAATTAGATTATTTTGACAAATTAATAAAAGATATAATTAAACAATGAAAACTTTATTAATCAATAACTTTTGAGATAATCCACCGATTCGCACAATTCAAGCCCTAATTTTTAGCAAACATCGTTTTGTTTTGAGATACGGGATACTGACAGCACGATATTAGATTAGCATTTACTAAACTTATTTTAAACAAATTAAAAATAAAATATAGGGAACAAAAGAAAGTGAACTATAGTACTAATAATATATAAATAGTTAATTTGAAAACAAAACTTACCTTGAATATGTTCTTTTCTTCTGAATAAAAAAACACGTTGCATTCTAATTCTAAACTGTCAGATATAAATAAAAATGCTCGGCATTGGCGCCAGCCTCGGCTCGTGACGTCGCATATGAGGGGGAATAAAATTGTGTCTAGCTTGATAGTCTTGATAGGGCTTTGGTTCTGGCTCTTCAAACTAGGAAATTCATTTAGAAACTACATAATGTGCCGTGCTTGTCGATTTTTTGATAAATGCAGATAATATTGAAAAAAGTGCTGTCAAAGTGGGCGTTTTGAAGAGAATTTTCCGAAGCGGGAGATCTGGGAATGAAAAAAATAGGGTCATACTGAGAAAATAATTGTTTAAAAATCAAATTGTAATGAATTGAGCGAAAAATGAAGTCACACGGCCTCTTATACATCTCTTCAAAAATCACCTCAGCAAGTTTCATGTTTTTACTCTTAAAAATGAGTCTGAAAATGTCTCAGAAAATTTCGAGCTCTTGAGGGTGGAAAAATATTTTTTTGAATATACCCTTAATACGTAGATTTTTTTCCTGTCCCTTGAACATCGCCTGTAACAAAAATATCATGTTTAATACGCTAACCATTATTACGCGATTCCGATTAATACACGATTGAATTTCAGTCTTTTGAAACAAAATATCACGGTCGCAGAACAAAAGGGTCGCAGAACTCTTGAAAAAAAAAAAAATAATAATAATAGACCATTTTCAACATTTAATATCTTAAAATGTATATGATTTTAAAGGACAATTTTTGTTGAGATGAAAGATATAAGTATGTTCTTTCATTTCATGTATTAAAAAAAAAAAGAAAAAATGCAAGATGCAGAATTATCATTTACAGGGGGCTCCAAACTGTCAGACATTTGACGAGCAGAAAATCAGTATAAGAGATTACGCGCAAAATTACAGAATAAATATTGTAACTAGAATAAAAATTTTGGTCTCTACTTATACTTCAGATTGTAAAAATTCCCCTGAACATAAATAAATTTGTATTTAAAGCATTTTTATATTTTTAATACAAAGTTGTATTGAGCTAATACAAAATTTTGAAAATTTATAACCTAAAAAAATATTTTTTTTAAACAATAAAAAGGAAAACTTAGGTTCAGTTTAAACAGACTAACATGAAATATATGTTTTGAAAATTTCATCAAAAAATATTCAGAAGTTTTTGAGATATCCTGCGCGTTATGCCCAAAAACGTTATTTGGAGAAAAATGACTTCAAAGTTTCGGAAACGCCGCTTCAGCTATTGAGTGGATATAATTTTAAAAGTCATAACTTCTGTTCTAATGCGAATTTCAAAGTAACAAATATATCAAAATATTCAATAATTTAAAATTAAATTTAAAAATCAAAAAACCCGACTGCGTAAACTCTAAATAAAAAGATTCACTCCTCCGGAGTGAATAGTCACTCTATCGCAGAGTCAAAATATGCCCAACGTCTTTAGAGTGACTATTCACTCTGAGCAAAAGTGAAATTTTTGACTCGATGAAAGAGTGAATAGTCACCCCTGGGAAGTGAATATTCACTCTAAACAGGGGTGGATAACCACTCTTTCGGAGGAGTGACTATTCACTCTTGCAAAAGGAGTGCGGTTTTTCACCCCTGGTAGTAGTGAATAGTCACTCTTTCATAGGAGTGAATGTTCATTTTTTATGGAGTCTTTTTTTTTTTTTAATGTTGCTTTTAAAATAATCACATATTTTACAGCATGCAATGAAAATAGACACAAGCGTGGTAAAGATTGGAATAAAATACTTTGTTAGCAATATTTATTTAATTCATAGTTTGAAACATTAATTGAACTTTTAAGGGAAAATTCAGTTAAAGTTACACGTGAATTTAAATTAGATTACTGACAGAAAAAAAACTACACTGCTCAAAACAATTAAAGGATATTTGAAGTTTTATATAAAATAAAGATATAAACGAAATTTTTTTTGCCGAAAATAGAAGAAGAGAATCACAAATGCAAATTTTTCTGGTTTTCAAACCGTGGAGTATGCAAATTTTGAGTTCGACGTCAAAAACGTCGCTTCAGAGGCAGCGAATGAAATTTGACTTTCAACTGGATAAAAGAGAATGAAGACAAGGATGATCGGCATTCAGTGATTGCTTTGTTTCGATGAGTACGATGTCTCAGCGAAGTTATTTGACAGATTCAGAAGCTTTGAGAATTGTTGGTAGGTTAGAAGGGGGCCAAACTCAAGCCGAAGTAGCGCAAGCCATTGGAGTGTCACAAAGTGTCATTTCCAGGATCTGGAACCGTTTTTTGGAGAGTAGATGTGCAGGCCGAAGACCAGGGCAAGGTCGTAGACGGGCAACAACGCCCAATGAAGATCGGTATTTAGCGTTAACAGCTCGGAGACACCGAACCATGAACGCTACTCTTCTCCAACAATACCTTCGCTCGGCTACAGGCACCACGATTTCAACTCAGACTGTTCGAAACCGGCTCCATGCTGTAGGTCTGTATGCTCGCCGACCGATGGTATGTGTTAGATTAACATCAAGGCATCGTCGCGACCGCAGGGAGTGGGCAACCGAGCATGTCAACTGGAGGAGAAATAAATGGAGCAATATTCTGTTTTCTGACGAGTCCCGTTTTTCTGTGCATCCGGATAATAGGCGTATTTTCATCTGGAGGGACCGTGGCAGTAGGAATAATCCTGCGTTCGTGCACAAAAGTGTCAGATTTGGCGGTGGAGGAGTGTTGGTGTATGGTGGCATCTCCATTGACGGGCGCACTGACCTCTACATCATTCGAGATGGAGCTCTGACTGGTCGCCGATATAGGGATGAGATCCTCAGACCTATTGTAGTCCCTTACGCTGCAGCAATCGGAGATAACTTCATTTTAATGGACGATAACTGCAGGCCACATCGTGCAAACCTGGTGGAGGATTTCCTTTTCGAGGAAGGAATCGTTCGAATGGAATGGCCAGCGTGTTCTCCAGACATGAATCCAATCGAGCACGTTTGGGACGCTCTAGGAAGACGAGTTTCTGGCCGCCAACAACCCTCACAAACTCTCCAAGAACTGGAAAGAGCTCTTCTGGAAGAGTGGGGCAGAATACCCCAACTCGTCATTAATAGCCTCATTGAGTCCATGCCTCAAAGGTGTTCAACTTTGCTGGCCGCCCGTGGAAACCATACCCCCTACTGAAAATGATTTTCTTTGAAGAAAACACCTTTTCTTATTCTTTTTTTCTCATATGCACAAATTGTGTTTTTTTTCCTTTAGTACACAAATGCGCAATAAAATGCATTTTTTTCTGCCAAACATGTGTAATTTATTCTCATATAACCTACTATGTCTGTCGACCATGTATCAATCAGCTAAACAGTTTACCAGATACAAAATCCACCTAAAACTGCAATATCCTTTAATTGTTTTGAGCAGTGTATATATTTTATCCCAATCTTATCCTATGTGTTTGCTTTTATTGCATGCCCTATAAAGATATTTCTTTTAGAGTTTTATAGGGTAGATGTGCCAGTAATGGACACCCTTAAGGAATTTCTTTTAAAATAATTTTTTTATTAATAGTTATAATTCTTATATTCCAGTTTTTTCAATATTATATTAACCTATCAACAATATTTAACCATTCTTATAGTCCCATTTCCCAATATGAATCAAAATTTAATTTTAAATAACAGAAATATATCAAAACACTCAAATGCCCAGTAATGGACACCCCATATAAAGTAATAAATATAATTGCTTTTATAACTGTATTTAGGACCAGAATTTAATGAATACACACTATTGAAACAAAATAGTTATTTTCAAATAAACTTAACAGTCAGGATACCAGTAATTAATAAATATTTGTGATAATCATTTACTGTTTACATCCATTATTTTAATTATCAGAAGATCGATGTTTTAATTATTTTAGATGGATAGTTTAAAATACTAAATTGCTAATTACAACTATCAAATTATTGAAACAGTGGGGGATTTAAAAAGGTAATTTAAAAAAATGTTTTGGAATATTATTAGTGTTTAGTTTTGTCTCACTATTTTTAACAATTATAAGGAATATAAATATTTCAGAGACTACCTGATATATCATTTATAATAATTTATATTACAAATATGAAATAAATGATATTATGAGTTAAATATTTTAAATACTAAATAAAATAATTTCAAAATAAAACTGTAGAACTGATGTTTGAGGCCACTGATCTGCAGATTTACTAGTTTCATGAATATTATCTATAACTTTAATATTACTTTTTTTTTTCGTCAGAGGTTAATAAGGAAACATTAAACACAGAAAACAGATTTTTAATAGCTTCTGTAACTTAATTGTTTTTATTTAAACGGAGAGCAATTAAGCCCTATGAGCCCCTCTTTGACTGTGCTATTAAACAATATTTTCTGCTTCCTGGCTGGTTTAATTGCCAGATTATAAAATATGCAAGGTACATATACATTTAAAAAAAAAGAATAAGATATTGAAATTTTATTAATCACATAAAATAACTTAAAAGCAGCTATTTATAAAAGTTTTTGTGTTATTACATTTTGGTAAGTATAATTTAAAAATTAAATTTGATTATTTAGCTTTCCAGTTAAGCCAAAATATTTTATGCACTATAAACAATATTGAAATTGCATATTTAGCAGTGTCTACATGGGGTGTCCATTACAGAAAAATGACTAATTAACCATCGCAGTAATGGGCACCCCCTCTTAAAACCTTAAAAATAAATGAAATTTTACAAATGGCCTTTAGTAAAATTCTAAGTTTTTTATTGCTACTCAAACAAAAACATTCAAATTTTGCAAGAAAATAAATAATACATAAATTAATTAAACGAAGCCAGCTCTTAGCCTCTTCATTAAGATTTTCACAGAAAAACAGCGAAACTTTGAAACATTATTTTCTGCTTCCTGATTGGTTTGATTAAAAGTGTCAACATAACCCAGTTTTATAAAACATGCAAGGGGGAATTATAAAAAAATTAATTAAAGCTAAATATTTATTAGTTATTTTTGTATGAACAAAAAACATCAAGGGGTGTCCATTACTGGCACATCTATCCTAAATAACTATTTAATAGGTGGATGTTATATGTTTAACAATGCTTGATTTCATTTTAATTTTTGTTTTAAATATAAATTCCTATCTTTTTTACCGTACTTTTTCTGTGAATTATTGCTATTTTTGCAAAATCCCAAAAATAGCAATGTAAAAATGTTATTGTTATAAAATATTGTTATAAACATGTTATAAAATATTTGTAATTTGTTCACTTACAAAACAATGTTTATAAACTCGCATCTTTTTTAAATGAGTTAGTTCTAAGCATGATTTAAATATTAAGAATGTGTAATTTTATTTTTTTTTTATTTTTATTTTTTTTTTTTATTCGCTGTGATTTGTTTTTGTTTTAATATGATCATAGAGTCTAAATTTTAAGTTCTCTAGAATATGCACATATTTTTCTTTTAAACATATTCCTTAACTTAATCATGATTTCTAATTTTCGACCATTATTGCTGAAAAATGGAATTAATACAGTACTTATTAATGAAACGATTCGGTAAGCAATATTTAATTTAATTTTTTTATTCCTGTAGATATTGTATTTTGTGAATATGAGCAAAATAGATTTTATATGTTTTATAGGAAAAGATTGGCCTAGAAAATAGAAAAAATTAAATATAAAAATAAACACATTACATTTATTTGTATCTGTATGAATTTTAATAAAAATAAAGTAAATGACTTGATATGAAATGTTCTTATTGTTTGAAAAACATTTTAATGTAAACAGTTAGTTATTAATCTCTTAAAAAAATATATTCAGTCCTACATTATGTAATAAATATGAACTTTTTAAAAAATATACTAAAGCAGTCTTATCGATAAACTTCAAAACAGGCATAAAAACATTTTATTTCAATGCTTAAATATCACGTTTTTTTGTTTTTTTTAGTGCCAAAAATTAAGTGTATCAAAAACGTAGAAATGCGTTTAAAATATAAGGAAATGTAATAACAGATGCAGAACGTCTACAATTAATTTTTTTCATATTACTCAGTCTCGAAATTTTAAAATTATAAACCGTAAAAAAATGCTTAAATACAATTAAAAAAATAATAATATACCAACCTTTTCTTAATGTCATAATCATTAAATATCATATTTAACTCCAAAACAGTAATAGTGATGATACATACTCTTAGTGTATTACTCTAAGTCCAAGTTGTCGCCTTTAGAAATCAGTAATAAACAACAACAACAACAACAAAAATCTCATAGAACGGCAAATTATAATGTTTTCATCGTGTCTGCGAGGAACTGAAAATATCCAGATCTTCTGAGTCAGCCTTGCAAACGAAACAGATAAAACTTTTTTTCAATCGTTGGCAAAGTAGGATCACAGTACTGAATGGGAAGAATAAAATATATTTACACTCATTTTTTTTTATTATTCACATTGGGTAAACTAATGAAATTTTGATTATGTTTTGCTAAGCATTGTGTGCTATTCAATTATTAAAACAATTACAGTAAACTCTCTGTAAGGCGTATTCTGTGTAAGACGGAAACCTGTCTACCTCGGAAAGATTTTCAAGTCCCTGCGAATCCATAGACATAAAGTAAAATTTGTCTAAGGCGGAATATTGTCTACTACGGAAAATGTCCTCGGTCTCGTTCGACTTCGCTTTAGACAGAGTTTACTGTATATTTCAAACCGCTACATGAAGAAATATAATAGACAATCACTTTTCCAGGAAATCAATATTCTAGGAATACAATTCAGGAGAACATTCCACGATCAATCTTTTTCTATGCAACATACAACTATTTAGCTCATAATCATCTATCTACACGAATAAATGGTTAAAATTAAATAAGACTTACCTTATTTGTTCCATAAAGAGTCATTTTAATGATATCCTAATCTGTTAATCCTAAGATGGCGGACAAAAAAGTGATCATTTTTCTTATCTTACAAGGGCAATGTCGCCTTGCTGTTCTGATTGGGTAATAAGCAATGCATACGTAAGTCACTCTTTCAGGAGTGGCTAATTCACTCTCGATGACGGAGTGAGATATTTCACTCCTTTCTAGAAAGTGGATGCACTCCAAACAGAGTGCAAATGCCTGTCACTCTTTCAAACAGTGAATTTTTCCCTTCTCCCAATTTTAGAGTGTAAAAAGCGTACTAATTATTTATTTCTCATCCATGTGAAACTATTTTTTATATTACTTACCTATTTTTTTTTTATTTACTTGTATTGGTGAATTTTAAGTTGCGTTTAATTGCTAGTTCTTATCTATAAACACTGTTTTGATGAGGCCTATAGCTGTCTATGAAGGTTAGAGTTGCAGTAAAGCTAGAGGTCCTACCTACACAACTTCCAGGTTGTGTAATTTTCAAACGGAGCTTCTGACTGTAAAATAGTCAGAGAAACAACGTCTTCATTTTGAAAGACCTATCCAATGATATGCCACTCAATAGGGTGCGTAATTTTTTTTTTTTCGTGTCTACCTCCATTGTGTATTTTACGGCCGCCATTTTGAATTTATAAAAAGGAAACCTAGCCTATAACCATCGGACGGTTAAGACGAATCGATAGAGATAGAGATCTCATTCATTAAAATTCGTCCAGCGGTTGGAATGTTTCAAGGGTATAAAGAAATCCACATACCCAGATACGCATGAAACACATAACCCTTCTTGGCAGTCGGGTAAAAAAAATAAAAGTTTAACATCTAAAACAAAATTAAAATTTCGAAACTTTTGAAGCTTTAAGAGTCCTGAGACCCCTTAAGACGCAAATTTATAGATCAAGATGTGCTATCCTTCGCTCTTCTCCGGTATAATGCTAATTCAGCGGATTTTTTATTTAGATAAAAACCACTGTTTTCGAATAACAATATTTGTTTTATTTATTAACAGATTATTTAAGACGAACGTTACTAATAGTAAATAGTGGCACATATTTGAATAAAAAGCTCGCTAAATTGTAAGCATTTGGTGAACTTTCTTTTTAATATAAACAGTAATACAACATAGATTATATATTATACTTGTTTAAACAAATAAAGTTCATGCTTACTTTTCTCAGTAGCGCAGGTTTGGCTTGTAGTAAATAAAGACATGATCATCAAATAAATAATGCAGCAACACCTTTCACATAATATATACATTTATCTGGACAAAACAGCAGACATCAATCACCTTTATGTAACACAATCAACACTCAACTACAAAGAACGTCATAGAACATCTTAGAATGTCTATATATTATCAAAGCCTATTTTCATGGAAACACGATAGGCCTTCTAGCGGCAGAAAAGCAAAGAGATATATGAATCGTTAGATTACATAAATCAAATAAAAGGAGTATATTGCAACAACCCCCCTCCCCCTTAATCTAGCGGTTCGAAAAATAAATTAAATTTAGTTTTTCCCTTAATTTTAAAAATTGGGGTCTGGGAAGAGGCTTTGTTAATATATCTGCAATCATTTCTTTTGAACTACAGTAATCAACAAGCACTATATTTTGTTCTTGTAAATGTCTAATATAATGATATTTGGCAACAATGTGCTTGGTTCTAGCACTATGTTTCCCAGTTTGTGTCAGTACTATACAAGATTTATTATCTTCATATAGCATAATAGGTAAGGATTGTTTGAGACCTAAGTCTTCTAGTAGAGTCAGCAACCACTGTATTTCTTGTGCAGCATTTGCAGCGGCTATATATTCTGATTCTGCAGTGGACAGAGCAATACAATTTTGGCGTTTTGAGAACCATGATATTGGATTGTCTCCTAAAAGAAAGATGTTACCGCTTGTAGACTTTCTGGTTGTTTTATCTCCAGCCCAGTCTGTATCAGAGTAGCAAGTGAGAATTGGGTCAATTTGGCTGCTTATAACAAGATTCATGTTCTTTGTTGTGTTTAGATACATGATAATCTTTTGAATTGATTTCCAGTCTTTTCTGATGGTTTTTCAATTTTTCGGCTAAGTATAAACTGCTAGGGCAATGTCCGGTCATGACACTGTTGCTATGTAAAGAAGAGCTCCAATGGCTTGTCTATATTCATTATTATCGTCGAGAAAATTACTGTCATCTTCATTTTTTGGGTATGAAGTTTCCATTGGTATGTATGTGGACTTCTTCTCTTCTATGTTAATCTTCTTAAGTAATTCTTCAATTTTATTTTTCTGATTCAACTCAAAGCTTCCATCAATATTTGTTTGGATGTTTATTCCAAGATAATGTTTCACTTCACCTAAATTTTTAACTTCGAAGTTTTCTTTCGGAATATTAATCACTTTGTTGATTTTTGTTTCATCTGTACAAGAAATAAGAAGATCATCTACGTACAGAATAATTAGTATATTTTCATTTTCATCTGTTTTTCTAAATAAACATGCATCTGCCATACTTTGCTTGAAATTGTTTTTCAGCAAAACTTCTGCTAGCTTTTGATTTCACGCATATTCAGCTTGTTTAATCCCATATATAGATTTTCATAATTTGCAAACTTTCTTCTCATGATTAACTTCAGGTTCAACATATCCCTCTGGCTGTACCATATAGATAACTTCCTTGAGGTCTCCATGCAAGAATGATGTTGTGATATCAACATGTTTGACATGCATATTCTTCTGAGCTGCAACTGTTAAAAATGTTCTTATGGTTTTGTGCTTGACTACTGGGGCAAAAATTTGATCGTAATCTGTTCCGAACTTTTGGTTGAAACAATTTGCGACGAGCCTTGCTTTATGTCTTTCAACTGTGCCATTTTCGTTCAACTTGGCTTTAAACGTCCATTTACAGGCTATTGCCTTTTTATCTTTGGGTAGCTTTCCAAGATCCCATGTACGATTCTTTTTGAGAGATTGCATCTCTTCTTCGATTGCTTCGAACCATTTCTTCTTTTCATCAGGATTAAGAGAATTCAGTTCTTTGAAACTAGCAGGTTCTTTCACTGCTTCTCCTGTAAAATAAATTAATCTTTCTAGCGGTTTTCCTTTATTAATTCTATGGGATCTTCTTGGTTCCATGTTCCATTGGTGTCGGAGATTGTTTCTTCATAATATTCGAATCTTCTTGAGGTGTTTCTTCATTCACTTCTCCTTCTTCATTTTCTATTTGCTTTGGTGGAACTACTGTAATTTCCCTGTCGGAGGTTGCGTCTTCAATGAATCTGATTGTTCTACTTATAATTACATTATGGTCAGCTATTAAAATCCGATATCCGTTACTTCTGTAATCATAGCCAATCACAATTCCTTCTACAGCCTTCTCATCTATTTTACCTCTTTTACTTTTGTGAATGTGTGCGAATACTTTAGATCCAAAAACTCTGATGTTTGATAAATCTGGTTTCCGACTATTCCATAACTCATACGGTGTTTTAATTTTGGCTTTAGTGGGCAATCTATTCTGCAAATAGTTTGCTGTCATTATGGCTTCTCCCCAATATTGATGTGGCAGGTTGGCTTCAGACAGGAGGTCTCTTGTCATCTCCATTAAGCTTCTATTTTCCTTTCCGCAATTCCATTCTGTTGTGGTGAATGTGGCACTGTGAACTGGTGTTCAATTCCATGATTTCTCATGAATTCTTCCATTTCATTGCTTATATATTCCCCTCCATTGCCGCTTCTAAGTGTTTTTAGCTTCTTATTGAATTTATTCGTAGTCACAGCAACGTATTCTTTTAGTTTAGCGTAAACTTCATTTTTGTTTGTTATAAGATAAATAAAACGATGATTTTTTTTATTTGATTTTGATTCATAAGATTAATGAAACGGGAAAAATCGTCAACGAAAGTAAGGAAGTAACGCTTTCCACTGCGCCGCATAGGTCACTATGCACAAACTCAAGCGAACTCTTTGCTTTGAACTTTGATTCGTTCGGATAGGGAAATTCTGAAAGTTTATTTTTAAAACAATTATCGCAATTATTAACTTTTTCGCAGCTATCAACTTCGATGCCATCAGCAAGATTTTCTCTCACAAGTTGCTTAATAGCATCTGAATTTCGGTGCCCAAGGCGTTTGTGCCATAAATTAATGCAGTTTACATTTCTGCATTTCAAAGCGAACGTTTGGTTTTTGCTGTTCCCTGTATATTCATTTTGTGTTACCTTATAAAGACTATTATTACTTGAAACTGCTTCTAAGTACGTAATTTCATTCGTTGTAACGAAGCATTTGCTTTCGTTAAATGTAACTGTAAATCCTTTTTCAGTAACTCTTTTTACCGATATTAAATTATACTCTAATTCAGGCAAGAAATATACATTCATTAGAATAACATCATAACTAGTTCCGGCAGACAATTTTGTTGAAATGTGAACGTTATACCCGATACCTTGCGAAAATAAACTTTTCCCATCTGCAATAATAATTTTCACAGGTTCCCCGTTCGAATTAAAATCTGTAAACATATTTATGTCATTAGCTACACTGTTAAAAATTTTCCTGTGAAATTACAGAGAATCTACGGGTAATCCATTATCTTAAGTCTTATGTAAAATTACAGAGATTAGAAAACAGAGATTCTGTTAAATAACAGAGAAGTTATTAGGTAAATTTACACAAGACTCTGCAAATTAACATCGTTAAAAATACACAAGACTCTGTAAATTAACATCGTTAAAAATACGCAAGACTCTGTATATCAATTTATCTTTTTAATTAAAATAATTTAACTTAGTTTTTGAAATCAGCGAATTTTAGAACTTCGAAGCATCAGAGTTATTCAAGCAAATTTGAACTGCTGTGTCATTTAATTTTTTTACACCACTTGCTTCTGGTCGGTCTGGGGTTTGAACCCGAGACCTCTGGGCAGGAGAAAAACATCTTACTGACTGCGCCATAGGAGCTGTTACTGCGGTGTATGAAGGATGTCCTTTATAATAAAGCGGGGAAAAATCTATTGTACTTGTGCTTTTCAAAGATTTCGCTTCAAATATATTCATTAGAAAATTTCTTAAACGGTTTATTTTAATTTAGTTTGGACCGAAACATAATACCTATTATTTTTTAAATCAAATTTAATTTTTTAATCCTTTATTTACGGAATTATTTATCAAGAAATTGCTTCTTCTCAATAATTATCTTCTTTAATATCTGAAGATATACTGGAATTTTTAAATAATAATAATGTGAAATTTTGGTGTATTTTTTCCTTAAAACTGGTTAAATATATTGGTAATTATAACATTTTTTGTAAAATATTTGCAAAAATAATCAGATTAATTAACCAAAATTACTTTTAAGTTTATACAGTAAACTCTCTGTAAGGCGGACTCTGTGTAAGACGGAAATCTGTCTAACTCGGAAAGATTTTCAAGTCCCTGCGAATCCATAGACAGAGTTAAATTTGTCTAAGGCGGAGTATTGTCTACTACGGAAATTTTTCTTGGTCCGATCGATTCCGCCTTAGACAGAATTTACTGTATCACAATTCTTATAAAAGCATAAAAGCAATGTATTTAAATGTATTGTGATTCTAACTAACTAAATGAATGAAAAAATAAATAAAAAAATTGAAACTAAATTTTTTTCTTTAATAATTCTAATAAAATTGCAAAAGAATTTTAAACGTGTGTATTTGAATTACAAGTTTTAACATAGCTGAAAATATTTTTAAATAAAAACATGGAAATCCCTGCAGGGAATTAGATACAAGATAAGGGAAATGTCTGTAAATCGATGACCGAGGAATTCAATTGAGCGCATTTAACCGAGAACTAGTGTAAATTTACAGAGAGTCTTGACCGAGAAACTCAATCGAATGCATTTAACCGAGAACTGGTGTAAATTACAGAGAGTCTTGACCGAGAAACTCGATCGAATGCATTTAACTAAGAACTGGTATAAATTTACACAGAGTCTTGACCGAGAAACTCGATCGAATGCATTTAACCAAGAACTGGTGTAAATTTACACAGAGTCTTGACCGAGAAACTCGATCGAATGCATTTAACCAAGAACTGGTGTAAATTTACAGAGAGTTTTGACCGAGAAACTCGATCGAATGCATTTAACCAAGAACCAGTGTAAATTTACAGAGAGTCTCGATTTTTTTTCTGTGATTTCACAGAAATTTTTAACAGTGTAAGTGTTGCGTTGTACCGCTATCTATATAGAAATCTCCTTTAAAATTTTGCGTTAAATTACAGTTAAGTTTTAAAGTGTATTCTTCAGTATTTTTCTGTTTTCTTGCAATGCGAGCAGAATTTGTCCTTTTTAGGCCGATTTTGTTTAAAAACATTCATTTTAAAGACTTGTGAAGCTCCACGATCATTATTCATTTCCATTCTACGATTGTACTCGTCTGTCAGTTTATTTCTTATTAATTGGGAATTTATTTCGATTTCAGGTTGCGCCTTTATGGCAACAATTAAGTTATCGTAAGATTTAGGAATTGAGACTAAAAGCAATGCCGCTATATGATCACCTTTTATTTCCTCACCAACGGCTTTTAACCTATCCACTAATTCGAACATTTAAGCGATACGCTCATTCATGTTACCATCTTCTGGCATTTTTGTAGCGTACAATTTTCGCAATAAGAAAAGCTTACTAGATAAGTTCGATCGTTCGTGAATAGCTTTAAGCTTATTCCATGTGGCTTTTGCCGTGGTTTCATATTTGACATGAATAATTTTAGAATCTTCGATGCATGAATTAATTAACGCTCTTGCTTGTCTGTCGCGTTTTAAATATTTTTCATCCGGATTTGCCGGAGATTCATCCTCAATTACATCAAATAAATCCTCTTTTATAAGAATCATTTGCATTTTGAATTTCCAAATGGAAAAATTGTCATTACTTAGTTTCGTAATATTATTCTCTTTCAAGGAAGCCATTTTGCTTATGTTTAATAATTTGTCATTTGTTTTTGTTTTACTACAGCTAATAAATGTTATTTAATGTTTTATTTTATTTTAAACAATTCAAATCAGTATTAATAATATATTAGAGCTTCAGTCTCGTGATCTTTAAGCATTTATTGAACTTTCTTTTTAATATAAACAGTACTAGAACATTGATTATATATTATACTTGTTTAAACAAATAAAGTTCATGCTTACTTTTCTCAGTAACGCAGGTTTGGCTTGTAAGTAAATAAAGACATGACCATCAAATAAATAATGCAGCAACACCTTTCACATAATATATACATTTATCTGGACAAAACAGCATCACCTTTACATAACACAATCAATATTCAACTACAAAGAACATCATAGAACATCTTAGAATGTCTATATATTATCAAAGCCTATTTCCATGGAAACATGATAGGCCTTCTAGCGGCAGAAAAGAAAAGAGATAATCGTTAGATTACATAAATAAAATAAAAGGAGTATATTACAACATAAATTAGCAACACTGCAATCATCCTAACATTCTTTTTCACTCGCTTCGTGCATGTGTTTACTGTAGTACAGATACAGACAGACAGATGAAATTAGAATGTTCAGATCTACTGTGGAATTTCCGCTTTTTGATCAATAAATTATTTATCGAGTTATATCTGATTTTGGATCACGTGTCAACCGGTTTTTCTCCTCTCCCTGGTTGGTTTTTCTCCTTTCGTCCGGAAATTCGGCTCAAAATGCCCACTTTGACGGTATTTTCTGAAATATCTTTCACGTGTACCAAAAACTGGAAGACGTCTTTCGATTACCTATTTTCTGAATAACAACACCTGCCCATTTCATACGTTTCTGAACAAAAATGAATTAACGCTGTTCTCAAATCCGAAGAAGCAACTTTAAGACACAATTATTAAAGGTACATATATATATTAAGAGTGTTCTCAAATCCAAAAAGGCAACTTTCTGACATGAGTTTTAATTTATTTTTGTTCAAAAATGCATGAAACTAGCGGGTGTTGTTGTTCAGAAACTATGTCATCGAGCTGTTTTTTCCGGGTTTTTTCAAGCGCAATAGATCTTTCAAAAAATAGTGTCCAAGTGGGCGTTTTCAACTGAATTTCCCGACAAAAGGAGTAAAAACCATCCAGAGAGATGAGAAAAAACACCCAAAATCGCTTATAACTCAATAAATAATTCATTATCAAAATAACTTCAATAGTCAGCCCTGCCTTTGTGACTTTACGTTTAAAAATGAGTAAGTCAATGTGTCAGAAAGATTCGGATTTGTTGAGCAGTGCACTTAAGGCTGTTCTTAACTGCTCTGCTCAACAAGCGCGCAAAACATTTTGAGATATTTACAAATTTATTTTTTAACGGAGAGATATAAAATTGAAAAGCCTGTCCAGGGAAGCGATTTGAAATTGAACTGTTTTTTTCATTTTTTTTATCCACCAATTACCTATTGAATTATAAGCGAATTCGATCACGTAACAAACACGTTTTTCGTCCGCTCTTGAGTGCTCCTTCTCCCTTCGCGCGGAAATTCGGTTCAAAACTCTCACTTTAATACAATCTTCTTAAAAATCTATTGCGTTTGCAAAAAAAAAAAAAAAAAAAAAAAAAAAAAAAATGTAAAAAACAGCTCGATGACATAGTTTCTGAGCAACAACACTAGCTCGTTTCATGCATTTTCGAACAAAAATAAATTAAAACTTACGTCAGAAAGTTGCCCTTTTGGATTTGAGAACACACTGTAAACTTAAATGTCTGAAATTCAGACATTTAAGTGTCTGAAACGCAGTGTTCAATTTTCAGACGTTTTAAAATGTCTTAAAATTTTCAGACACTTCTTGCGTCTGAATTTCAGACACTTAAGTGTCTGAAACACGAGTGTTCAATTTTAAGACGTTTTAAAGTGTCTTAAATTTTTCAGACACTTCTTACGTCTGAATTTCAGACATTTCAAATGTCTTAATTGCGGCCATCTTTGAGCCTTTTTTTTTTAGCCAATATGAAGCCATCTTTGACCATTTTCTTTCTAAACCATATACGCAGCCATGTTTGACCACATTGAATATTTTTTTTATAAATGGGAATAATTTGTTGCCATACAGCAGAGCTGATTGCAGCTTGGGAAAACTGGGATGCTTCTCTGCCCCCTGATTTTAGGGTACCCCAAATTGGGTATGAAATTTTCATAAAGCTGATATTTTAAATCAGTTTTGACCTTATGAGGATTGTAATCAGTATTTTGTAGTTTTAGAATAGGATAATATATATATTTTTTTTCACCTAAATATGTATTTATGTGTTATCATATATGCCCTACGGCATCAAAAATGTTTATTACTTTTAGTGAGAACGTCAAATTGCTTCTAGTCCAAAGACCTAGTATTCATTCACCCCCTCCCCCATTGCCTCCATATACTGTTACAAAAAAAAAAAAAAAAAAAAAAAAAAAAGCCTATTCGATGCCGTCAAATACATATTTGGATAAATATATCATTTTCTTTAGCCTAATCATGTTCTAAAAGTGCAAAATATTTATTAAAATAAGTGTAAGATCAAAACGAATTTAAAATATCAGCTTTATGGAAATTTCGTACCAAATTTAGGGGCCCGTAAAACTAAAGGCCCATAGAAACAGCCCAGTTTGCCCATGCTGCAGTCAGCTCTGCTTTATGGTAACAAATTACTCCCAAATATAAAAAATGATTCACTCCTTCAGAAAGAATCCCATCCCTGCTATGTTGTGCAATTTTTTCCCATTTAAATAAGATATTCCCAGTAAATTAGTTTAAGCATTTTTATTTCTGTGGTAAATAAAATCTAACACTGGATTCCCCCAAATTTACAGTATATGAGTATTATATTGTAATATTTATTAATCAATATTTATTATTAACCAATATTATGAATTTCTAGAGTAGAATAAGGTTAAAAACAAAATATATTTTTCTTCATACAGTAAAACCTCTCAATAGCGGGCACCTCGGAATCGTGGAATTTGTCCGACGTTCGGAGGTGTCTGCTTTTCTGAGGTATAAGTGTATAAAATTTTTGCATATTTTCAATAAAAAAATCTGTTTCCTACATAGTGGTGTCCTTTATTTAGGATTGTCCGTTATGGAGATTTTACTGCAAAGCCTTCATACGAACAGTTATCTTTAGCGAGCACTCACCTTTATCAATATACAGTAAAACCTCCCTAAAGCGACCACTTCCGTTCCAATAAAAATTGGTCGCTCCGAAAGGTGGTCTCTTAATGGAGGTCGAATTTAATTGTTGAAAAAATGTAACAATTAATGTTACTAAAATTATATTTTTCAAATTAAGAAAACATATGAAAATTTAAGTATCAAAACAAAAGTTAATTACACAAGTTAATTACTGCAGAGTTTAAAAAATGAATACATTGATGTTTGCTTTGCTTTTATGGTTTATCTACTATAAATTTTATTCCCAAGTCCTTTCAAAATTCAATAAATAAATGCAATTTTTTTTTTTTTTTTTTTTTTTTTTTTTTTGTCTGGAACGAATTTTGACGATTTCATTACTTTATCTATTCCTTTGAGAGTTTCCTAACAGAATAGGGCAGGGGAGTTTATGGACCGTCATCCTTAATGTGTCATCAGAGTTAAATTCATTGCCTAAAAAGGAACAAAGGGGTTTAAACACTTAAAAGTTACCGGAATAAATAAAAATTCTGAACTTAGTTTAGAAGTTTGATAAATAATGCGCTCTCCGGAATTATTATTCTAATAAAACCTTTTTCAAGCGACCCGGAAAAAACGGAATTTGTTTCATTTTCGTCAAAGAAATGGATCCCTTATGGAGGGAGTTCAACTGGGGTGGTCTCTGAATAGAGGTAAAATTAGTATTGAGCCTATGGGAATAAATTTCGTACCATGAAAAAATGGTCGTTCAGGGGGTGGTCGCACAGGGAGGTTTCCCTGTATGTATATTTACCTCATAAAAGCTAACACAATCGAACAGCAGACAGATTCAGCGTTCTGAAGGTGCCCGCGATTAAGAGTTTTACTGTATTTAAAATTTTTTGTACTTAACTTTTAATCTTATTCTACTTTTTAGTTCAAAATACTGATTATAACCAATATACAATGTCGAAACACATTTAACGTATAAGCTTTAAAAAAATTGCATATCGAATTTGGGGAACAAAAATCGTAGGTGGGGGGGGGGGGGGGCGGGACATGTCAAAGTTTACCCTTGCTTTAATCAAGTCCTTCTAGAAAAATTCCAACTCTGCATTGTGATTCAGTAAATATAGAATAATTCAGCTTTAAGTACAAAATCCAGTTATGCTTAAGTACATATAGTATAAAATTCTATTTTTTTACTGATATTCATTTTAAATTTCAGATTTCTTTTTTACTAAAAATAATCAAAAAATCAATATTATAATTGATTTCAAATGAAATATAGCTGTATATATTTACCGTATTTTTACAATTATGTTAACAGCACATAATTACATGAATTTAAGAATTTACAAATAATCATTATGACTAATACAGAGATAAGGCGAGAACATTTTCTAAATAGTTAAATAAGAAGATTTATTGAAAACGCCAACGAAATTTTCTCCGCTTTACGTCTACAGATTTCAGACCATTTCTGATGAGTCGTCAAATTGTGGTGTGAATCACCGGGCTTGAAAATGAAAACATCTGAAGTTGACTACTTTCAGTATAGGAAATAGAGTATTTCTAAAATGCTCGGAAACAACAAAAGTATATAGCAGAAAGGGAAAACAGATTTCATGACCGGATTTGAGTTTTATCAGTCAAAACAGTTTAATCTAATAAATAAAGACAAGTAATTCGCTGTATGTATGGGGGAATTAATGATATGGGTAAATGGAAGGATTTTCGAACTATATTCTTTTAAATAACTTAAAATTTATCACGGTGTATAAAATCTGAGACGCAAGAAAACGTCATCAGGCATGAAAAGCATACATAATAAATAAAAATTAAATAAGGATGTTTACTATAAAGAGTTGGGAATTTCAGTACATATCACATATTAAACATATGAGAAATGTAAAACCGATGTGAACGTTACAAATGCTGTCGCATTAAATGCTTATAAAAATATTGTATACATAAATAAAACCCATATAAAAGGTACTCTTGTGTAATAATTACTCTAAGAAAACGCTGTTAAGATAGCCTTGATGGTAATTAAGAAATTGTGAGCCGATCAACAGGTGCTGTCACTGTTATTTTTAAAGTAATGGCGTGCGAGTAGACAGAGAAAGAAGGCTTAGGATGGTGTATCTCAATAGATTCAGTAACAACTAATACACCATGCAGACTTGCCAAAACTTATTTTAAGGATAACATCGGATGTAAAATAATACAGAAACATGATTGCAGATGATTTGAATAGTAGAAATTTAAATATTAGCAAGATAAAATTTTAACATGGAAATCCAATAGGCAAAATGCTTTAAACAAATTTTGGCATAACTCAGGAACTAATAAAGCTATAGACTCGTGTGAGGTCTCTATTTAAAGAGAAAACATTCGCAGAGAGTTTTCAATACATAGTGAAGGGTCCACTTACCTGGAAAAAGGTGTGGTTATTCCAAAATCACTTCCACCCAGGCGATTGGAGGCTACGTTAGTATCCGTGAGTTAGCACATTTTGATATTAAAAAAAAAATCCCTTTGCACATCCGGCTAGCTCTGTTTAAAGAATGGAATATTTCCATCCTAAAAACATAGCCCGCCAGACAACAGTTCTCTTTACCTGCTTTGACGAGACGAAGAACACTATATTATTGTTATTGCTTGACACCTTCCATTAATATGGAATATCACTATGTCGATACGGATTAAATCCTGGAACTTCACATTCCGAGAAAACCGAATCAAGTCAAAATAAATTATTAGTTAAAATGTACGCGTAGATAAAACAAACGCTCAGTTTGAATTACAAACGAACATCCAATTCGAACGAAAGGCATCTAAAACGCATGCGCAACTAGAGTGCCGCCTGGTGGTTAATGCGGAACGGAGTTACAAAGTGTCTTAAAAGTAGACACTTGCAGATTTTTAAGACACCTTTCTCAGTTCGTTTACACCATGATCATAGTAAGACACTTATATGTTTTAAATTAAGACATCTATCATGACTGAATTTTCAGATTCAGATACTTAAGTGTCTGAAATACCTTTTCAGTCACATATGTGTCTTAATTTAAGACGCCTCTATTTGCAGTGCAGCCTTAAAAATAAATCAGAAAATAAGCAGTTTGGATTGGAATACACCCTTAAAACCTGTATCATAAAGTTGCACATTTGGATTTGAGAACAGCCTTAACCCTTTCGACTCGAGCGTTTCTTACACAAAATTTATTTGGTTGACACCACTTTTTTAAAAGAAGTTTCTTTCTGGTACATAATTTCAAAAATGCCCTAATTAAATAATGGCAAAAATTTTTTTTTCCTTTATTACTGGTTACAAAAACAATTTTGCAAAGAAAGATGATGTCATGAAATGCATGAAACTAGCAAGTGTTGTTGTTCAGAAACTATGTCATCGAACTGTGTTTTCCGTTTTTCTGAAAATGTAATAGATCTTTCAGAAAATAGTGTCCAAATGGGCATTTTGAACGGAATTTCCGCGAGAAAGAAGAACAAGGAAAGGTGAAAAACGTCTTTGTCACGTGATCAAAATCGCTTATAACTCAATACGTAATTTATGGATCAAAAAATGGAAAACACAGTTCGACTCCAAATCGCTTCCATGGCCAGGCCTTCCAATTTTCTATTTTTCCGTTACAAAATGAATTTTTAAATGTGTCAAAACGTTTTGCGCTTGTTGAGCAGAGCAGTTAAGAACAGCCTTAAAAAATTAATCTGTAAATGTCTCAAAACGTTTTGCGCTTGTTGAGCAGAGCAGTTGAGAACGGCCTTAATAAGAACTCTGACGGGCACAGATGACTGCTTGCTCGTGCCTTGCATTCCCATTCTATATAAAGTCGGATCCACGGCCTAAGTATATAACCGCATTGTTGATATGAAGCATCCTTATTAAAAACACACAAAAGAATGGTTGTGGAGTGCGATAAATCTTCCTGGACGTCTTAAAAGAGACAAGAGACAATGGAAGTCCAGAGTGATGACATCGTCCCTCTCTGAACTGCCGACGAAATTTTAAATCAACAAACAAGGCTGGATGAAGGGAGGGAAAGACAGCGCCGGTGAAAGATTTGCCAGGTCGAGGTGTGTAGAATACTAAACAGTAAAGTAGGTGGACATATTCGGACGAACTTCCTTTTTGGAATGGAATGATCTGATGCACCAATTTGATTCGATTAAGAATTTGTCTTCAATTTTATTTCATGCTGTTTCTCAATTGCTCAACAAACGCAAAACGTTTTGACACATTTACAAATTCGTTTTTTAACGGAAAGGTATAAAATTGGAAGGCCTGGCCATGGAGGTGTATGGCGACGCAATATATTTGTATTAAATTTGTATTCGAAATTAATCTGTTTTTAAAATTTATTTCCCTTTCTTCTGTTTAACGCTAGCATTCAAAAATCATTTCTAATTTAGGTCTAATTTAAGTGCAATCGTTATTACTCACATAAATATTCTTTTTGTTTCTGTTAAAAGCTTTCATTCAGATGTATGATTTATTTGTGATTTTTAATTTAAGCACATTTCCTTTCCCCCCGCATATATATTCTTTATTGATATTTTATTTGTTAAATGCCGTTTCTTTACAAATCTGTTTACATAATATAAAGATCATATAGCTAATTTAAGCTTGCTGGCGTCTCGTAAATGCATTAAAATACACATAAATTTCATTTTCACTTCGGCCGGTAAGTAGATATTTGTCAGTAATTATCCTCCCCGTTAGACTCTATGGAAGCAATAATAGGTTTGCTTTATTATTTCACTTAATAATTCGTTGCCAAATGTGGTTTCTGTTCTTGGCGTTTTTCTCATTCAAATTTTGATGTATCTCCCAGTATAACGGTTATTTTGTGATTGGCGTATTGGCTCAAGGCAGATGTATTCTTGGCGTATGAAATTACGCAGATTGAAGACACTTCACCTCTGCTCTGCTCTTGCTACTGACAACACATCAATACTTTGCTTCCACGGGGGCAACCACTAGTTTTACATCTTAGCCTTAATAAAGATTTTTCCCTGGAACTCTCTCCTGAATTATTGCCTGGTGGACATTCTTTACAGGAAACAGATCCCTGACTGTGGTTTGCGAAATATACAGCGCTTTTGTACTACGAATTTATTCCATATAAACCGGCCTCCAACATCATATATATCCTGCGTTATTTACAAACCAAACCCTGCGTTATTATCAACAACTCCATAAGGCGATTTGAAATTGAACTGTTTTTTCTATTTTTTGATCAATCAATTACCTATTGAGTTATAAGCAATTTTAATCACGTGACAAACACGTTTTTCGCCTGCTCTTGAGTGGATATTCTACTTTCACGGGGAAATTCGGTTCAAAACGTTCCCTTTGACACTATTTTCTGAAAGATCTATTGCGTTTGCAAAAAAAGGAAAAAATCAGCTCGATGACATATAGTTTCTGAACAACAAACCCGCTACTTTCATGCATTTTCGAACAAAAATAAATTAAAACTTATGTCAGAAAGTTGCCTTTTTGGGAAAAAATATTTTCCCATCCTCAACAGCTCGAAATTTTCTGAGACATTTTTAGACTCATTTTTAAAAGTAAAAACATGAAACTGGCTGAGGTGATTTTGGAAGAGATGTATAAGAGGCCGTGTGATGTCATTTTTCGTTCAATACATTAGAATTTGATTTTGAAACAATTATTTTCTCAGTATGATCAGTTTTTTTCATTCCCAGATCACCCGCTTTGGAAAATTCGGTTCAAAACGTCCACTTTGACAGCATTTTTTGTAATATTTTTCTGCATTTATAAAAAAAAATCGAGAAGCACGGCACATTGTGTAGTTTCTAAATAAGAGAATTTGCCAGTTTGATGCGTTTGAGAGCAAAAACGAATTAAAAAATGAATCAGAAAATAAACAGTTTGGATTGGAATACACCCTTAAGAATTTGTCTTGAATTTTATTTAAGGGTGTTCTCAAATCCAAAAGGGCAACTTTCTGACATAAGTTTTAATTTATTTTTGTTCGAAAATGCTTGAAACTAGCTGGCGTTGTTGTTCAGAAACTATGTCATTGAGCTGTTTTTTCCATTTTTTTGCAAACGCAATAGATCTTTCAGAAAATAGTGTCAAAGTGGGCCTTTTGAACCGAATTTCCGCGCGAAGGGAGAAAGAGCACTCAAGAGCTGGCGAAAAACGTGTTTGTCACGTGATCGAATTAGCTTCTAACTCAATAGGTATAACTGATGGATAAAAAAATGGAAAAACAGTTCGATTCCAAATCGCTTCCATGGCCAGGCTTTCCAATTTTATATCTTTCCGTTAAGGGTGTTCTCAAATCCAAAAGGGCAACTTTCTGACATAAGTTTTAATATATTTTTGTTCGAAAATGCATGAAACAAGCTGATGTTGTTGTTCAGAAACTATGTCATCGAGCTGCTTTTTCCGTTTTTTTTGCAAACGCAAAAGATCTTTCAGAAAAGATTGTCAAAGTATGCGTTTTGAACCTAATTTCCGTGCGAAGGAAGAAAAAGCACTCAAAAGCGGGCGAAAAACGGGTTTGTCACGTGATACAAAACGCTTCTAATTCAATAGGTAATGGATTGATCAAAAAATGGAAAAAACAGTTCAATTCCAAATCGCTTCCATGGCCAAGCTTTCCAATTTTATATCTTTCCGTTAAAAAATGAATTTGTAAATGTGTAAAAACGTTTTGCACTTGTTGAGCAGAGCAGTTAAGAACAGCCTTAATAAATGAATTTGTAAATATGTCAAAACGTTTTGCGCTTATGGAGCAGAGCAGTTAAGAACAGCCTTAACCCTTCACTGCACCATGTGCCATATCTGGCACATATCCAAAAACATTATAATTTTCACTATGTGCCATGAATTTGGCTAATATGATCACTGTACCTGATCAAGAACAATCCAAGAATGAAATAACACTTATTTTGTCCATGTCAGATGGCTGCGTTAGACATAAAATTAGAATTTGCTCTCCGGAAACAAAAAAAAATTCGATCAAGCTATTAAGGTAGGATTTACTTTCATTATTTTTACTAAATACTTAGAAATATTAATATAAAAAAATTGCAGAGTGTTAAGCAGGTAAAATTAATTAATTTAAGCTCATTTAGTTGCAAAATATAGCAATACATATCTTAAAATACTAAATGTGTACATATAGCACACACCATAAAATATCAAATTTTAGCTGAAAATATGAAATTTAATTTTTTTTTTTACTATTTTTCTCATTATTAGATATATAGATTTAAAAAAAAAAAAAAAAAAAAAAAAAAAAAAAAAAAAAAAAATTCATAAATATAGAAAAATGCTTACAGTGAAGGGTTAAGACTGTTCTCAAATCCAAAGGCGCTACTTTCTGACACATTTTTAGCTGCGTTCGTAAAATATCTAACACCTATAGCGCTGTCATCGAAATACTCAAGGCCAGAGGACAAGAGTTGTGACGTCACCACTGATCGACCGACTTCTTGCTATAGTGTTGGAATTCACACCGGAAAATTTTGAATAGCAATTTTCTTTTATGTTATTTATGGAATATCTTATCATCTTAAAAAATAATAAAACTATTTAAACTTACTGGTGAGAATTCGGAATCCTTAAATAAAAATTCAGCCATATGCGGAATGCAACAGTGTTGCCGCATCGGCCTGATTTTTTATTGGTGGATTCCCAATCCTCACCAGTATTTTTAAATAGTTATTATTGTTTTATAAGGGGGTAGATGTTCCACAAATAAACTAAAAGAAAATTGCTATTCGCTACTATAAAAGAAATAAAAATGAGACGCCTTTTAAGATTAAGACTCCAGATAAAAAAAAAATCACTCGAAAACACCCGCTCGCTAACGTTAATCCTATGGGAGAATTTTTTTTTTAAATCTCGTTTGCATTTCAATATTTTTAAAGGATTTTTTTTCATTGGATAGCTGAGGTCCAATCTCTACAAAGGCCGTTTTTTAATTTAGTTTTTTTTTTTTTTTTTTATCAGGATACTTTCACTTTCGGAATCGGTCCCGAAAGTAAAAGTATCCCCATAAAAAAATAAATAAATAATAAAAAAAAAGCCTGCAAACAAAATCGAAAAAGTGAAGAACGGCCTTTGTAGAGATCGATCTCAGCTATACAATACAAAAATAAATAAATAAATAAATACAAATATTGAAATTCAAATGAGATATTTTTAAAAAATTCTCCCATAGGATTAACATTATCGAGCGGGTGTTTTTGCGTGAGTGAAGTAACCCCTTGAATTGTAACTTTACAATAACTGGATACAATAGAAATTCTTAGTGACAAATACAACGTGCTTTTTCAAATAATGTTTCTTTTTCAAAAGTTATACATGCTTTGGAAAAAGAAAAATCCTTAGTAGCGTTTTAATGAATGTAATTGTACAAGATTGTTTTCAGATAACTTTATAAAACTCACTTTAATAATGAATTATGACAAACAAGTTAATTCCCTTCCTTATCTCCATCAAACGTAAACATAGCTTCCTTCCAAATTCCATTAATTATCTGAGACGGGCGTTTTCTTATATTAGATATTCACTTTATACGTGCACTCGGGGAATTAGAAAAAATGACAGTAAATGATAACGGGCTGGTAAATTTCTCTCCTATGCGTTCTTTCTCTTTTAGGTACAGTCGTGGGGGGAAAAAAAGTAAACACCCCTTACTAACTTTGCAAAAAAATATCGTAGAAGAAAGTTACTGGTACCACACGATTGGTAATAAAGCCTACTATTAAATGATGTATATAAAGTTTGTTTAGGGGGCCATCTACATATTAAAACGAACCATAACTTTATTTTTTTCATTAGCAGTACACAATTCTGACAGCATAAATGAACTCTACGCCCTTCAATTAGCCTAAAAACAAATTTTTATGCAATTCGTACGATAAGTTTACGAGAAATTAATTATTTTAAAATGAGCGTATTTTAGGGGATGTATCCAAATTGAAGTTCGGTACTCGACTATTGACCGAGAGAGCCTCCTTCTTGATCAAGGCATCTGAAGCGCCAGTCAAGCACTCTTTGAAGACTGCTAGATTACAGGATAGCAGAAAAAATTTCGTAATCTAGTCACTTCTACAATAGACGGCCCCTTTAAACCATCCTTTTGGCGCTTTTTAAGCATACTTTGAAAACTACTTGGAAGAAAAATGAGAAATTTTGGATTTCCATAAAGCAGGACTTAATAAATCTAAATCCATCAAAAAAATTGTAGGTTGCAATTCATAATTTTTTCGAATATTAATTTCGTAATTTATAATTCATATCATAAAATTATAAAAATTGCAAAATCAACGAATTTATGTTTGGGTATTTTAGTGTTATTGCTACACAAAAAATTAGCACATAAGGGTATAATTTCAGGAGATATTAATAAAAATATGAAAATGTAATTTAACATTAGAAGCACTCAATTTTGAACGTTTATAATTAAAAAACTTATCATTCAAATGAGTTGAAATTTGGTGTCTAGACATAGTTTGAACCAAAAATTTGAAATATCTTGTTAAAATTGGGCATTGCAATTGAAAAAACTGTAGTTTGGGTTCGTATTAATATGTAGATGGCCCCCTAAGCAAATTTTATATACATCTTTGAAAAGTATACTTTATTTCCAATCGTTCGGTACCAGTAAATTTCTTATACGTAATTTGTTGAGGAGTTAGTAGGGGGTGTTTACTTTTTTTTTTCCTCTACTGTACGTTCGCGGTAGGGGCTGTACACAGGGCATTCTCACAATCTTTTGCCTTTCAGAAATAAAAATCTGGTGAAATTATACTTACTAAAATAACATTTTAAACTTATAGGCGAATTTCTTAATGATTCAAAATAAAAGAAAAATGGTCAGCAGCGAATTTTTTTTTTTTTTTTTTTTTTTTTTTTTTTAAATTTAACTGAGGTTTAAGTTAAACTTCCGAGTTTAATTTTACTTACCGTTTTACCGTTATAGCTTTTTATTTTCTTCTAAATTGTTACTTATAATGAATTTGCATAGTACCCACAGGATATTCAAATAATAAATAATAACAAGGTAGCATTTTTAGTACAAAATTTTGTCCCCCTTATTATTGCCTAGTTCTTGTCTTAAAGGGGTGTTAAAGAAGGGACGGTAAGGGAAAAAAAGGATGGTAATGATGGGAGGGTAAGGAAAATTAGCACCTATTTTTAGGAAAATCATGTTAAAACTAAGTGATAGCCACAATGTTCATTGATTTTTAGAAACAGTTATTTACATTGGATTATATATATATATTTTTAATTTAATTTAACTCGAAAAGTGCAGGAATAAACCTTGGGGACTCTTAGACTACCAATAAAGCCACAATGCTTGGAATTTATATTTAAATGCTGATTTAAATTCTGCAGTAAATTTCTGTCACAAAATTTTAGCCATTTTTTTCTCTAGCATACGAGAAAATACGAGAAAAAAGTTGAAAAAAATTCTGCGGCTGCATCTGAAGTGATTTTATGTGTAAGTTTAGCATAAGAGGGGCGGTAAGGAAGCTAAAACTCAGGGACAGAGTTTAAAAAAAAATAATAACAGCCCTAAAAAAAGGGGCAGGTTCATTTTTTACTGCATATTTATATAAAACAATAGTCCCAGTTTCGAAAAAAAAGTTACATCGATTTGCTTTCAATGAAACAGTTTTATACAGACAGCTCCAAACCTAAAAATCAGCATCAGGGACGCGGGGCGGTATAGGAATTCCGTGGTATATTGAAACCCCCAACATTGTCCGAAACTTATTTATCTTGTTAATATTGTTATGCAGTCATGCAATGGGAGGTTTTCCAGTATAAAAAATTAAAAAACTCCAAGAATATGTACTAAAATAAAAATTATTATTCAGGGGCAGAAAAATATAGAAAAGTCAAAAGATTGCGAGAATGCTCCACGTATGAGGGGTATCAATAAGTTTTTATCCTCACGCAGAAATAATTGAGTACAATGTATGAAATTGTTACATTGTATGAGTCCTTTTCTATATAGTCACCGTGCACAGTAACACATCTCTGTAAACGGTATTTCGAAGAGAGGGGGGAGGATGTATTCCAGGAATCGCGATAGTAGAATCAAAGGGTGGCACTTTTCTAACTTTTGCCAACCCTTACATGTGACATACTGTTAGTAAGGCCTGTACCCACTTATTCAAGTTATGCACACCCCGAGTCCTTCCCCCCAAATTTGCCCCCCCCCCGGGGGGGCATGAATGGTGTCCACAAAATTTAGAAAATTGCCCCTGGAAACTGGAAATCGAAATTTTTCACGAATCCAATACTTTCTTCTTGTAAAGATAGAGAAAAGTAACATTTCTTTTGTTTCGAGTGATATACAGATATGATTTTACCTTTATTTTTCGCATACTTTATTGATTCGAATGCAGGTAAGTCAATAAAATATCACTTTATAAGATAACTTTATATCAAATAACACTTGAAAGAAATAGTTCCCCATAGGTTTAGCATTAGCTCGCGAGTATCTTCGCCTGCACAGGAGTCTTAAGGCTGTTCTCAACTGCTCTGCTCAACAAGCGCAAAACGTTTTGACATATTTAAAAATTCATTTGTTAAGGGTTTTCTCAAATCCAAAAGGACAATTCTCTGACATAAGTTTTAATTTATTTTTGTTCGAAAATGCATGAAACTAACTGGTGTTGTTGTTCAGAAACTATGTCATCGAGCTGTTTTTTCCTTTTTTTTTTTTTTTTTTTTTTTTTCAAACGCAATAGATCTTTCAGAAAAGAGTGTCAAAGACGTTTTGAACTGAGTTTCCGTGCGAACGGAGAATAAGCACTCAAGAGCCGGCGAAAACGTGTTTGTCACGTGGTCAAATTCGCTTATAACTCAATAGGTAATTGTAAAAACTACTGCAAAATTTCCAATATTCCCCAAAATTACGGGTTTGTTCTCCAAAATTACCTGGTTTATTCCTGTCCCTTAAGACGGCCCCTTAACTGCTCTGCTCAACAAGCGCAAAACGTTTTGACACATTTACAAATTCATTTTTTAACGGAAAGATATAAAATTGGAAAGCTTGGCCAGGGAAGCGATTTGGAATCGAACTGTCTTTTCTCTATTTTTTGATCCATCCATTACCTATTGAGTTACAAGCAATTTTGATCACGTAACAAACACGTTTTTCGGCCGCTCTTGAGTGGATATTCTACTTTCACGCGGAAATTTGTATCAAAACGTCCACTTTGACACTATTTCCTGGAAGATCTATGGCGTTTGCAAAAAAATCTAAAAATGAGCTCGGTGACATAGTTTCTGAACAACAACACCCGCTAGTTTCATGCATTTTCGAACAAAAATAAATTTGCAAACGCAATACATCTTTCAGAAAATAATGTCAAAGTGGACGTTTTGAACTGAATTTCCGCGCGAAGGGAGAAAGACCACTCAAAAGCGGGCGAAAAACGGGTTTGTCACGTGATCGAATTCGCCTATAACTCTATAGGTAATGGATTGATCAAAAAATAGAAAACTCAGTTCGATTCCAAATCGCTTCCATATCCAGGCTTTCCAATCTTATACCTTTCCGTTAAAAATGAATTTGTAAATATGTCAAAACGTTTTTCGCTCGTTGAGCAGAGCAGTTAAGAAGAGCCTTAAATTTGAATTTATAAGGATTTTGTGCACTATTTATAACTTCACTCAAATCTTCTATTTTACCAAACGCACCATCCTTCTAACTGTTATCAGTGTCGGCGTCGTTCCTTGTGGCCACGCGATGTTTTTGATTTTTAGTGACTTTAAAAGGAAAGGGACTGATGTCCTGCAAAAGAGAGACCTTTCCTTCAACTAGGGTTGAGCTCCTTATCTCCTGACCTATTGTTGATTCCCCCTATTCTTTTGTGAATAAACCGCAGAAGGGTCCTGAACAAAAGATTTCCATGAAAACTGGAGAAGGATGGCAAAAATAAGCGTCTGTGTGCAGCCTTAAAATCTGTGGGTTTTTTGCAACTCTAGTTATCTCGTTATCGGACCTCCCAGCAATAATCTCTCGGGTGGCAGACGAGGAGGTTTTCTATAACTCGCCAGGCTGGTGCTGAAAACGCCAGTCTTTCTGAAAAAAGCACACGGGAGCTCTTTTGCGGACCTACTCCATCCGTCATCTTTAAACGACGGCAATTATCGGCCTATCGTTTCCGATACGATACGATGCGTTTTGCGTGGTCTCTGCGTCTCAGAGGATAGTTTTGTAGATGATGGGGAAGGGGGGGAGGTACCCATCTGTGGAGGTGTCCAAAATCTCCTTATAGACAATTTCTATTTATTAATACGCTAAAATTGTATTATAAAATACTCAAAAAAAAAAAAAAAAAATAATAATAATAATAAAGAATAAAGTACCCTTAAGGGTGTTCTCATATCGAAAAAGGCAACTTTCTGACATAAGTTTTAATTTAATTTTGTTCGAAAATGCATGAAACTAGCGGGTGTTGTTGTTCAGAAACTGTGTCATCGAGCTTTTTTTTGCAAATGCAATACATCTTTCAGAAAATTATGTCAAAGTGGGCGTTTTGAACCGAATTTCCGCGCGAAGGGAAAAAGAGCACTCAAGAGTGGGCGAAAAACGGGTTTGTCACGTGATCGAATTTGCTTATAACTCTATAGGTAATTGATTAATCAAAAAATGGGAAAAACAGTTCGATTCCATATCGCTTCCATGGTTAGGCTTTCCAATTTTATATCTTTCCATTAAAAAATGAATTTGTAAATGCGTCAAAACGTTTTGCGCTTGTTAAGCAGAGCAGTTGAAAACAGCCTTAACGGAAAGATGTAAAATTGGAAGGCCTGGCCAGGGAAGCGATTTGGAATTGAACTGTTTTTTCCATTTTTTGATCCATCAATTACCTATTGAGTTATAGAAGCGTTTTTGATTACATGACTGTTGGCAAAAAAGCCACCTCTGTTTTGCGCAGTAGTACACGCGCGCTAATATTTAGATGTTAAAACTGGCTTCTCTAATTAAATCAATCAAATATAATAATATAGGTAAAATTCTTACCTTTATGTTTCTTTCACAGCAATCCTCATGTCCCAGTATGGCCGAATAATCCAGGGCGGGTGTCCATTTATCCAGAATTCCTACTTTGGTATCACTCTATAGTATAATTAGAAAAATGATGTGTCTTTAACATTTTCTAAACATTTGAAGTAAAACCATTGCTGAGTACTTTTCTTTCTTTGTATTAAATATTATATTTAATTGCTAGGTTTTACAAAATTAAATTAACTATTTTTTCATCTATATTAAGCTGCGTTGTTTAGCAGCAATTTTATGCTTTAACATGTTTACAATAAGAAATCTAACAGAACAACTAAATTAATAATAAAAAAGTTAAGTCATTTTGAGTTCTTTTTGGGTAGTGACGTCAAACTCTTGCTTCATGCGTGGGATGGAATAATCATTTTTTATTTATGGCTGTAATTGTTAGTTTTCGATGAATATATTTTCTTTTAATGTAAAAAATTTGATGGTTGCACAATGATGGATTGCTGTCTGATCTATTTTGATAAGTATTAAGGGTGTATTTCGATCCAAACTGCTTATTTTCTGATTCATTTTAAAATTCATTTTTGCTCTCAAACGCATCAAAATGGGAAATTCTCTTATTTAGAAACTATATAATGTGTTGTGCTTCTTAATTTTTTGATAAAGGCAGAAAATACTGTAAAAAACGCTGTCAACGTGGACGTTTTGAACCGAATTTTCCGAAGCGGGTGATCTGGGAATGAAAAAAATGGTCATACTAAGAAAATAATTGTTTAAAAATCAAATTCTAATGAATTGAGCTGAAAATGAAATCACACGGCATGTTAAACATGTCTTCAGAAATCCCCCCAGCAAGTTTCATGCTTTTACTTTTAAAAATGAGCCTGAAAATGTCTCAGAAAATTTCGAGCTGTTGGGGGTGGAAAAATATTTTTTCGAATACACCCTTAAAGGGTTGGTGTCCTTGAAAATTATGACTTTAATTTCCTATTTCGTTGTTTATTGCTCATCTGATAATGGTTATAAATCCATCACCCTTCCTTAACCATCTCAGATGCATCACGTAGTAGTTGCATGGATTCTCGGTGTTTCAAAAATTGAAGTTTGGGCAGTGGTTTGGTCAGACAATCAGCTATCATGTCTTGTGTCGGACAGTAACGAAGATCTAATATACCATCTCCTTTCATCTGTTTTATCCCGTGGTAACGTAGGTCTATATGCTTTGTTCTTTTTGAGAATTTTTCGTTCTTCACCATCTTAATGCAGCTTTGATTGTCGTCGTACAGGATTACTGGTAATTTTTGCTTTAGGTCTAAGTCGGACAGAAGTTTAATTAACCAGGCAATTTCCTGCCCTGCACTAGCTGCTGAAACAAATTCAGCCTCCGCCGATGAGTAGGCAGTGCAATTTTGCCTTTTGGTGTACCACTGTATGGGACTATTTCTCAGCATAAATAAATTACCACTGGTCGATTTTCTCGTTTTTGTGTCCCCTGCCCAGTCAGCGTCGGCAAATCCGATAAGTTTAGGTTCGTGATCCGTGTTTAATGTGATATTAACAGTTTTTGTAATGTTCAGGTAACTTATAACCCGTTTCACAGCGGTCCAGTCCTTGCTACGAGGAGTTTCGCACCTTCTACTTAGGATGTTCACCGCGGCTGATGGCTGATATATCTGAGCGTGTAGTTGTTGTTATGTATAGCAGCGATCCGATCGCTTGTTGGAATTTGGTGTTATTGGGCATTATGTTTTCTTCGTCCTCTAATTTATAAAAACCAGCATCCATGGGAGTGCTTACTGGTTTTGCATTTTCTAAATTAAATTTTCTTTCGAGTTCTTCTATTTTTAAACTTTGATTTAATTTGTACCCGTTTTGTGTTTTTCTTATTTCCATGCCTAAATAGTGGGATACTTCCCCAAGATCCTTTAACTGGTATTCTTGCTTTAAAGCTTTTATTATTCCTTCAATTGTTTCATTTTCACCGCCTATCAAAATGTCATCCACGTACACTATTATGTAAGTGGAAGTGTTGTTTTCTTTTTGCGTGTATAGACACGAGTCCACGGTGCTTTGTTGGAAATTTAGTTTTTTAAAGGATTGTTCGATTCTTTTATTCCAAGTTCTGGCTGCCTGTTTGAGTCCGTAGATTGATTTTTTTAGTTTTCAGACTTTATTTTCTGATTTTTTCTCAATGTAGCCCTCCGGTTGTTTCAGATACACCTCATCTTCTAGCTCACCATAGATAAAGGCTGTATCGGTGTCAACGTGTCTGACGTTTAATTTCTTATGTGCGGCTGCTGCCAAAAATGTTCTGACGGTTCTTTGTGACACGGGGTCGAAAGTCTCGTCATAGTTTTCGCCATATTTTTTACTATAGCCTTTGGCTACCAAACGTGCTTTGTACTTTTGAATGTTCTCGTAACTGTCTAATTTCTTTTTGAATGTCCATTTGCAACCTATAACCTTTTCGTTAGGTAGAGGATCCACTAACTCCCATGTGATGTGTTTTCTCAGCGAATTGATTTCCGCTTGTGTGGTTTTAAGCCAATTTTCTTTTCTGTGGGATTATTTATTTCCAGTATATCGTTCCAACTAGTAGGTTCTATCATATTATTTTTTATATAACAGACATATCTGTCTGGTGATACCCCCTTGTTCGATCTTTCCGATCTTCTTGGTTCATTGGTCGGTTATTTGGACGCGATTGGTTCTTCGGTTGTGTTGTTTATCTCTGTTTCAATGTAATTTTTGTCGTCATATGAGTTTTCTGTCTCTTTACTTTCTTTTAGGTTAATTTTGCTGTTTTCTATGAATTACACTGTTCTCCCAATTAAAATTTTGCTTTCTTTAGTGTATATGCGATATCGTTTTGAGTTGTTGTCGTATCCTACAAAAATCCCTTCCTATGCCCTGTCGTCCAATTTTCCTCGATGTTGTTTATTCACGTATACGTAAGCTTTGCACCCGAATGTTCGCAAATAGTGTAAATTCGGTTTGCGATTAAACCATAACTCAAATGGGGTTTTATTTGTTGATCATGTTGGTAAGCGATTTGTTAAAATTCTTTCTTAATAGGACTAGTTTTACGTGAAGAACCTGTGTAATTAATATTTATTCCAGAAAAACGTTTATAAACATGACGTATGCAACTACATACACAATACTCAATAATTAATGTTTGTGATTAAAATATGCTACACTATACACTATAGTCCAGAAAAAGCTTGTGAATAAATGGTATGCTACATAATACACGCCTGTGAGCAATTGACATATACCGTGTGTAAGTGAACTGTTAACACGAACTGCCGGCAGATGGAAGCACCACAAGTTTTCATCAATCCGGACCTTATTACATTTCGACGCTCACAGATGGCTAGACCATGCAGTGACGATATGCAATTAAACTCTGAAGCTTCATTTAGCAATGAAAACTGCTGACTTATGTACTATTTTCTGTCTCAACACTTTGAACAGTTTTCGGGACCCCAGATTTTATCAGTCTACTTTAAAATCTCAATGCAATAACACCCCGCTTGTGGTGTTCGACGTCGTCTATTGTTCTTCGCAGGAAGCGGCAGCTCCTACTTAAAAATGTCACAAAACTACGTCTTATAGACAGTTTGAACTGTCTAAATTTATCTATGTCACTCATATATTATTTAACCGTGTTTCTTATTTTATTTTCCCATAGTAGTCCAGAATAAAATTGTGATTCTTCAAGATCCCGTGTTTTCTGAAGAGTATTCACACAAAACAGAATCACAGGATTTCATTCCTATACTTCAATAAAGTTTATTTCTTTCAGGCAAAAGCACAGAATAGATCCAGCTACTTACAGAGAATACAGGTAGGACCTTTCCATTTTACATCTAAATATATTTTGTCTGCCTGAGTAAGTTGTTTTGGCTAACGCCATCGATAAAATCACTCACTGCTCCCTTATTTCTCATTACGATTTTGTAAATGATTTGCGGTGTTAATTGCTTCTCCCCAAAATCTTTGTGGTAGATCCACTTCTCTGAGTAGGCTTCAAGTCATGTCTAATAGTGACCTATTTTTTCTTTCCGCAATGCCATTTTGGCTCGGACAATACGGCACGGTTAACTGATGTTGAATGCCCTTTTTTCTTAGGTAATCCTCTATCCCTCTATTTATGTACTCTCCCCCGTTATCAGATTTTATTGCTTTCGGATATTTTCCGAACTGGTTTCGAATCATAACTACGTAGTCGATTAGTTTACTTTTAATAAATTGTGGTGTAAGCTCGTCCTCATTTCGCGATTCAAGGGCAGTAATTAAAGTATTATAACTAAGGGGTAGCGAACATAGTAATAAAGCCGGAAGATGGGAGTCGCTAATTGTTTCCCCTATTTCTGACAGTTTATCGATTAATTCTAGAATGTATGTTATGTGTTTGATTAAGTTACCGTTTTCTGGGAGCATGGCTCCATAAAGCTTTCTTAACAAAAATAATTTACTAGATAAATTTTCCCTTTCGTGTATTGTTTTAAGCGCGTTCCAAGTGTCTCTTGCTGTATAAGACCCTCTTAACATGAACTATCTGTGAATCATCGATTGATAAATTGATGATGGCTCTGGCCTTCCTGTCTTTCTTCTGCCAATCAGTTGTAATCGGCGTGGGCATATCTTCAGTAATTACATCGAACAAGTCTTCTTTAATTAATAACATCTCTATTTTGAATTTCCACGTACTCTAGTTGCTAGTATTGATCTTTTCTACTAACTGTATTTCACGTGATGCGGCCATTTTACTAGTAATTTAAGTTTTCTTTCGAAGAGGAATTGCTGTCAATTTATTTCATATAAAAACTTATGTATATTTAGTTTTCATTTAATTCTTAACATTTCATATGTACTATCAAAAATACACAATATTTATTTCATCACACTATTTCAAAAAACTGACGTATACTATATCTTCAATAATTTTCTTTTTATTATGCGCACTTTTACGGCCAGTAGTTTTTTTTCTTCTACTAATACTATAATTCTAAATATCAGACTTTATCGGTCTTCATAATCAAAAAATTTATTGGCAAAAAGGCCACCTCTGCTTTGCGCAGTAGTACACCCGCGCTAATATTTAGATGTTAAAACTGGCTTCTCTAATTAAATCAATCAAATATAATAATATACGTAAATTTCTTACTCTTATGTTTCTTTCACAGCAATCCTCATGTCCCAGTATGGCCGAATAATCCTGGACGGGTGTCCATTTATCCAGAATTCTTACTTTGGGATCACTCTATAGTATAATTAGAAAAATGATGTGTTTAATATTTTCTAAACAAGTGAAGTAAATCCATTGCTGAGTGCTTTTCTTTCTTTGTATTAAATATTATATCTAATTGCTAGGTTTTACAAAATTAAATTAACTATTTTTTCATCTATATTACGCTGCGTTGTACAGCAGCAATTTTATGCTTTTACATGTTTACAGAAAGAAATCTAACAGAACACCTCAATTAGTAATAAAAAAGTTTATAAGTCATTTTGAGTTCTTTTGGGGTATAGTGACGTCAAACTCTTGCTTCATGCGTGGGGTGGGACAATCATTTTTTGTTTATGGCTGTAATTGTTAGTTTTCGATGAATATAATTTTGTTAATGTAAAAAGTTTGATGATTGCACAATGATGGATTGCTGTCTGATCGATTTTGATAAGTATTAAAGAGTTGGTGTACTTGAAAATTATGACTTTAATTTCCTGTTTCGTTGTTTATTGCTCATCTGAGAATGGTTATAAATCCATCAGTGACAAACCCGTTTTTCGCCCGCTCTTGAGTGCTTAGTCTCTGTTCGCGCGAAAACTCGGTTCAAGACGTCCACATTGACAGTATTTTTTGAAAGATCTATTGCGTTTGCAAAAAAATGGAAAAAAAAAACAGCTCGATGACATAGTTTCTGAACAATCACACCCGCTAGTTTCATGCATTTTCGAAAAAAAAAATAAATTAAAACTTATGTCAGAAAGTTGTCCTTTTGGATTTGAGAACAGCCTTAAACGGGAAACAGGGCCGAAACTTAGGGGGGGGGGGGGGAGAGAAGGGGTATGTACTCCGGGCGCGAGAACGAATGGCCGCCAAATGAAGATTTTGTTCGTCTGTTTTTCTCGCATCTATGTTTAGCACAGTATTGTTAAAATCATCCTGTCTGGGATATGACAAAGCATAGAAGAATCTAAAGATGATGTGGCATAAGGATCCTGTATAAAGCGGAATTTTTTTCGATTCAATTCCGTTTTCAAGATTTTAATGAATCAATATTTCACAAAGCAGATTACGTAGTTCAGTATTACATATTTTTAATTTAAAAATAAGTCGGTATTAGAAAATTAGTGAAATTCTCTTTGTAAATATACTTAGCGGAGGAGGGGGGGGGGGGGGGGCGCCAAAATCCATGTTTGCTTCAGGTGAAAAAAAAAAAGCTAGTTTCAGCCCTGATGAGAAATTTTGATCATTTTGGATATTTTGATGGGGAAAAAACTAATATTGGGTGAAAGCCGTTGTAATTGACACCTTATGGAATCTTTCCCGTTCGAATTGCTATTACAAAGTTTTAAATCTATTTTATATTTATCTTTGTTTTTCAAAGTATAGTAGAGATACATTTAAAAAATTATTATCGACAAAATTTTGAAAAATTTTACTCTTTAGTACAAATTTTTTTTCATATAAATATGGTCAATAACTTCAGTAATTGACACCATCCTGATTTAAAACAGAAGAAAAAAATTATGCGCAAGTTATAACAGTTAAGGGTGTTCTCAAATCCAAAAGGGCAACTTTCTGACATAAGTTTTAATTTATTTTTGTTCGAAAATGCCTGAAACTAGTGGGTGTTGTTGTTCAGAAACTATGGTATCGAGTTGTTTTTTTTTCTTTTTTTTGCAAACACAATAGATCTTTCAGAAAATAGTGTCAAAGTGGACGTTTTGAACCGAGTTTCCGCACGAACGGAGAATAAGCACTCGACAGCGGGCGAAAAACGTGTTTGTCACGTGATCAAAAACGCTTCTAACTCAATAGGTAATTGATGGATCAAAAAATGGAAAAACAGTTCAATTCCTAATCGCTTCCATGGCCAGGCTTTCCAATTTTATATCTTTCCTTTAAAAAAGGAATTTGTCAATGTGTCAAAACCTTTTGCGCTTATTGAGCAAAGCAGTTAACAGCCTTAACGAGATAATGCAATCTTTTAAGCCTGTGTCATTTGTAACTACGAAACCAAAACACAGAATATCGAAGGATGAAGAGGGTTGGGGGGTGGGGAAGAGAAGATACCTATATCTATGAATGTGTCACAAATCTCGAAACAGATCATTTCCATTTATGAAGATGCTAAAATTGTATTATAAAATACTAAAAAAAGTAATAAAGTCTACCAAGTAAAGTTACAGCGAGATAATGCAATCTTTCTGACTCTGTGCCATTTGTATCTACAAAACCAAAACACAGTATATCGGAGGATGAGGAGGGCGGGTGGGAGGGGAGCGGCGGGGGGGGGGGGGTGAAAGGAGATACCTATATCTATAAATGTGTAACAAATCTCGAAATAGACCATTTTCATTTATTAAGGGTGTATTCGAAAAAATATTTTTCCACCCCCAACAGCTCGAAATTTTCTGAGACATTTTCAGACTCATTTTTAAAAGTAAAAGCATGAAACTTGCTGGGGTGATTTCTGAAGACATGTTTAACATGCCGTGTGATTTCATTTTCAGCTCAATTAATTAAAATTTGATTTTTAAACAATTATTTTCTCAGTATGACCATTTTTTTCATTCCCAGATTGCCCGCTTCGGAAAATTCGGTTCAAAACGCTCACTTTGACAGCGTTTTTTACAGTATTTTCTGCATTTATCAAAAAAATAAGAAGCACGGCACATTATATAGTTTCTAAATAAGAGAATTTCCCAGTTTGATGCGTTTGAGAGCAAAAATGAATTTTAAAATGAATTAGAAAATAAGCAGTTTGGATCGAAATACACCCTTAATACGGTAAAACGTTTTACTTACTCAAAAAGTAAAAAGGAAGAAATAAATAAAGGCAACCAAGTACAATTAACGAGATAGTGCAATCTTCTGAGCGTGTGCCATTTGTAACTATAAAACCAAAACACAAAATATCGAAGGTGGAGGAGGGTTGGCGTGGGGGGGGGGGGGGGAGGGAGGTGAGAGGCGATATCTATATCCCTGAATGTGACACAAATATCTAAACAGACCATTTCCATTTATTAATATGCAGAAATTGTATTATAAAAAGAAAAACTTCCTGACCCTGTTCCATTCGTATCTGCAAAACCAAAACACAGAATATCGATGGATGAGGAGGAACGGGGAAGTGGGGAAGAGGAGATACCTATATCTATGAATGTGTCACAAATCTCTAAACAGACCATTTCCATTTATACGTATCTAAGGATGATATGTTTTGAACCAGAAAAGTTTTTCCTCTGTCCTAAGGGCATAAAATAACCATTATTTTCTCTCTCTTTACTGCATTGAATGGAAAGAGAAAAATTAAGTATCCGCTGAAACAGCAGAGAGACAAATGAAGAAAAGATAAGAATGTGTAGAAAAGATAAAACGCCGATGGTCTGCGGAACGACAGTGCAGTAAAACTGGATGGGGAAGTCTCTATCTCCCATTGAAAGCTTGTTTGTCTTACGAATAAGTTTCTAAGTGGAAGACGACTGATTCATTTATCAAGGGTTCCGTTTTTATTATCTCCAAAGAAATGGACCTTGTTATATAAAGGTAATCTCCATCCACGTTATGCGACAGGTGGGGGTAAATGAACTAACTCCATTTATATTTTTATGCAGTCTTTGGGGCTGTGCATATACAGTGTGTCCACCAGAGGCGTCGCGATGGGGGGGGGAGCCTCCCCCCCCCCAACCCAATACATGTGAACTTGGGAAATTTGAGCTTAGAGTTCGGAAATTATAGATTTTCGAAACACTTTTTCTTTTTTTTCTTTTTTTTTTTTTTATTAAAAAAAGAAAAAAATTTTTTTTTATTGTTTTGCAGACTATTTTTCTGAGTTCTGTAATTGTAAAATAGTTAAACTTTCAAAAGAAATACAAAAAGCAGCCAGACTCTGTTTCTCATTATGTTTTTCTGTGCTACGAAAATATCATACATCTATCTACCAGACCTGAATTTCTCTACTGTTGAACTAGTCCAAGAGCTGTTAAACATTTTAGGGAAGGTATTTGAGGCACCCTGAAAATTTGTGCAACACTTCTTTTGTAATGCCTGAATACAAAATCGAATGTCTGTCTGAAGCATCGTGGCCCAAAACCTGTGCCAGACAAAAAAATGGCACTTGACACGTGTCTGGCACAGTTTTTGTGCCGACTAAAATGTCTGTCATTTTCAAAATATTTTTTTCTAAGCATAAGTATTATTGTGCCTCAATCTCAGCGTGCCTCAAATACCTTTTTTGGGTAGTCAAAAAATGGCACTTGACACGTGTCTGGCACAGTTTTTGGGCCGACTAAAGTGTCTGTCATTTTCAAAATATTTTTTTCTAAGTATAAATATTATTCTGTTTCAATCTCAGCGTGCCTCAAATACCTTTTTTGGGTAGTGTCAAAAAATGGCACGTGACACGTGTCTGGCACAGGTTTTGGGCCACGATCCTTCAGCCAGACATTCGATTTTGTATTCAGGCATTACAAAAGAAGTGTTGCACAAATTTTCAGGGTGCCTCAAATACCTACTCAAAAATGTTCAACAGCTCTCCTACTCATCAACAGTGTCTCTAATATATTTCCTCCAAAACTTTGTTCCTTTCTCAAAAATCTAAAAAATATCATGAGACTATTTTAATATGAAGTACGATTATGACTCGTACACAATTGAAGACAATATCTTTCATTAAATGAACCAATAATTATAATTTTTATGTTTTTAGTTTCAGCATTTTTCTTTGGAAAGATTTTTTTCCCCTTGCGTATAAGTATCATTATCCTTAAACATATCATTTTAGTTGGAAAATAGAGCAATTTGTTTCACGTTGGGAAATTTTTGAATTTTAAGTTGGGAAAATTTTGAACTCTCTACCCCGAAAAAAATTTTGTTGTTACGCCCCTGGTGTCCACGTATAACCTGACCGACCTTTATTTTCGCAACCGTTGTCCTAGATGCATACTTCCAATTACAAAAGTGGTCAAAATTAGGTGAAGAGTTAAGATAAAAAAAAAAAAAAAAAGTTTAAAGCGAAAAAAATATTTAGTGAAGAATTGCAGAATCTAAATTTTTATACGGTTTCCCGGTCCTATAAGTTATATTTAGTAAAATTTTCCTGTTACACTGACAAGTAAAGCAAAAAAAGTCCCGTTATTCTACGATTAAGGGGACCGGGAAAATCCTAACTCCGCCATGTTAAATTCATCAACTTTATGTACCTTTTTCTCAGAAATGGGGAAAGATAGAGGTTTAGATTTTTTAGAGTAGTTAAAATAACATGATTTACGTATTTTAACAGACCATTTTTTTTTCCTAAGTGAAACTCAAAATTAATTATTAATTATTTACTGAAAGTCATTTTTATATTAGCAATTTTGGTAACCTTTCACTGCCTAAAATAAATAATTCTCAACAAATCATCAAATCCATGTGTTAAAGTATACATTATAACATAATATACGCATTAAAAAAACTCTGAGTTCTTAAGTTTAATAGATATTGAAAAAAAAAATACATAAAACGTAATTATAAAAGTTAAAAAACACAACCATCGCAGGTTTATGTTATCTAATCTAAAACACTTTCTTAAACTTGTTGACGGTAATCTATGCAATTTTTTTTTTTGTGTGTGTTATCCTCTAATATAAGTATGTATAAAATGTTAGGCGTCAAAAATCATAACATATTACATTGTCATCGGATTTAAGTCAGTATGTAAAATTTAACTTCGGTCGGACATTTGAAAGTGAATTAAAGTTCGAGTACAAATTTTAAACTGGAAAGACGATCGTTTGCACGTTAAATAAAACCTTATGAAAATAATATACTAATTTTTGCTTAAAGAAATCATAGCCTCAAATCCTTACAAAATAAAACATATGTTAAAATACAATTATTTTTACTAATCTGAAACTTAACTAATAAATGTTAACTCGATCGTAATAGTTGTACGATTTCTTTCAAAGCGCAGAAACCTTGAAATAAGTTTAAGTACTTTATACACGACCTCTGAAAACATAGCCGAAATCATCTATTTTGAGTTGCAAATAAGTGGCATAAAGTCATGCATTTCAAAGTTTCATAACTCGGTCAATTTTAATGTCAGATGAATGGGACTTTTTTTTTTTTTTTTGTCTTACTTGTTAGTGTCGCGGTAAATTTTTATTAAATATCGCTTATAGGACCGGGGGTCCGTATAAAAATTTTAATTTCGTAATTTTTTTAATAAGTGTCTTTCTTGACCCAAATCGCTTTAAAAATAATTATTTACCGTATTTAAACCATTTTTGTAATTGGAAGTATGCATCTATAGGACCAACGTTTGCGAAAATAAAGGTAGGTCAGGTTATACGTGGACACACTGTCTAATGTTATCATTTTAGGGGGAGGGGGGAGGGGGGAGGTCTGGCACATGATATCTCAAGATATCGGTAAGGGGAGGGGAGATTAGTCTTTTGATATCATTATCATTTTTGATCCAACCAAACTTTTATTTTTCTTTTATTTGTAACTTGGTCTTTATATCAAAATAGTATGTTATCTTTTTTTGGTCTGTTATCTATTTTTATGAGAATACAAAGTTATTATTAAAATCTTTAAATGATTATAAAATTATTTAATTCCAAAATATGGAATACCCCCAATGTTTGACATTCCTGTTCTTCTGTCATATGTGTATGCATATATAATCCGTTGTTCGATATACCATATGCAAAATATGTTTGAAATGATACTTGTGTTTGCTAGTAAATGAAAGAGAAATAATGTTGTCCACCTGTTTTGTTGATAAGGAATTATATTTACACCTCCCTCCCCCCGTCCCGTGAGGGGGCAAGAGCAAGCAAGGGCGGATCCAGCCCTCCATTTAGAGGAGGGTCATGACTCGTGTTTGTTTTGGTTTTTTTCGGGGGGCGGGGGGGGGGGAGGCGACGTCGCATCTCTTAAGGCTGTTCTTAACTGCTCTGCTCAACAAGCGCACAACGTTTTGACACATTTACAAAATCATTTTTGAACGGAAATATATAAAATTGGAAAGCCTGGCCATGGAAGCGATTTGGAATTAAAGTGCTTTTTCCATTTTTTTGATCAATCAATTACCTATTAAGTTATAAGCTATTTCGATCACGTGACAAACACGTTTTTCGCCCGCTCTCGCGAGCTCTCCCTTCGCGCCGAAATTCGGTTCAAAACGCCCACTATGACACTATTTTCTGAAAGATCTATTGCGTTTGCAAAAAACTGGAAACAGCTCAATGACATAGTTTCTAAACAACAATACCTGCTAGTTTCATGCATTTTCAAACAAAAATAAATTAAAACTTATGTCAGAAAGTTGCCCTTTTGGATTTAAGCACACCCTTAATAAGCAATTTTTACATTGAAGGCTGTTGCCATATCCAAAATGGGCTACTTTCCTGATACTTTTGAAAAGTCATTTTCATTCGTAAATAGAAAAAAAAAATTGCATTAATATTCGTAAAAATATAAAATTTACACATTTTATTCAGATACCAAGAAATTGAAGAATTTCCGATTTTCTTATAAAGGCAAAGAAGAATCATTCAGAAATTGAGCATTTTAAGCCAATTTTTAGTACTTGACGGTTACAAAACTGTCGTCATGAGGGAGAAATTAGCTGCCGCGGCCTGAAATTCAGATTAAGCCCCCATATTTTACGGAGATTTCCCGAAAGATTCTTTGACTTTATGAAAAAACGGAAAACGCTAATCAAACAATTTTTTTTTTTTTTTTTTTTGAATAAGGGCACTTGCAAATGTCTTGCATCTGAGATTGAATATGTCTTCATGGATGTGTCAGAAATTACCTACCGTATTTTATGGAAGAAACGCCGCACTCCTCAAAATTGGTCTGAATACGCTTGAAAATATCGTAATCGCCGCACCCGTCGTAAACGCCGCACCTATGGGAACGCTAGTTTTTTCGACAGTGTCTCTTTGACTTGACTTTAATCAAAGTTATCTGAACAGTATAAGGTGCCTCATTTTTAGTAACTTAAGATTCTAAAATTTTATTTAAAATATTTAAATCAGGTTTTTAATATTTTTATGTAATTTTTTTAACTAAAGAGATGTCAATTGGTATAAAACCACTGAGAGCGCGGTACGCGGACGTCTCTCCTTTGGCGCTCCACATTTTTTTAAGTGGTCGGAGCATCTTAGCACGCTTTTTACGTCGTATCCACTTTAGTCCTTTTTTAGTTTTTATTCGAAGCCGTCAATAGTCTGGAAGCCTGGAAGAGCCTGGAAGAGCCTCTTCAAAGCCAACTCTTCAAAGCCTGGAAGAGTTGTAAATTTTCTTTGTCCATATGAGTCGGTATCATCATCGGAAATGTGACAGTTTCGTTATCTTCAAAATCAGAAAGTTTCGCGTTGTTGAGCAGGGGACTTGAGAACAGTCTAAGGAATTGTTACTATCCCAATTTCATGCACACAGAAAAAAAAAATCACAAACGCCGCACATGGTGTAAACGCCGCACTTGACAAAAAATTAACTTTCAAACTCGTATACGCCGCGGCGTTTCTTCCATAAAATACGGTACTTTGGATTTAAGTAGAGATTTAAAGAGTCAAAAAGATTCTCACTGTTGACTGTTGTGTTTAGCAAGGGGTAAATTTGTAAGAATTTAATATACAGTAAAACCTCCTTAAAGCGACCACGTTCCGTTCCAATAAAAATTGGTTGCTTCGAGAGGTGGTCTCTTAATGGAGATCATGTTTAAATCTAGATTTTAATCATTGAAAAGAGGTAACAATTAATGTTACTAAAATGTTTTGGACGGGAACAAATTATGACGATTTCATTAATTAGTACATTTCTTTGAGAGTTTTCTAACAGAATAGGGCAGGAGAGTTTATTGACCGTCATTTTTAACTCGTCATCAGACTTAAATTCACTGCCTAAAAAGGAACAAAGGGGTTTAAACACTTAAAAGTATTACATATGAGAATCTTTGAAACAAAAACCTTTATAATATCCCAGACTTTTAAATGACTATCTTTTATTTTAATTCATTTCTGTTACTTTCATTTCAGGATTCTTTCATGTACATGTATGTGCCCAACCCAAATGCTGCCCGGTTGATGTTCCTACATTGGGCATGTATGTGGACTTTGCCCAATGTATCTGTATCGGCTTTTCGCGCGTTCTTCTATAATGTTTCTTTCGGGAGGGAAGAGGTGTTTTTTTCCTCTCCCTCCATTTTCTGTTATTAATTACGTTTAACCTAGAAAATTTATTAAATCATTTAAAGGAAAGGAAATCTACTTTTGTGGCTCAACTGTGCACGCTATCGATTCGAAAAGAAAAATATTAAGCAACACATAGTTAACTTTCTATTTATAACACTTTAGGTATTTTTCTTGTGAAACATGCAGATGTATTCAATGAAGATGTTCAACCAAGGATCGGGGCGGACCCTGCGACATTCTGAGGTAAGAGAAATTCCTTACCCCCCTTTTTTTTTTCTAATTTTGAGAAAATGATATATTAGAATATGTAATATTCAAAGAGGTCTCTCCTTAATAACAAAAAGTTACCGGAAAAAAAAATAGTTTAGAAGTATGATGAATAATGCGCCCTTCGGAATTATTTTTCTAATAAAACCTTTAAGCGACCAGGAAAAAACGAAATGTCTTTCATTTTCTTCAAAGAAATCGGTCGCTCATGGAGGGAGTTCAATTGGGATGGTCTCTGAATGGAGGTAAAATTAGTATTGAGTCAATGGGAATAAATTTCGTTCCATGAAAAAATGACCGTTCAGGGAGGTGGTCGCTCAATGGAGGTGATCGCATAGGGAGGTTTCACTGTATATTTCATGTTTAAAATGTCTTTTAGGAATTTTCTTCCTTCGGGGTGGGGGGAAGTCATGACCCCCTTGGATCCACCATTGAGTGCAAGAAGACATTGTTACTGTTGTTACATTATGTAACGAAAATCTATTATTATATTCTTTCAGTCTTTCCGGGACATCCTGTAACAAACGAATTGCAAAACTTCCTTTTGTTAAGGCTGTTCTCAAATCCAAAAGGACAACTTTATGACATAAGTTTTAATTTATTTTTGTTCGGAAATGCATGAAACTAGCAGGTGCATGTTGTTGCTCAGAAACTGTCATCGAACTGTTTTTTCCGCTTCTTTGCAAACGTAATGGGTCTTTCAGAAAATAGTATCAAAGTGGATGTTTTGAACCGAATTTCCGCGCGAAGGAAGAATAACCACTCAATGAAAGATGAAAAATGTCTTTGTCAGGTGATCAAAATCGCTTATAGCTCACTAGATAATTAATGGATAAAAAAAAATGGGAAACACAGTTCGATTCCAAATCACTTCCCTAGTCAAGCCTTCCAATTTTATACCTTTCCGTTAAAAAATGAATTTGTAAATGTGTCAAACCGTTTTCCGCTTGTTGAGCAGAGCAGTTGAGAACAACCTTAACCTCTTCGGTCCCTGCGTCCCCATACGGGGACCTCTGTTCTTTTCCTTATAAAAACTAAAATGTCTAATTTTTTTACATTTTCATATCACTTCTTAATAGCTGAATGGTTTTTGCGTTCAAAGCAAACGAATAAATGGCAGCATCTAAGCTGATTCCCATATAAAATAAATGTTATCTTCATCTGTGTTTGCAAAATGCCTAAAAACGCCCAAAAGATAGTACGACCAAGAAAGTGAGAAATTTTCATAAGTATTAAACTTAAATCTTTTTCCATAAAAAATTTTGAGGATTTGTAGATTATTTACTTGTTTAAAACTCTTAAATTTGTGACGGCGTTCATTTAAGTTAATGGTTATTAAATGGATATTTGTAAGGGGGTTTGTAGTTTTAGATCCCTATATTTGAACCTAAATTACTAAAAGCCTAAAAGGATCCATTTCAGAAAAGATGTTTTTTTTTCTGTCATTTACGATGTCATTTTGTTTGGAAAAAACCAATGAATAAGCATTTGTATTATTATTTTAACTTCGGAGCTGAAATGGTTAAAAGTCGAAAAGATAAGACTATGCGAAAAAAATACAAAATATATATTCTTCCAAAGGACAACGCACTTTAATATCTTTAATATATCATCAAAGCTGAAGGGAGAAATTCATCTTCTATCTTCCACACTGAAAGATTGCTTGTTTTACGAATTAAGCTTCGACGCGAAAGACGAATCATTTATCAAGGTTATAATGGGCCTTTTTTTTACAAAGATAATCTCAATGCAAGATGACAGGTAAGGGGGGAAATGATCTCCCATCCCCCCAACTCGAAATATCCCTGGAATTGGTGTTATTATTAGCTATTAAGCTCTTGTGATTAGACTGCTTAAGTCATACACTGGTGGAAATTGATTTATGAAAAGACGGTTTTTAACAAAACCTTCTATAATATTCATTAAAAATGAATGAAATTTCATGGGAGATACATAGAATGTAAAACAAATGAGTTACAAAAATAAAATTTCTTGCATAACATTAAACAAAAACAAAAAGTCAAAAATTAGATTTTCGCAATGTAAAACCATGGAAATTGATTTATGAAATATCACATTTCATTGGCTATTCCAAAGTATTATGACAAAAATTTGCATAAAACAAGGTAACGTGACATACACAGTAGGCATAAAAAGCGTTATATTTTGGAAGCAATGCGTTTCAGTTATACTTTTCACGATGGGTAAACGAAAGACGTTGTCTGAAGAAAAAAGAGCTAAAATGAATGCATATATAGGATATGGAAAGTCTGTTCCGGAAATTAGTAAATTAATTCAAAGATCAGTTGTTGTGATATATAACAATAAAAAAGATCCAGCAAATTATGGCAAGAATTTTAACAAAAAGTTAATCCACGTTTAAATAAGAGACAGAAAAGGGGGATTCTTCAACTTGCTTCGAAAGCGACCACACTTCAAAGAAGATTTGTGCCCTTCCTGTTACTTCTAGAAGAGTTATGCAAATTTTACATTCTTCACGAAACTTGAGATGGTCGAAAATGAAGTCTAATGCAAAGTTACTTCTGCGTCACAAGCAGATGCGTTTGCAGTATTGCGAGAAGTACATGGCAATGGGTGACAATTGGAAGAAAGTTATCTTCTCCGACGAAAAAAGATTTAAGGGTGTATTCCAATCCAAACAGCTTATTTTCGGATTCATTTTTAAATTCATTTTTGCTCTCAAACGCATGAAACTGGGAAATTTTCTTATTTAATAACTACATAATATGCCGTGCTTCTCGTTTTTTGATAAAGGCAGAAAATATTGTAAAAAAGGCTGTCAAAGTGGGCGTTTTGAACCGAATTTTCCGAAGCGAGAGATCTGGGAATGAAAAAAAAGGGTCATACTGAGAAAATAATTGTTTAAAAATCAAATTCTAATGAATTGAGCAAAAAATGTAATCACACGCCCTCTTATACATCTCTTCCAAAATCACCTCAGCAAGTTTCATGTTTTTACTTTTAAAAATGAGTCTGAAAATGTCTCAGAAAATTTCGAGCTGTTGAGGGTAGAAAAATATTTTTTCGAATACACCCTTAATTTGGATGGCCCGGATGGTTTGACGTATTATTGGAGGGATCTCCGAAAAGAATCAAAATCTACATTCAGCAGAAATTTTGATGGCGGAAGTTTGATGATTTGGGCAGCGATCGCTTATGATGGCAAAAGTGAAATTGTACTTTTAAATGGTCGCCAGGCTTCTTTTGATTACAGTTTTGTTTTAGAAAATTCACTTCTTCCATTTGCACGTCAATATTATGGTTTAGATTACATCTTCATGCAAGACAATGGAAGTATTCACATTTCAAATGCAATGAAACATTGGTTTGACGAACAGAATATTGTTCTTTTAGATCATCACCTATTAGTCCTTATCTGAACACCATCGAAAACGTTTGGGGGCAGCTTGTTCGAATGGTTTATGCAAATGGAATTCAGTACACATCACTTGTATAATTGATAGCTTCAATCTGTCAAAACTGGATATTAATTGATCAGAAATACATTCAAAATTTTGTTTTATCAATGCCATCTAGAATAAAAGAAGCTCTGATGAATAAAAGATGCTTTACTAACTATTAATTTTAATTAAATGTGATATTTCATAAATCAATTTCCATGTTTTTATGTTACTAAAATCTAATTTTTAACCTTATGTTTTAGTTTATTAATATGTATGAAATTTTACTTTTCTAAATTATTTGTTATAGCATATATAACGTATAAAATTTCATTCATTTTTTTAATGAATATTATAGAAGTTTGTGTTAAAAAACTGTGTTTTCATAAATCAATTTCCACCAGTGTATAGTGTTCTGATTTTATTAACGCTGTTCTCAAATTCAAAGGGGCTATTTTTTGACACATTTCTGAATTCATTTTTCTCTGGAAACGCATGAAATTGGCATGTGTTGTTATTCAGAAACTATGTCATCGAAAGACGTTTTGCATTTTTTTTGTTGTTGTTGTTGTTAACGCAAAATATTTTAATAGTGTTCTCGAATCCAAAAGGGCAACTTTCTGACATAAGTTTAATTTATTTTTGTTCAAAAATGCATGAAACTAGCGGGTGTTGTTGTTCAGAAACTATGTCATCGAGCTGTTTTTCCATTTTTTTGCAAACGCAATAGATTTTTCAGAAAATAATGTCAAAGTGGACGTTTTGAAACGAATTTCGCGAGAAACTAGAAAAATCACCCAAGAGCGGGCGAAAAAAACGGGTTTGTCATGTGAATGAAATTGCTTATAACTCAATAGGTAATGGATGAATCAAAAAAGTCCTTCCGGCAAGTGCCGGGAGGAAGAGGTAGCTTTCATATTCCTTATTTTTAAAAAGCAAGCTTATATTATTCAAACACACGAAGCTCAATTTAGTGGAAACCGATCATAGGAGATTCAATACTAATTTTTATCAAAACTGAATCATTATGAATGAGAATTTCGCAAAATTAGTCAGCTTTATCCAAGCTGCTTTTATTTAAAGTAACTTATATTTGGTTGCCAAATTCGGCGATATCGTGAAGTTCCTGCCCTTTTAAGAAAACATGGTGGATGAGGCATGAGGCTAACGAGTCTTGGTCGAGGCCTTAGTAATTCCTGTGCACATGCTCACTCACATCGGAATCGGTTGATATATACAAGTGCTGTCGCAGGCAAAAAATCAGATTTTTCACAATGTCAACCACATTAGAAATTCAAACTGCTGTATCTGAGCCATTTTTTAAGATAAAGACAAAACAAAAAATGCTCCGAAATCCTTATATCATGGGCAAATACTTAAGAAAGAAATCTTTTTCAATTTCTAATTTTTTTTGCACCTCACTTTAAATATATATATATTTTTTAATTTAATGGCCTCCATTTTGAAACAAGATGGCTGATGAAGCTGGCCAGCGAACTTGGTCGGGACATTACGATATACTATCCACATGCCTTCTTACATCGAAATAGGTTAATAAATACGCGTGTTATCACGTGACAAATATCAGATCGTTTCAAAATGTCAGCCATGCTAGAAATTCAAAGTGATATAATTCAACCATTTTCTAAGATATATACGAAACAAAAACTGCTCCAGAATCTTTCTATCAAGGTCAAACACATAAAAAAAATCTTTTTCATTTTTCAAATTTTGATAACTTATTTTAAATTATTATTTTTTTTTAAATGGCAGCCCTTTTGAAGAAAGATGGCGAATGAAGTTGGCCAACGAACTCGGTCGAGACATTTGTATGTACTATATACACACCAAGTTACATCTAAATCGGTTCATAAATACGCCTGTTATCGCGTGACAAAAATCAGGTCGTTTCAAAATGTCAGCCACAATAGAAATTCAAAATGCTATAACTCAGCCATTTTTTTAGATATAGACGAAAGAAAAACTGTTCCGGAATCTTTGTAGGTCAAACACATATAGAAAAATATTTTTCATTTTCTAATTTTTTGGTACTTAATTTTAAATTTTAAATTTTTAAAACATTTTTAAATGGCCGCCATTTCGAAACAAGATGGCGGATGAAGCTGGCAAACAAGCTCGGTCGAGACATTGGTACGCATTATGCATACACCAAGGTACATCCAAATCGGTTCATAAATACGCCTGTTATCGCGTGACAAAAATTAGGTCGTTTCAAAATGTCAGCCACGCTAGAAATTAAAAGTGCTATAACTCAGCCATTTTTAAAGATATAGACGAAACAAACACTGCTCCAGAATCTTTGTATCAAGGTCAAACATATAAGAAAAAAATATTTTTCAATTTTCAATTTTTTGGTATCGCATTTCAAATTTTAAATTTTTTTTAAATATTTAAATGGCCGCCATTTTGAAACAAGATGGCGGATGAAGCTGGCCAACGAACTCGATCGAGACATTGGTACGTATTATGTATACACCAAGGTACATCCAAATCGGTTCATAAATATGCCTGTTATCGCTTGACAAAAATCAGGTCGTTTCAAAATGTCAGCCAAGCTAGAAATTCAAAGTGCTATAACTCAGCCATTTTTTAAGATATAGACGAAACAGAAAATGCTCCGGAATCTTTGTATCAAGGTCAAACCCATAAGAAAAAAATATTTTTCAATTTTCCCTTTTTGGTACCACATTTCAAATTTTAAATTAAAAAAAAAATATTTAAATGGCCCCCATTTTGAAACAAGATGACGGATGAAGCTGGGCAACGAACTCGGTCGAGACATTGGTATGCACTATGTATACACGAAATTTCATCCAAATCGGTTCATAAATACGAGAGTTACAGTGTGACAAAGATCATATATATATATATATATATCAACTTTTGAACGGAGGGGTGTTTCGGGGTCTGGGGGTCATGATCGATGAAAATATACCAAAATTTTTTGAAATCGCTTTCCTCCGTACGGCTGCAATAGGTAGCTTTTGGTAATGAAAGCTACCTAAAACGGAAAAAACAGTTCAATTCCAAATCGCTTCCATGGGCAGGCTTTCCAATGTATTCGAAAAAATATTTTTCTACCCTAAAAATTTTTCTACCCTATTTTTCTACCTTCCAAAATTTAGAGCTGTTGAGCTCTAAATTTTCTGAGACAATTTTAGACTCATTTTTAAAACTAAAAACATGAAACTTGCTGAGGTGATTTTTGAAGAGATGTATATAAGAGGCCGTGTGATGTCATTTTTCGCTCAATTAATTAGAATTTCATTTTTAAACAATTGTTTTCTCAGTGTGATCCTTCTTTTTCCTTAGATCTCCCGCTTTGGAAAATTTGGTTCAAAACGCCCAATTTGGCAACATTTTTTGCAATATTTTCTGCATTTATTAAAAAATCGACAAGCACGGCATATTATATTATTTCCAAATAGGAGAATTTGTGGGTTTGATGCGTTTGAGAGCAAAAAGTAATTTAAAAATAAATCAGAAAATAAGCAGTTTGGAGTGGAATACACCCTTAAAAAATGAATTTGTAAATGTGTCAAAACGATGCAAGATGACAGGTGCGGCAAATGAACTCTCCTGCGTATAAGGGTAGAAATAAATAGATAGCTTTATTAAAATGAATTATTTGTCTTGTATCAAGTTGATTTTATTAATCTGGCCTTTTAAAACATTACTTTTTTCTATTCGAAAACAAACCCGTTACATAATTAAGATATCACAGAAAAGTTCCTATAACATTGCAGTAACGTCGCGTCGATACCGCATTTCAATGATTTGACTGCAATGCCGTATATGTATGTTTTAATTTGACTTGTGGCATCAGTTGAAAACAAGCGCTGAATGCAAATTAATACTATATCATTTTTACTTAAGGGTGTTCTCAAATCCAAAACGGCAACTTTAATGCATAAGTTTTAATTTATTTTTGCTCGAAAATGCATTAAACTAGCGGGTGTTGTTGTTCAGAAACTATGTCATTGAGCTGTTTTTCCAATTTTTTTTACAAACGCAATAGATCTTACTGAAAATAATGTCAAAGTGGGCGTTTTGAACCGAATTTCCGAGCGAAAGAAGAAAGAGGCTCAAGAGCGGGGGAAAAACGTGTTCGTCACATGATCGAAATTTCTTATAACTCAATAGATAATGGATGGATCAAAAAATGAAAAAAAAAAAAACAGTTCAATTCCAAATCGCTTCCATGGCCAGGCTTTCCAATTTTATACCTTTCCGTTAAAAAATGAATTTGTAAATGTGTCAAAACGTTTTGCGCTTGTTGAGCAGAGCAGTTAAGAACAGCCTTAAGCCAGGCGCTTTTGATACAAATAATCTCTGTAAACTACACAAGATCACTCAGAGTTATTATTAACCCGCAATCCCCTTCACTGGGTGCTAGAGACCCCTGGTGCTAGAGACCCCTAATGCTTTTATTACCTTTCAATGAATAAAAAATTGACGACGACGTGACTTACGAATTAAAATATCTAGAAGAAATAAAATATGCCTAGATAATTACAATTCGCCATACAAGTTTACATAGTCGGAACTCAAGCGATCACAACAGAATAATATCTGAACATTCAAATGATTACAATGTTTCTCTTTCACATAGAAGTTCTTTTTATTTTATTTTTCCAGTGAATAAATCGTAAATAAATGCAATTGAGGCAAATTAAATACTTTTTTACGTTCATCCTATTTTAGGCAGAAATGCAGTGTCACGGCGTATGGTCATATTTACTACAACTGTAACATTTTTAATGTTCTACGACGTCATAATAAAGTCACAATTGTGGCATTCGTGACTTGCAGAGAAACCACTGTTAACTCTAACGTAAAAAGCATGATCTTATATAGCGATAGGTTTCTTTTTTCTTCTTTTCCTTTTCAATGTTTCTTTGTACCCATCAAATAATGTTCTTTATCGAAAATTGCTGATTTATTTATTAATTCTCGACTAAAACAGACTAGAGAATTAATGTGATCGATGTATGCGCTGCTTCTGTTTTTTTTTTTTCCCCCATCGCATAAATGCACTTTTCATCGCATAAATGCACTCTATTCGATTATAATGATATTCATAGAGTTTGCTTAAACTATGTCCTAGCTTCTACTTCGGGGGAAAAAGGGAGGAGGCAGTCAGAAATCTCTCACGAAACTGATTTTTATGTCGTATTTCATTAAATGCAGTCAGTATGCAAGTCTTATTTTCCCAATACTCTTGCTAAAGGTATAAATAGTAGTCCTTTTCATGTTTTTTTACGTTCTTTTACTTAATCCAACCTGGTTTTAGTACGTAAAGATGGAATTTTGCAATTGATTTTTAATCCAACTAGCCGCCCTTGGTGACCAGTTTGGTCTGCCTTAAAATTTATGTTTGGGAAAGCATGCTAAGCATTGTATCATGTTACTTTTATTCATAATTTAATTTACTTGGACTCCCTTAATATAATTCATATAATCCCTTAAGCTAATATTACGTAGTTTTTGTAGCATTAAAATATCTCAAATTGTTGATTTTCTGTAAGCAAGTAAACCCTATTGGTTTACAATGAAAGTCTATGGGAATTTGGCAAAATATTAGAGAGATATCGCCAAGTTGGCATCCTTTTTGGCGACTCATTTTTACTGTCAAGTTGGCGACGAACTTGGCGGAATTTGGCGACAGAACAGGGTCCCCCTACGGTAAACCCCCTTATAAGTATGGAGATGCATCAAATGCTGTTCAATAACCAATGACATGCGTTTCATTTGGGCGTTACCATTAAACAATTAACAAATAATCACGATTTCTGTGCCACGTACCATTCTGCGCGTAATATATATATATATATAGATAGATTCCTGATATGCTGGAATTGTACAAATTATGTACAAAGGTGCTTTTCCGATGACAGTGCAACATTTTAATATTTTTACAACTTAAGGCTGCTGTTCAAAAGTTTCCTGCTCAACAACGCAAAACTTTCTGGCACATTTGCTGACACAATTTTAAACGCAAAGGCTTGAAATAGTCAAGATTGACTATTGAAACGATTTGGAATCGAAGGGAATTTTCCATTTTTTGATAAATAAATTACTTATAGAGTTATATGCGATTTTGAGTCACGTGACGACCGATTTTTCTCCTTTCTCGTGTTTGAAATTCTGTTCAAAACGCCTCATTTGACAAGTATTTCTGAACGATCTTTAGCATTTAGAAAAAAATGGAAAGCGTCTTTCGATTACATAGCTTCCAAATAATAACTCCTGCTAATTTCATACGCTTCCGAAGAGAAATGAATTAAGGAATATATCAGAAAGTAGCCTCTTTGAATTTGTGAACAGCCTGGAAATGAATATATTGATTTAAAGGCATTTTTTCAATCCCCCCCCCCCCACACACACACAGTTTATCAATCGTCAAATAGTCTCTGTAACTCATATAAATGTATGCGAATTGAAAAAATAATGGATTCAATAATGCGGCCATAAGCGTTTGCCAAAATACGACAAATTGCTGTGAAATTGCAACGATGAAGCATCCTAAAAACTAAGAAGCAGAAAAAAAGAATTAAAAGTGTAATATATTTATTAAAATACACTTAACCCTTTATGTACTGAATTATGAATTCATGATAATTTTATCTTCTAACGCATTTTTCGTGAATTGTTTAAACTACATTAGAAGATTTACATAATCATTTAATAATTTTTAGGAGGATTTTAGAAGGAGTCATTAAATTTGAATTTATAGGGATTTTGGGCACTATTTATAACCCCCACTCAAATCTTTTATTTAAAATCTTTTTTTTAGCATTTTGTAGAATTAGGAAAATGTACAAATATAATGTTCTTACAATAGAAATATAGACATATGTCCGACGCCCCCCCCAATCCTTCAACGTCAAGAAATCAAAAAAGATCCAAAGGCAAAAGAAATCATCCTTTTAAAAATATTTTTGTTTTGTGTAACCCATAATGTTTTTGGAACAAGATAAAGTAATGTATCAATAACTCATTCTAAACTGTATTACAACTAATCGATGTATTAAGGATGTTCTCAACTGCTTTGTTGAACAAGCGCAAAACGTTTTGACATATTTACAAATTCATTTTTTAACGGAAATACATATCAAATTGGAAAGCCTGGCCATGCAAGCGATTTAGAATCGAACTGTTTTTTCCATTTTTTGATCCATCCATTATACCTATCGAGTTATAAGCGAATTCGATCCCGTGACAAACCCGTTTTTCGCCCGCTCTTGAGTGCTCTTTCTCTCTTCGGTTCAAAACGTCCACTTTGACACTCTTTTCTGAAAGATCTATTGCGTTTTCAAAAAAATGGAAAAAACAGCTCAATGACATAGTTTCTGGACAACAACACCCGCTAGTTTCATGCATTTTCGAACAAAAATAAATTAAAACTTATGTCAGAAAGTTGCCCTTTTGGATTTGAGAACACCCTTAAATGAATTTTATAACAAGTTATTTTAATGGCACTTATAAGTACCGTCAGTAGATAAAGGGTTATATCAGTTAATAGTTCAGTATTAACTAATTTACGATGATACGTTGAGATATCAATATGGAAATCCGAAAAAATAGTTTAAATAATGTTTCTTTTTTTTTCCTGTTGCCCTATCTTAAAAAAGAAACAAAGCAAAAATTATATATTTTTTAATAAATTCACTTGACAACGTTTTCTACGAAGCGTGAAAAAATGAATAATTATTTTGATAATCGAGTTTAGTGCCTGTGTGGCTAAATGAATGCATTGCAACAGAAATTTTTGGGAGAAAACACGAAATGCAGTCAAAAAAATTAGGGGTGTATGATGATGCAGTCATCATATATTGTCCTGTTACTCTTTTTAAGTGGATTTGTTAAAAGGTAATTTCAGGCTTATTTCTCGTCTCTTTCATGCGGAAGTAAAACATTAAATAATAAACATGTCTTTTTTTTTTTTAACGAAATGATTCATTATCATTTTGATTTCGCTATTTTATATCTGCAATTCAACAGCTTATATTAATTATACTTAAAAGATTTACGATAATTTACATTTCTGTCATTTCGATATTAAATTTATACTAATCTATTTTATTTCGTGATTTATGTGAGTAATTTTCTTACTTTACTTATAAAAGAAAAGCGATCATTTTTATTAACAAGGGGAATAACTCAGGCAATAAATTTTATCATTAATGATATCTGTCATCTGTAAAATAGATATATTCTAACGTTTTGGTAAATATTCGGTAGGATTGCTTGAGTTATTTTCACGATTTTGTCTTTATCAGTTTATTCGCCAATAATTTAAATTCGCTCCCATTGCTTTTCTATGCAACGGATAATTTTGGCGTTTGGTCAACTCTCATATCGGCTTGGTATTCCAGTGGATGTGGCGTGCATTCGATATGTAAGTGTATCATTGGGCCTGATATTCTGATACTGTAAAAGACACGTTTGTCTTATGGACCACCCCATCACACTTGTATTTTTACGAACTTTCAATAAATAACATCGTAAAGTTTTTGGTGGTTGCAGTCAAATTCTTGGGGATTAGAGCTCACAAATATGGGTTTTTGTGAGACATCCCAATGTACTCCACTCGTACATCTGGCCATATTTCAAATTTCAAATGTGTGGGGCTTCTCCTTCACATAAGTGGTGCCTGATATTTTTTTGACTGCGAAATTTTTTAAAACTTTTAATACGATGGGGTGGTTCCGAAGTTCGATGTTTCTAGCGTTCTCGTCTCCAGTTTGTGATGGTCCCGATGTTGTTGTGCTGTGATCCTGATGCTCCCGAAAGTTTCCTGATAATATACGGACACTTCCCGTTACGGAGTACTCATGCCGTTCTCAAGTGGTGTGGCTTTTCTGTTCCCGAATTTCTCCTGCTGCTGTGCTGATGGTCATAGATTTTGCCGGCTGCTCTGATGATCGCGGATAAATGCTGATGCTGTCCTGGAGCTCAATCCGTATATCCCGATCCTGCATTTCCCTCTTGATGATCGCTCGCTGTCAGATTTTGTGAAATTGCTCGTGAGGTGATGGATTTCCTCTTCGATTGGAGTGTGCGGGGCTCCTAAATGTTTCCAAGTGTAAAAAAAAAAAAAAAAAAAAAAAAAAAAAAAAAAAAAAAAAAAAAATAGTGTGACACGGTTCTGCAACTGCTAACAATCTTGGAGAGCAAGTAATCTAGAGTGTGCGGTGCTCCTGAATTGGTGCACGTGTGTCTGTCCAATTTTACAAAAAAAAAAAAAGTACAGAAAATTACAGAAGAAATTAGTGGTGCTTGTTGTTTTTCTTTGAATGCGTGTTGCACTGTAAACTGAAATGTCTGAAATTCAGACATTTAAGTGTCTGAAACGCAGTGTTTAATTTTCAGACGTTTTAAAATGTCTTAAAATTTTCAGACACTTAAGTGTCTGAAACACGAGTGTTCAATTTTAAGACGTTTTAAAGTGTCTTAAATTTTTCAGACACTTCTTACGTCTGAATTTCAGACATTTCAAATGTTTTAATTGCGGCCATCTTTGAGCCTTTTTTTTTTAGCCAATATGAAGCCATTTTTGACCATTTTCTTTCTAAGCCAAATATGCGCAGCCATGTTTGACCACATTGAATCATTTTTTATAAATGGGAATAATTTGTTACCATACAGCAGAGCTGATTGCAGCGTGGGAAAACTGGGATGCTTCTCTGACCCCTGATTTTAGAGTACCCCAAATTGGGTATGAAATTTTCATAAAGCTGATATTTTAAATCAGTTTTGACCTTATGAGGATTGTAATCAGTATTTTGTAGTTTTAGAATAGGATAATATATTTTTTTTTTCACCTAAATATGTATTTATGTGTTATGATATATGCCCTACGGCATCAAAAATGTTTATTACTTTTAGTGAGAACTTCAAATTGCTTCTAGTCCAAAGACCTAGTATTCATTCACCCCCTCCCCCCATTGCCTTCATAAACTGTTACAAAAAAAAAAAAAAAAAAAAAAAAAAAGCCTATTCGATGCCGTCAAATACATATTTGGATAAATATATCATTTTCTTTAGCCTAATCATGTTCTAAAAGTGCAAAATATTTATTAAAATAAGTGTAAGATCAAAACGAATTTAAAATATCAGCTTTATGGAAATTTCGTACCAAATTTAGGGGCCCGTAAAGCTAAAGGCCCATAGAAACAGCTCAGTTTGCCCATGCTGCAATCAGCTCTGCTTTATGGTAACAAATTACTCCCAAATATAAAAAATGATTCACTCCTTCAAAAAGAATCCCATCTCTGCTATGTTGTGCAATTTTTTCCCATTTAAATAAGATATTCCCAGTAAATTAGTTTAAGCATTTTTATTTCTGTGTTAAATAAAATCTATCACTAGATTCCCCCAAATTTACAGTATATGAGTATTATATTGTAATATTTATTAGTCAATATTTATTATTAACCAATATTATGAATTTCTAGAGTAGAATAAGGCTAAAAACAAAATATATTTGTCTTAATACAGTAAAACCTCTCAATAGCGGGGACCTCGGAACCGTGGAATTTGTCCGACGTTCGGAGGTGTCTGCTTTGACGAGACGAAGAACACTATATTATTGTTATTGCTTGACACCTTTCATTAATATGGAATATCACTATGTCGATACGGATTAAATCCTGGAACTTCACATTCCGCAAAAACCGAATCAAGTCAAAATAAATTATTAGTTAAAATGTACGCGTACATAAAACAAACGCTCTGTTTGAATTACAAACGAACATCCAATTCGAACGAAAGGCATCTAAAACGCATGCGCAACTAGAGTGCCCCCTGGTGGTTAATGCGGAACGGAGTTACAAAGTGTCTTAAAAGTAGACACTTGCAGATTTTTTAGACACCTTTCTCAGTTCCTTTACACCATGATCATAGTAAGACACTTATATGTTTTAAATTAAGACATCTATCATGACTGAATTTTCAGATTCAAATACTTAAGTGTCTGAAATACCTTTTCAGTCACATATGTGTCTTAATTTAAGACGCCTCTATTTGCAGTGTGGTGGGTGATTTTTTTATTTTCACCAACGCGTGCATAAAAAAGTTACAGAATTTTCCCAGCTTTTACATTTTCTGGCGAGTGATTTTTATTGTCGTCAGTGTCATCGTAGTTAATTTTTTTAAATGGTGAAAACAAATAGAAATGTTACAAAAAACAAAAAAAAAGAAAGAAAAGATTTTTTTTTAAAGTATGGTAATACATAAATATGAGATTATTCAGGGATATCGTAAGTAACAGATAAAAATTTCTTTAATACTAATTTTGATTTTGCATATTTTTGATCTTAAATAATTATGCTAGTATTATTTTGGCAGTTTTGTGTGTGTAAATAGGTTTGATTGAATATCTACTAATCACTGAATAATCTCTACAATTTTTATTTAGATTGTGTATTTATTATGTGTTTATTGAAAATATAACTGAATTTTTAAGTGTGCATTATTCCTATTGAGTACTTTTTAAGTAAAGGAATGAATATATAATTTCACTAGGTAATAATTAAAAAAAAAAAAAAAAAAAAGTACTCGCAAATATATTGATTTTTTTTTTTTTGTTTTTTTTTTGTTTTTTTTGTGCCTACATTGATATGGAGCTGTTTTATTCTTCCAAAGTAAGTGAAAATGTTTATTTTGATCATGCACACATATTCATTAAATTCATTTCATGCTTTGCAATTTAAATAGGACAATTTTGTTGCTTATATTTATATTATTTTGGTAAGATAAAGTGTAGTAATTTTTTAAGTTCTAGGTGGTATATATTATAGAGTTCATATTTAAAATGGCAGAGTCTTGTAATTTTAATTTTTCTGTGGATGATTTTGAGGGTGATCCTACCCTCATTAATTTTTTCTTTGATCAGGTATCAGCGTATGGCAAAATCAAATAGTTAGATGAAGAGGAACTGGTTATCTTTTTAAAGTCTAAATTTAAAGGTCCCGCGAAAAAAAATACTTAATTGAAAATGATATCCTTTCTAAGGCGACTAGTTTCGACTTCATTGATAACGTCATACATTTGAAAATTCTATTGCTATTCTCAAAAATTTATATAACGGATCAAAACATTCTTCCACTGCCTTTTGGCCAAACTTGTTACACTTTGGACGTGAATTGTCCTTAATTTTTCACACTTATGATTTATATGCTAATCAACCATTTTTAAATCAATGTTTTGAAATCCATAAGCTTTTGGATGATTTAAAGGGTATTTACATAAAAGCATATGAAAACATTACATCTTCACAAGTTAAAAGAAATCAATATCATCAACGAACAGCAAAGTTAAGGCCTATATGCGAAAAAGACATTGTATATTTGAAATCGGTGGATAAATTTAAGCCAAAGTACACAGGACCATACATAATTGTAAAGAAACATTCACCTGTTTCATTTTCCATCAAACAGGTAAACTCACATCACAACAATTCCATATTCAGAGTTCATATTGACAGGTTACTGCTTGCCCCACCTCGCAATGGTCACTTATTTGATTTAAGCTATGTTAAAAATAACAGTTCTTCTCATAGCAACAATTACATCCTTAATCAACCCCATCCCTATAATTTGCGTCCTAGGAAATAAATATGTCACTAGCTCTGCTTATCCATGTTTCTTTTGTATGTAGTATCTTTGCATTGTTTTACTTCTATGTCTGTGCGCACATTTTTTTTCTCTTTCTCTCTTTGCTGTCATGTGGCTGGTTCCATATGTCATGTTTTTTTTTTTTTTTTTTTTTTTTTTTTTTTTTTTATATGCACAGATGCTCCATGCAGAAGGTTTGACATTAAGTTCTAAAAAAAGAAAAATATTTGCAGCTAAAAATTTTAATTAGTATTTTAAATGGTAACTTTGATACTTGTTAATTCAAGTTTCGTTTTGGCCAGTAGTAGTTTACAATTTATAAACATGAAGGATAATTAACAGATAAAAGAGTTTACATACTTACGGAATTGATTGTTTTAAAACAAGTATGGATTAAGTAAAAAAATATAAGAATATAGCTATTCTCGACTATGACACTTTTCGCTCTCAATACTCTAGATTTATATCTTTTACACATTATTAGATTTTTTAGAAAAAACTTTGATTTATTTTATCTTTTATTTTATTTTTTCATTCGCCCTTGCTGAAATGTGACCCGTTCAAAATTAAATGCCCACATGGGGTCTGCATTTCATTGTATATTGAGAGCACATATACACTTTGGAAGTTGGTTCGCCAACTTCCCTTATGACAATTTTTGTTTTGAAGTCCAGGTGGCTCCAAACTTGTCGGAGGATTCTCTGATTTTGTGCGGAGCGGGAGATTTGCAGATATTAAATATTAATGTGTGTGGGTCCTCCTCCCTTTTACGCACTGTCCCGTTTAGGACCAAACAAATAAGCTGCGGTCATATTCCTTGTAGTTACTGATTACAAGTTTAAGGGGAGATATATTTTTTTCCATGCCACATGTGCATCATTTTTCTATCTCTCCTGTGCGGATTGCACGAATATTACATTTTTTTTCCCACACTTTTTGTATATAATTTTGTGTTTAATATTTCATTGTATGCATACATAGTATATTTTGTGAATGTCAAGTATTATAAAACATATTAGAAAGTGTTTGTTTATGCTAGCAACAATTATAACAAACAAACAAAGATTTGTTTATGTCCCATTCAGGATTTCACATACAAGGAGACATACTTGTTAAGGACAAATGACTTTTTATTATTAGATCTGATTATTGAATATCAGAAAGAATTTAATGCAAATTCATATTGAAAATAACCGACTATTTAAAAAGAACAATAAGAAACTTTTGAAAGTTTTGATTGATGAACAATCAATTTTATCACGTGATAAAGTCATTATTATTAACATTCAGATCTGTGCATTTATTTTTCTTCAAGAAGCTTCTATTTACTTACTTTCAAAAAAATAAGAAGGAAAATGTTTGTAATTTTAGTACCTTATATACTGATTTAATACAGTGTTTTTGAATATATTTTTATGTTATTTTTGGAATCAAGCCATGCCGAGAGTCAGCATTTTTTTTTTTTTTTTTTTTTTTTTTTTTTTTTTTTTTTTTGCGTGCTGGGGGTGATAATATATGATGATGCAGTCATCATATATTGTCCTGTTATTCTTTTTAAATGGATTTGTTAAAAGGTAATTTCACGCTTATTTCTCGTCTTTTTCATGCGGAAGTAAAACATTAAATAATAAACATGTCTTTTTTTTAACGAAATTATTCATTATCAATTTGATTTCGCTATTTTATATCTGCAATTCAAGAGGTTATATTAATTATACTTAAAAGATTTACGATAATTTACATTTCTGTCATTTCGATATTAAATTTATACTAATCTATTTTATTTAGTGATTTATGTGAGTAATTTTCTTACTTTATTTATAAAAGAAAAGCGATCATTTTTATTAACAAGGGCAATAACTCAGGCAATAAATTTTATCATTAATGATATCTGTCATCTGTAAAATAAATATATTCTAACGGAGTGTTAATGTTTTGGTAGGGTTGCTTGAGTTATTTTCACGATTTTGTCTTTATCAGTTTATTCGCCAATAATTTAAATTTGCTCCCATTGCTTTTCCATGCAACGGATAATTTTGGCGTTTGGTCAACTCTCTTATTGGCTTGGTATTCCAGTGGATGTGGCGTGCATTCGATATGTAAGTGTATCATTGGGCCTGATATTCTGATACTGTAAAAGACACGTTTGTCTTATGGACCACCCCATCATACTTGTTTTTTTACGGAACTTTCAATAAATAACATCGTAAAATTTTTGATGGTTGCAGTCAAATTATTGGGGATTAGAGCTCACAAATATGGGTTTTTGTGAGACATCCCATTGTACTCCACTCGTTCATCTGGCCATATTTCAAATTTCAAATGTGTGGGGCTTCTCCTTCACAGCGTGATTTTGAAGATGAACTGAATGTTTATAAAAGAGTGATTAAAAACAAAATATTTTAACTTTTATACTTATTTTATAAAGAAGAGTACCAAACAGCACGTTTCGTACAGCGTTATAACATATTAGCAGTTTAAGGAGGTATTCGAAAAAATATTTTTCCACCTTCAAAACAGCTCGAAATTTTCTGAGACATTTTCAGACTCATTTTTCAATTCCTACTATTAGTTCACACTCTCCCTATATTTATTTATTTATATATTTATATATTTACATATCTTGTTCAAATTTTCAATCGTTCATAAAATACTCATTATTCATCCTATCAAGTTGAAATAATTTTTTTTTAACTTGTACTGGATGACAATTGATGTTAATACAGTTTTTTTCAAATATTAATTCATTAATTAAATTTTAACTAATTAATTTCAGTTTCACATGGGAGACCTAAATGGCGGCCATTGGTTATTGAAGCATTTAATTCGTCTTCGTATCTATAAGGGGGGTTACCATAGGGGGGACCCTGTTCTGTTGCCAAATACTGCCAAGTTTGTCGCCAACTTGGCAATATATCACCAAATTGGGCGGCCAAAATGTGTCGCTAAAAGTGATGCCGACTTGGCGATATCTCTAATATTTCGCCAAATACCCATAGACTTCCATTGTAAACCTACTTGCTTATAGAAAATCAACAAATTGAGATATTTTAATACAACAAAAATTAATATTAGCTTAAGGGATTATATTAAATTTTTCTTTGATGACCTAAGTAGGAATTGACTTTAAAAACAAAATTTTTATATTACTTGTTAAAAGTAAAAACATTAAACTTGCTGAGGTGATTTTTGAAGAGATGTATAAGAGGCCGTGGGAGGTCATTTTTCACTCAATTCATTAGAATTTGAGTTTTAAACAATTATTTTCTCGATAGGACCCTTTTTTTTATTCCCAGATCTCTCGCTTCGGAAAATTCGGTTCAAAACGCACACTTTGACAGCATTTTTTTGCAAAGTTTTCTGCATTTATCAAAAAATCGAGAAGTACGGCACATTATGTAGTTTCTAAATAAGAGAGTTTCCCAGTTTGATGCGTTTGAGAGCAAAAATGAATCAGAAAATAAGGAATTTGGATTTGAGTACTCCCTTAAATGCAATTCAAACAAAAATTATATATTTTTTTCATATACTACTCATCCCGCTTTAATCCTATATGCAATTTCCCTTCATAAATTTTGATATTTGTCACTAACATTATATACCGAGAGGCTGCAGCACGGACAATCACCTCATCGAGTTCACGGATGAAATTCTAGGATTAGTTATATCTCGATTCACATATTTTAACGCAATCGATCTGCCAAGTCCTATCTTGGTGGAAAACACATGAAAACCCGATTTTAGAGGTTGACTCGTAGATATACCATTGTGTTTTCCTGACCCAAAGGTATGAAAACATGGAGGACTGGGAACAGGAGAACACAATGGTAAACCTACGACTCAATCGCTAAAATCGGATTTCCGGGTGTTTTCCACCAATATAGGGCTTGGCAGACCGATTTCGTTTTAATATGCGAATCGAGTTTTAACTGTGGCGAAAGGACGTGGGGGGGTGCAACATTCGGAATAGTCATATGCATTCGGTAATTTCACTTTTGTTCAAAAATTGCATCGTTTGGCGCTGTATTTTTCCCTTCTAAGAAGTTTTAAAAATATATTAAAAAATTTATTACAAAACAGAAAAAAAAGAAAAACATATTTAAAATTATTAAATATTTTCTTATTTAGTAACGTTCTACTCTTTGCATTGTGTTATTTTTCTTTCGTTTTGAGTCGATTACAGTTTCACTTTTCAGCTATTTTCTCGTAAAAATGTGAGAAGTCTGAAACAAATCTTTGTCGCCTTGCTCGCAGAGCCGTAGCGACCGCTCCCCCCCTCCCCCATGCCTCTCATTTGGGCGGGGGAAGGAACGAAGCCAGGGGCCCCCGTAATCGGCTTTATCGACCTTTTAACCGAAGTTTGTTAATTTTTTAAAAAAACTAATTTTTAAAGTGCACAATGCTATCCTCTTTTAATCATTTATTTTTGGACTGGTCACCGATTTTGAACTAGGGATGCACCGAATACTGATTTTGGCCGAATACCGAATGCCAAATATTCAGCCAACAGGTAAACGGAATACCGAATATTCGTCTAGCCTAATAATGACTATCATGCCAAATACCAAATATTCGGCCTTCCGAATAGTAACTATTCGGTTGAATACCGAATATTCGTCTAGCCGAATAGTGACTATCAAGCCAAATACCAAATATTCGGCCTGCCGAATAGTAACTATTCGGTTGAATACCGAATATTCGGCTTGCCGATTACTTTTAAATTTTAGAATTTGAAAGCATTTAAAAGTTAAATTTTGAAACAATTCTTCATAATATTTAACACACATACTTCCATATTGATAAACAAGATCTTTTTACAAGTAAATTCTACACACAAAAAAAATTATGCTTTGAATTGTTATTTAAGAAGAGGGCAGTTTTAAAGCTTCTTTAATTGATAAAATTTTAAATTTCGTGGATTCATCTCTGAATTAAAACAAATTAATAAAATTTTCTTATATTCTAAAAAAATATTTTAAAATCAAAGTGAAATTTTGAAGGAATTAAATGAAAAATTGTATAGTCATATACAGTTTATTTGTCAGGAAGGGGACTAAAATCGTCATTATTGGTTCATTTTCTTATGTGATACTTTTCAAATAGCTAATAAAAAATGTAAACGCATTCTCTTTTATTTAAATATAATTATATTTCTAATTATTAAATATCATTATTAATTGACAGTTAAAAATAGTAGTTTTTTTAAGGTTTTGAAAAATATTTTTTAAAAAGGTCTTTTAAATGTTCGGTCTGGCCGAATATTTTGATATTCGGCCTAATCGAATATTCTGCATACTGAATAGTTTGATATTTTGCCAAGCCGAATATTTTGATATTCTGCCAATCCGAATATTCAGCATACCGAATAGCTTCATATTCGGCCTAACCGAATATTCGGTAGTATGGCCGAATACCGAATAGATACCGAATACTCGATGCAGCCCTGCTTTGAATGCAGCTGAGACAAATAAATAACACCTGAAAAATCACCTTAGTAACTCGGTTCTTTGATGTTGAAGGGTAGTACTTGCCTATCCAAGTATTTAGCGTTCCGAAAATGCATAGATGGGTGAAAATCTATTCAAACGAACCTACAGTCAAGGCCCCATTGCCTTCGTCAGCGTACACACTCGAATGTATAAGATTTTATATTATAATTTAAACAAACCTAGAATAGGCACCCCCACTGACTTTGTCAACGTCCACTATCGAATGTGCATGATTTTATATGCTAAACGGATATGGAATTGGGCCCCATTTTGTCAGTGTAGACCCTCGAGCTGGTATCGTTTGATATTTTAAAATGAAAATCTATACAAATGAACCGAGAGTCGAGCCCCATTACCTTCGGTACCATATATATACCCTCGAATTTCTATTTATAAACTATCCTAAAATTGGGCTAGGGGGAGGGTGTGCGCTGCCTTGATCAGCGTACAATCTCGAATTTGTAAGATTTTATACCTTTAACCCTTCACTGCACCACGTGCCATATCTGGCACATATCTAAAATCATTATAATTTTCATTATGTGCCATGAATTTGGCTAATATGATCACTGTAACTGACCAAAAACAATCCAAATAAGGGAATATCGCTTATTTTGTCCATGTCAGATGTCTTCATTATACAAAAAATTAGAATTTGTTCTTCGGAAAAAAAAAAAAAAAAAAAAAAAAAAAAATCGATCAAGCTATTAAGGTAAGATTTACTTTCATTGTTTTTACTGAATACTTTAAAATATTAATATAATTAAAGTTGCAGAGTGTTAAGCAGATAAAATTAATTAATTTAATCTCATTTAGTTGCAAAATATAGCAATACAATATTTTAAAACCCTAAATGTGTACATATGGCATACACCATAAAATATCAAATTTTAGCTGAAATTTTGAAAATTATTTTTTTTTTTTTTTTTTTGCTATTTTTCCCATTATTAGACCGATATATAGATTTAAGGGGGAAAAAAATCATAAAAATCGAAAAATTCGTGCAGTGAAGGGTTAAATGACCGCAGAATTGGGACACTGCCTACGACAGCGTACTTCTTCAAATTTGTATTACATATTTTAAAATAAAAATTTATCTAAACGAACCTATAATCAGGGCCTCATTACCTTCGGCAGCCTCGATTTTCTATGAATTTATACTTTTAAACGAATCTAGAATTGGGGCACCATTTTGGCAGTGTACACCCTGGAATTTGTATGGTTTTATATTTTTAAAATGAAAGTCTATATCAAACAAATCTAGAGTCGGGGCCACCTCCGCCATCGTACACTGTTAAAAATATCGTGAAAAATTACCTCTGTTTTTAAAGGCTATCTATTTTCTGACCAATGAGAACGCTTCATAGACGTTTATGTAGCGTTTTCATTGGTGAGAAAATAGATAGCCTTTAAAAACAGAGGCAACTTTTCACGATATTTTTAACAGTGTACGCTCTGGAATGTGTATGATTTTATATCTTAAATGGAAAATCTATCCAAAAGAACGTTGAATCAGGACGCCATTGCCTTCGGCAGCATACACACTCGAATTTATAAGATTTTATATTTTTAAACAAACCTAGAGTTGGGGATCTCCGCTGCCTTCGTCAACGCTCACTCTCGAATTTGTATGGATTTTATATTTTAAAGGACCTAGAATTGGGGAACCATTTTGTTAGTGTAGACCAGGAATGTCAAACTCATTTATTGCCACGGGCCAAATTAAGTATTGTATACAAAGCCGCGGGCCACATTAAAAAGAGTAAATAATATTATTACCGTTGCTTAGAATAAAATTTCTTCGTACAAAACACAGCCATGTTAAGAAAATTTTAGCACAAAATTCCAAAGTTAATATTATACATTGTTTATTTTATGTTATTTTTTGAAAAAAAAAATACGCAAAATTGCTTTACAACAAAAATCTATAAAATTTAATAAAATTTTCTAAAATGCTTTTATTTTAAAGTTTGATTGTGCACACTAATCTTGAGCTAGCATTGAGCTTCCGGTCCTCCAAACACTGGAATGACCCTGCTGTTGTTGGGTCCACTAGAGTTTCGAAATTTATTTTTTCGGACCGTTCTTTTGTTTAAAAAATTCTTTTTATGTTACTTGTTCAATTTCGATGGGTGTTACGCGCTTAGCATTGGCTTATCTTGTAATAATGCCTGGCATATTTAAAAGGAAATACATTTTGTTTTTTAAAATAATTTTGTATAAGTAATAAACTCTATTGGAAGACGCTAATACTACTATTAAATAATAAGATAGCATCAAGAAATTTATTCTGAAGTTGAAATTTACTCAGGTGCTTTTAATTTCAAATGAAAACTCCAAGCACTTTGTCTTTTGGTATTCTTTTGAAAATACACATTCATAATTTGTCGATTTAAAATGAAAGTTGTAACTTTTTATAATTGTTCGAAATATTCGAATACAAATCTTTCGGATTATTGCTATCTCTAAGACCGCGGTTGGTGCAAGTCTATTCGTGTAAAGTATATTTTCAGCACGCACGTTCTAACAAATGCATTAAATACACGTAAAGTGACAAAGGCTTCGCGGGCCACAAATAAGTTGTCGGCGGGCCAGTTGTGGCCGCGGGCCGCGTGTTTGACATGCCTGGTGTAGACCCTCGAGTTTGTATCGTTTTATATTTAAAAATAAAAATCTATCGAAACGAACTTAGAGTCGAGGCCCCATTGCTTTTCGCAGAGTATATCCCGTAATTTCTATTTATAAACGAGCCAAAGTTGGGGGGGGGGGGGGACCACTTCCTTCGTTAGCATACACTCTGGGAATTCGTAAGATTTTATGCATTTAACCCCTTGAGGGGCAAGTGACTGCGTTTCTAAAATGTTGACTTTTCACCGGAAATTTAGAAAAAAATTATTTCATAATAAGGAAAAGTGGTTTTAGAGCATTTTTCCATCAAAGATGTAAAGGTAAAATTTAATTAAATTTTTCCGGTGGAAATCTTCATTAAAATTAGGTGGGATAAAATATATCCCACCGCCCCTCAAGGGGTTAACACTAGAACGCCCACAGTTGGTGTCAATTCGACACCGATCAAATGACAAAATGTCGATTCGAACCAAAATTTTCTTCGTAAAATTAATTAAATTGCAACTGGAGCAAGATCGGTTGAATAAATAAGTGAAATTGTTTTAAATAAAAATTCTGGTGTTAAAATGTTTTTATTAAGAGTGGGTAAAATTTCCGGACGTTCTAGTGTTAAATGAACGTAGAATCGAGGCACTGCCTCCGACAGCGTACTTCTTCGAATTTGTATTTTATATTTTAAAATAAAAATCTATCCATACGAGCTTAGAGTCACGTGTCCATTGCCTTCGGCAGCGTACACCCTCGAATTTCTATGAACTTATATTTTTAAACGAACCTAGAATTGGGCACCATTTCGGCACTGTACATCCTCGAACTTGTATGGTTTTATATTTTTAAAATGAAAGTCTATCAAGCGAATCTAGAGTCAGTGCCCCATTACTTTCGGCAGCGTACACTCTCAAATTGTATGGTTTTGCATTTTAAAATGAAAACAATCCTGTTGAACCTAGTGTCAATGACTCAGTGAATTTGGCAGTGTACACCCTCGAATTTATAAGATTTTATATTTTTATACGAACCTAAATTTGGTGCCCAAACTGTCCTTGTCACCGTACACTTTCGAATACGTATGATCTTATTTTTTAAACGAACGTGGAATTGAATCCTCCTCCGCCCTCCGCCGTCACTGTACACCCTCGAATTTGTATGATTATATATTTTTAAAGGAACCTAGAATCGGGACGCCATACTGCCCTTCGAATTCGTATGATTTTAAATTTTTAAACGAATCTAGAATTTCTGCGCTCCCCCACGCCTTTTTCCTTCAGCAACGTTCATCCTCGTGCAGTTAGGTCGAAATAGCGCATCACTTCGGGCGCTGCGTTAAATCCGACAAATTTCTGAATTTCAAAGTCGCATAACTCGGTACGTTTTGGTTGCAGAAATGTGATTTTTTTTATTCATTTTATATGTCAGAGTCTCAGAGTGCAAAGTCTTTTTCACTAAATGTATCTTATAGGACGGTATAAATGTTAATTTTCGTAACTTTTTCCGAAATGCATTTATTGACTCAAATGGAATTAGATTAATTTAGAATAATTGTTTAGTTAGTTTGAAAAGTTTTTGTAATTTATTAGAACTATATGTCTAAGACTAACGGTTTAGAAATTAGCTATCGGACCACGTTTAGAAGGAACACGCTGCATATTTAATCGCATTTTACGACTGCTTCAAACAAAATTGTCAATATTTATTTGACAATGAAATTTTTGCCTAGAATAAAAATATGCTCTTATTTATATGGTCTAGCACTGGCATGGATCTTTGTTTTTAACGCTATCATTAGTAATTTTAATATTTTTATTGTTGTCATACAACAAATTATGTTCACAGCGCTCACTCCAAAATATAACAAGGCAAAAATATGCAAGAATAGAAAATTAAAAAATGCAATCATTCGGTGATTTTACTATGAACATTCGGTAAATTCGATGTCGACATTCCCCCCCCCCCCCACCACCAAAAAAAAAAATGCTCTAGCTACGCCGCTGTGTGTATGTTTCGGCATCTGGCCTAAAGATTAATTTGTGTACTTAAGGGTGTATTCGAAAAAATATTTTTCCACCCCCAACAGCTCGAAATTTTCTGAGACATTTTCAGACTCATTTTTAAAAGTAAAAGCATGAAACTTGCTGGGGTGATTTCTGAAGACATGTTTAACACGCCGTGTGATTTCATTTTCAGCTCAATTCATTAGAATTTGATTTTTAAACAATTATTTTCACAGTATGACCCTTTTTTTCATTCCCAGATCGCCCGCTTCGGAAAATTCGGTTCAAAACGTCCACTTTGACCGCGTTTTTTACGGTATTTTCTGCATTTATCAAAAAATTAAGAAGCACGGCACATTATATAGTTTCTAAATAAGAGAATTTCCCAGTTTGATGCGTTTGAGCGCAAAAATGAATTTTAAAATGAATAAGAAAATAAGCAGTTTGGATCGAAATACACCCTTAATTAAAGAAACCGCTAAAATTATTAACGGATTTATGATTCTTTCAGGAGCTAAACATTAGCCCCATATAACTAATTCTGGAATTTCGGTCATGAACTCGATGAGATGATTGTCTGTGGTGCCGGCTCCCGGTATATTAGATTTGTGGTATTCTGTATATGACATCTTCGCAACGTCACAATTGTCACATTAATGACTCGCAGAATCATCACAGCAACATTATCTTATAGACCGAGAGTCGGCAGCACAGACAATCAGCTCATCGAGTTCATGACCGAAATTCTAGGATGAGTTAAATCTCGATTCGCACATTAAAACGCAATCGGTCTGCCAAGTCATGTCTTGGTGGAAAACATGTAAAAACTCGATTTTAGCGATTGACTCGTAGGTTTACCATTGGGTCGTTATTCCATGAAAAGTGAAACCAAAGTACTAATTGTTTTTTTATTTATAAAACAAATAATATTTAATTTATAAAGTCATGTAATACATTTTTTTATAGCTTAGAGTGTGAATTTTCTGAAAACATACAGTTTAAGTATAAAAAGTAAATTAAATAAAGGTATTAGCACTAAAAAGGTGAGAGTGGTGAAATTGAGAACATTTCACTTAAATTATGGTAAAGTTTAACACGTTATTGTCATTTCAAAAATTATTTGTAAAAGTTGTAATTAGGCTAGTTTTTGTATTTGAATACTCTATTTTTAAAATTTATAAAAGAAATTAGGGAATATATTATAAATGAATTAGAATTCATAAATAAATTTTGATGCGTTGAATTGTTACGTCCGTAACAGGCAAATGTTACGTCTGTAACAATTTAATTATCCCATATGTTAATTAATAATTATTTTAATGTTTTCATAATTGCAGTTTCCAACAGCTAATACCCTAATAATGAATTATTGATGAAAAAGTTAAATGTTCTTCCTTAAAATTCACAGGATTACGACAATAACTGCAACTATATGCAATTTTGACTGTTTTGTTGTGAATTACGTCCGTAACACCTAGATTTTATTTTTTCAAAAATTATGGGAACATTTTTCAGATTTCAAAATTTAATATTCTATTTACAATTCTTTGACCGACCTTAAATATAAAATAATCCATGTAATAAGTATTTTTTTTTTTTTTTTTACATTATTTATGAAGCTTTAAAGTCTCTGTTTGTTACGTCCGTAACCATGGAATGACCCCATTGTGTTTTCCTGCTCCCAGTTCCCATATTTTCATACCTTTGGGTGCAGAAAGACACAATGGTAAACTTACGAGTCAATCGCAAAAATATGGGTTTTCAGGTGTTTTCCACCAAGATACGACTTGGCAGACCGATTGCGTTAAAATATGCGAATGGAGATTTAACTCATCCTAGAATTTCATCCGTGAACTCGATGAGGTGATTGTCTGTGCCCCGTCTATATTTACAATGTACGATTTTCTGATATCGCATATATATATATTATCTTAATCAATCTTTATATATACATCATCAGCGACCGCTTATCCAAACTTGCTGATTTACTATTTATTAATCTTCGACTAAAACAAATTGAAGAATTAATGGAAAGAATTTTACTCCATAGCATCCATGTAATTACGCTTTATTTGATTATAATGATATTCATAGAGTTGGCTGTGTCGTATACCTTCTTGACTGGGGGGTTAGTAACCTGTCACGTGGTTAATATTTCATTGAAAGCAGTCAGTATGCTAGTCCTATGCTACCGTCTCAATTACGCTTTCCTTCTCAACTACTGCGTAATTACTGGTATGATTTGTTTACCCGCTTAGAACTCTTTCCCCTTGTGGTTTTTCTCGGGTAATTGTTCTTAACAGAGGGGAAGAGACGCCCAATTTTATATGAAAAATGGATCTGAAAAAGCTTGGCCTCTCTCCAAATGTTTGAGAGTTTTTAAGAACTATTTATCTTGTCGAATTTGTTCCTCTTATTGCTTTACAGATGACGGAAGGTAAAAAGGAGATTTATTTGAATACTTATTTTAACAACTTATAATTATCTAATAATTATTTAAAAAGGTATACCTGATTTCCCATTGGTCCTGTTTGAACGAAGTATACTAAACGAAGTTTTTCTTTCAAATACTTATTGATATGTGAGGTTATAATGTGACGTACAGTCGTGGAAAAAAAATAAATAAATAAACACCCCCTACTAACTCCTCAACAAATTATCGTAGAAGAAAGTTACTGGTACCGAACGATTGGAAATAAAGTCTACTTTTAAATGATGTTTATAAAATTTGCTTAGGGGGCCATCTACATATTAAAACGAATCCAAACTTCATTTTTTTTTCAATGGCAATAGCCAATTTTAACGAGATATTTCAAATCTTTGGTTTAAACTATGCCAAGACACCAAATTTCAAGTCATTTGAATGATAAGTTTTTTAATTATAAACATTCAAAATTGAATGCTTCTAATGTTAAATTACACTTTATTATTTTTATTTATAACTTCTGAAATTATGATCCTAATGTTTTAATTTTTTGTGTAGCAATAATACTAATATACCGAAACATAAATACGTGGAATTTGCAATTTTTATAGTTTTCTGATATGAATTATGAAATTAATATTAAAAAAAAATATGAATTGCAACCTACAATTTAGATTTATTAGGTCCTGCTTTATGGAAGGTTTAAGGGGCCGTCTATGATAGAAGTGACTAAATATTTTAAAATGTCTTATGCTATCTTGTAATCTAACAGGCTTAATTGGCTGCTTAAGGTGCCTTGATCAAGAAGGGAGCTCTCTCGGTTGACAATCAAGTACCGAGCTTCAATTTGGATACAGCCCTTAAAATACACTCGTTTTAAAATAATTAATTTCTCGGAAACTTATGGTACGAATTGCATAAAAATTTGTTTTTAGACTAATTGAAGGGTGTAGAGTTCATTTATGCTGTCAGAATTATGTACTGCTATTGAAAGAAACAAAGTTATGGTTCGTTTTACTATGTAGATGGCCCCCTAAACAAATTTTATATACATCATTTAAAAGTAGACATTATTTCCAATCGTTCGGTACCAGTAACTTTCGTTGAGGAGTTGGTAGGGGTTGTTTACTTTTTTTTCCACGATTGTACATGCATCGTATACAGTGTATCCACGTATAACCTGACCGACCTTTATTTTCGCAACCGTTGGTCCTAGATGCATACTTCTAATTACAAAAATGGTTTAAATAAGGTAAAGAATTATTTTTAAAGCGATTTGGTCAAGAAAAACATTTATTAAAAAAATTACGAAATTTAAATTTTTATACGGACCCCCGGTCCTATAAGTGATATTTAATAAACATTTACTGTGACACTAACAAGTAAGACAAAAAAATTCCCATTCATCTAACATTAAAATTGACCGAGTTATAAAACTTTGAAATGCATGACTTATACCACTTTTTTGCAGCTCAAAACAGATGATTTCTGCCATGCTTTCAGGGGTCGTATATAAAGTACTTAAACTAATTTCAAGGTATCTGCGCTTTGAAAGAAATCGTACAAATATTACGATTAACTTTTATTAGTTAAGTTCCAGATTAGTTACAATAATTGTATTTTAACATATATTGTATTTTGTATTGATTTGAGCAATGATTTTCTTTTAACAAAAATTATGTTATTTTCATTAGGTTTTATTTAACTTGCAACGATCATCTTTCCAGTTTAAATTTTATACTCAAACATTAACTCACTTCAAATGTCCGATCGAAGTTAAATTTTAAATACTCACTTAAATCCGATGACAATGCTATTATATTAATATGATTTTCGACACTTACCGTCTTATACATCCTTACATTAGAGTATAACACAAAAAAATTCGGATAGATTACCGTCAACAAGTTTAAGAAAGAGTTTTAGATTAGTTAACATAAACCTGCGACGATTGTGTTTTTTAACTTTTATAATTACGTTTTATGTATTTTTTAACGCTGAAAAAAAAAATTACCTTCACTTTTAACCATCATTTCATGATTTTTCGCAAATCGTAAATTTGATGGTTAAAAAATAGCGAAAAATCTAATACTACAAAATAGATATGAGACTTTTTAATTCAGTTTAATTTTATTTAATTCAATAAATTATTCAATTTTTTGGCTTATACTGGGTTTCTTACAGCTAAATAGCTCAGGGATCCGATGAGGTTCGAAGGGGAGGGGAGGGTGTCAATTTTAACTTTAAGCTTTTAAACTTTGAAATTTTCGATTTGAGAAAAATCCTTACGTGATGATTTAAAATGAAGTTCATTTTGAGATTCAGCGCTAAAAAATACATAAAATCAAAAGCTAAAAAGCTAAAAAACATGGCACAACCCAAAATTTGAAAGACAGTGTAATTTAACAGCATTTTTAAAATATGTATCATTTTGTAAAGAATTGAGGCTGTTGTTTTTCGTCCTTTTATTTAATAAAAATTCTGTTTTTTTTTGTTTTGTTTTTTCTCTTATTATATGTTTATTACAAATTGTATTTGCAGTAATATTTCAGAGTTATTAAAGATTTCAAATTTATATTGCAATGTCAATTTTACTCTCAACCATTTTTGTAATATATCTGACGGAATTATATTTCTACTAAATTTGTTAATGACCCCCAATTTGCAGCAATAAGTATGCTCCAACTTTAAACAGCTATTACTTGGTCATTTTTAATCGCACAATAACGGGACTTTTTTTGTCTTACTTGTCAGTGTCACAGGAAAATTTGACTAAATATAACTTATAAGACCGGGGGACCGTGTAAAAATTTAAATTTCGTAATTTTTTAATAAATGTTTTTCATGATCCAAACCGCTTTAAAACTCATTCCTTAACTTATTTAAACCATTTTTGTAATTGGAAGTATGTATCTAGGACCAACGGTTTCGAAAATAAAGGTTGGTCAGATTATACGTGGACACACTGTATAACGTATTGCAACGTTAGACGTCAGTAAACTACTGGTCATTTAGTTCTTTTTTACTTCAATTTTTCTGCAAGAATTTCCGAATAATAATTTTTGCTTTATTATGGCAAACATTCCGTGATTAAATAAAAGAAAGAAAGACTACTATTCCGAAATTCTGGCAGAAGTGTCGAATAAAATATTACACTAAATTGGTTATGACGGCTAAAACACCATTTCATTCTGGAACTCTCTAATAAAATATTTGTAGAAAAAAATATTAATAAATAAATAAATTTAGAATAACACGTTTCTGTAAGAGGTCTATTATAAATATTTTTGCAGTCATGTTAAAAAGCGCGTTAAGAAGACCTCCGAAGGGCGCCATTGTAACCACTGGGCGCTGCGTCCGACTACCCTATTTTATAATACATTTTTGACATATTATCAAATGGTTTTATTAATCATTCAGCCGCGGGTAACGCTCATATAGCGTTTCACATATTTTATACAATTCTGCGGGGCACGCTATTTTCGCGTTCCAGTGTTGCCAGAGAGCTATTTTTTTAAAATTCAGATTGCTTGATTCCACCACTTTTATTAAAAGCTTATAATTTGGTTTATTCTCGCACTATTTAATCTATAATTAAATAAAGTGACTGTTTCTACTTCAAAAAAGTGGTGGGAATCAAATAATCTGAATTTTAAAAAGTCCTTCCGGCCAGTGCCGGGAGGAAGAGGTAGCTTTCAAATTCCTTATTTTAAAAAAGCCAACTTATATTATTCAAACACACGAAGCTCAATTTAGTGGAAACCGAATATAGGAGATTCAATACTAATTTTTATCAATACTAAATCATTATGAATGAGAATTTCGCGAAATTAGTCAGCTTTATCCAAGCTTCTTTTATTTAAAGTAACTTATATTTGGCTGAGATGTTGATGTATACAATCCACATGCCTTCTTACATGGAAATAGGCGAATACGTGTGTTATCGCGTGACAAATACAAGATCGTTTCAAAATGTTAGCCATACTAGAAATTCAAAGTGCTATAATTCAACCATTTTTTAAGATATAAACAAAAGAACAAATTTTCAGAAACAAAATCTGCTCCAAAATCTTTGTATCAAGGCCAAACACATAAAAAAAATCTTTTTCATTTTCCAATTTTTTAATACCTCATTTTAAGTTTTAAATTTAATTTTTTTTTAAATGGCAAACCTTTTGAAACAAGATGGCGAATGAAGCTGGCCAACGAACTCGGTCGAGACATTGGTATGTACTATGTACAGACCAAGTAACATCCAAATCGGTTCATAAATACGCATGTTATCGCGTGACAAAAATCAGGTCGTTTTAAAATGTCAGCCACAATAGATATTCAAAATGCTATAACTCAGCCATTTTTTTTAGATATAGATGAAACAAAAACTGTTCCGGAATCTTTGTATTAAGGTCAAACACATAAGAAAAAAATATTTTTCATTTTCCAATTTTTTGGTATCTCATTTTAAATTTAAAAATTTTTAAATTTTTCAAATTGCCGCCATTTTGAAACGAGATGGTGGATGTAGCTGGCCAACGAACTCGGTCGAAATATTTGTATGTACTATGTACACGCCAAGGTACATCCAAATCGGTTCATAAATACGCCTGTTATCACGTGACAAATATCAGGACGTTTCAAAATGTCAGCCACGCTAGAAATTCAAAATGCTATAACTCAGCCATTTTTTAAGATATAGACGAAACAAAAACTGCTCCCGAATCTTTGTATCAAGGTCAAATACATAAGAAAAAAATATTTTTCCAATTTTCAATTTTTTGGTACCACATTTCAAATTTAAATTTTTCTTAAAAATTTAAATGGCTGCCATTTTTAAACAAGATGACGGATGAAGCTGGCCAACGAACTCGGTCGAGACATTGGTATGTACTATGTACAAACGAAGCTACGTCCAAATCGGTTTATAAATACGCCTTTAATCGCGTGACAAAATTCAGGACGTTTCAAAATGTCAGACACGCTAGAAATTCAAAATGCTATAACTAAGCCATTTTTTAAGATATAGACGAAACAAAAACTGCTCCGGAATCTTTGTATAAAGGTCAAATACATAAGAAAAAAATATTTTACCATTTTCAATTCTTTGGTACCACATTTCAAATTTAAAAAATTTTAAATGGCCGCCATTTTGAAACAAAATGGCGGATGAAGCTGGCCAACGAACTCGGTCGAGACATTGGTATGTACTATGTACATACCGAATTACATCCAAATCGTTTCATAAATTCGAGAGTTACAGTATGACAAAGGTCAGATATATATATATATATATATATATGTATATATATATATATCAACTTTTGAACGGAGGGTGGTTTCGGGGTCTGGGGGTCATGATCGATGAAAATATACCAAACTTTTTTGAAATCGCTTTCCTCCGAACGGCTGCAATAGGTAGCTTTTTGTAATGAAAGCTACCTAAAAGCAATCCACTTGCAACACTTAAAAGTATGGCGCGGTTTTATCCAAGAGAAAAAGTCGCCCGCGGCTGGAGGGTTAAGAAAAAATGTAGCCAAGAAAAGAAAAGTGATTCTTGTGTATAAAATTTGAAAAAAAAAATGCTTTTTTGTATATTTTTCTTATTAGGTGCGCTGTGTTCAATAACGCTATGGATAGAATTTCCAATTAAGGCTGTTCTCAAATCCAAAGGGTCAACTTTCTGACATAAGTTTTAATTCCTTTTTGTTCGGAAACGCATGAAACAAAAAGGTGTTGTTATTCAGAAATAATGTCATCGAACTGTTTTTTCCGCTTTCTTGTAAACGCAATAGATCTCTCAGAAAATACTGTCAAAGTTGGCATTTTGAATTGAACTTCCGAACGAAAGAAGAAAATCGAGTTAGTAAGGAGAGAAAAATGAGGTGTCACATGATCAAAATCGCTTATAACTCAATAGGTAAGTGATGGATCAAAAAATGGAGAAAACAGTTCGATTCCAAATCGCTTCCCTGGCAATGCTTTTCAGTTTTATATCTTTCCGTTAAAAAATGAATTTGTAAATGTGTCAAAACGTTTTGCGCTTGTTGGGCAGAGCAATTAAGAAAAGCTTTAAACAAAAAAGATCGTCAAAAATAATTAAATAAATTGCAAACCGTACCCAAAGTTACGATTTAATTAAAGATTCGAAGCCGGTTCCGAAAGTAAAAATATCCTCATTATTTCAAAAAAAAAAAAAAAAAAAAAAACCTTTAAACAAAATCCGAAAAGTAAAAAAGCGGCGATTATAGAGATCGACGTCAGCTATCCAATGCAAAAAAATCGTTTAAAATATTGAAATGCAAACGAAATGTTGTAAAAGAACTGTCCCATACTACATTAGCGAGCGGGTGTTTTCGCTTTTCTTCGTTGGTAAACTGCCAAACATTCGTTCATTTAAAGGTGTTCTCAAATCCAAAAGGGCAACTTACTGACATAAGTTTTAATTAATTTTTGTTCGAAAATGCATGAAACTAGCGGTTATTGCTGTTCAGAAACTGTGTCATCGAGCTGTTTTTTTCATTTTTTTGCAAACGCAATATAGATCTTTCAGAAAAGAGTGTCAAAGTGGACGTTTTGAACCAAATTTCCGCGCGAAGGGAGAAAGAGCACTCAAAAGCGGGCGAAAAGCCTGTTTGCCACGAGATCGAATTCGCTTATAGCTCAATAGGTAATTGATGAATCAAAAAATGGAAAAAACAGTCTCGTTCCAAATCGCTTCCATGTCAGGCTTTCCAATTTTATATCTTTCCGTTAAAAAAGGAATTTGTAAATGTGTCAAAACGTTTTGCGCTTGTTGAGCAGAGCATGCTCTTGTATGACACATTTACAAATTCATTTTTTAACGGAAGGATATAAAATTGGAAAGCCTGGCATGGAAGCGATTTGGAATCGAACTGTTTTTTTCCATTTTTTGATCCATAAATAACCTATTGAGTTATAAGAAATTTTGATCACGTGACAAACACGTTTTTCGCCCGCTCTTGAGTGGATATTCTACTTTCACGCGGAAATTCGGTTCAAAACGTCCACTTTGACACTATTTTCTGAAAAATCTATTGCTTTTGCAAAAAAATGGAAAAAACAGCTTGATGCCATAGTTTCTGAACAACAACACCAGCTAGTTTCATGCATTTTCGAACAAAAATTAATTAAAATTCATGTCAGAAAGTGACCCTTTTGGATCTGAAAACACCTTTAACTCTGCGTCTTTATTTCATTTTGAATGGAGATTGCTTAACGTGCTGGATCGCATGTCCGACACAGCTGGATACACCGATAAAAACACCACAACATTTTGTCAACGACAAATGAGTGGGAGGTTTCTGCACACACAATCTTTGATTTCCTGTTTCTATTCCCTTTCTTCCTTCTTGCTGCGGCATACAATTTTCTGTTCCATTGGCCATGTTTCTTTAAACTTTTTACATTTTAAAAGTGCGTCTTGTTTTCTATTATCACTTTGTATATATTACATATACTATAATATTTTTAATATCGTAGCATAAATATATATGCAATATTAAAACTTTCAGAAATTGCACCCTAATTATCTCTTAGTCAAGAATTTGAGAATTTTTCGTTGCAATTTTTTTTATTATATCATCATAAGGGTGCTATCTGATGTTCAATATTTATTAATTAAATTGTCAATTATTATATATTTCCTAAATCTATCACGTAGGCTTTAAAGGCTAAAGATACGGACATTGTAAGAAAGATTTTGAGACATGTTGTAAAAGTCCATATTTTCAGGGGCTTATGCTTGGATAGACAGCTTTAAGGTCCAATATATCCTCAGGCCCGGACTGGCCAGGTCGGCTGGTCGGCGATTGCCGAGGGCCCCCGGCGCGAGGGGGCCCCGGAACCCCATTCAAAATAGATATATTACTTTATAATTTGTTACATTAGAGTAATTCTGAGGGATGCAACGGATATCCAGTAAATATCCGATCTCCGACATATCCGGCTGATTTTTCAATACCCGAAATACCATCGTATATCCGGCAGAGCTCAGCAAAGCGATTATATACGGATAACAGAAATCGTTTGGCCCCAAACAATGTAGAGAATCTTTTGTTTATGATGCAAAATCTATACTAATAAAATAACACTTCGCTCTGTGGTGTGTGTGTGCGATGGCTAGCGAAAACTATATTGCACGTAGAAGTCGGACAATTTATGTGTGAATAGTCCAAGACAGGTCCTGATGCACTTGTGGGCTCAGATTCTTAAACCTTAAAGTGCTGGGGCCCTTGGGCCCTTTAAGTTTTTATGCACTTAATTGTTAATAAATGCCTCTTTTCTATCCGATCTTCTTCGTTTTGGGGGAATTTTCCATTCAGTTTCTACTCCATTTCTACATTTCTGTTAAGACTCTGGCATCCTTGAGGCCCGGTGCAGGACCCCTTGAAGTTTTACAGCTCTAAATTGTTAATAAATTGCTTCCTTTTAATTCGATCTTCATTTTTGGGATCCTTTTTCCATTTAGTTATTCTCCCGTTTCTACATTCCAGTTAAGACCCTGGGCCCGTTTAGGGTCCCGTAGGGCCCGGTCAGGGGCCCCTTGAACTTTTTGTGTGCCATGCATTTTCACCCCCTAACTGTTTCACGTTCTCAATACGTAATTTTTAAGTTGAGTTTTGGACTCATCTCCCTAGATGCCAAAACCCACATATTTTTATTGGGGCGATAGGGCCCCCTTTTAAGCATTTCCCCAATTTTTTGCGCATTTCTTTAAAATTATATTATAAGGATTAATTCATACCCTATACTTAATTTTGACCAATCGAAGATCTAAAACGCTAAGTACTAAAATGTTTTCATGTTAGGACCTTGCTGTCAACTATTTGTTGGCCTCTTTTGGGCCCCATATTATAGCCCCCTTAAAAATATTCACAAGCTTTCTTTTTCTAACAACTTCTTAGGTTCTCCAACCAATACATGAACGAAAAATAAAATCAGACTTTCGTTACCACCAATTTTGAATATTAATCGCCTTCTTGGGACCCTTGGTGCAGCTTCTTTAAAAACCGAATGGCTTGCAATTTTCTTTAACATAGTTCTAGCGTCCTCTGACTACTTAAAAAACTATCTTTGTAGCCCACATACCACTTAAGTCCCTAGCCCCTTGGCGCCCGGTACAGGTCCCCTTGAAGTTTTTGTACCATAAATTGTTAATAAATTGCCCCCTCTTAATCCAATTTTCATTTTTGGAACATTTTTTCCATTTAGTTATTCTCCCGTTTCTATATTCCAGTTAAAATCCTAAGGCACCCTTAGGATCCCGTAGGGCCCGACCCGGGGCCCCTTGAACTTTTTGTGTGCCATGCATTTTTCACCCCATAATTTCCTCACCTTCTCAGTGAGTAATTTTTAAATTGGGCCTTGGACTCTTCTCCCTAGACCAACGCCCTTATATTTTTATTGGGACCCTAGGGACCATTTTTAAGCATTTACCCAATTTTTGCGTATTTCTTTAAAATATTATTCTAATGATTAATTCATATCCTATGCTTAATTTTGACTAATTGAAGATATAAAACGCTAAGTACTAAAACATTTTAACACGTTTTCATGTTAGAGCCCTCTCAACTATCAGTTGGACCCTTTTAGGCCCCCTATTATATCTCCCTTAAAAATGGTCCGATTCATTAGCCTTTTTTCTAATACCTTCGTAGATTTTCCAGCTACTACATGAACGACAAAAAGAAAAAATAATTCTCAGACTTCAGCTACCACTAATTTTGCACATTAATCGCTTTCTCGGAGCCCTTGGTGCAGCTTCTTTAACCCGGGAGAACTCGCTAGTGAGAATGCCCAATTGCTTTTCTTTTACTTTACATTCATATAATATCAACTTTTTTGGTTGGCTTAGTACTTTTATTCACAAAATAGGTAAAATAATTGAAAACATTTTGAAATTTTAATTAAAATGAAAAATGATTTAAATAAGAGTCTTTAAAAAGTACGACTGTGAGAGAAAATCTCATGCAGCGAGTTCTCCCGGGTTAAAAGTGATACGAATTGCTTGCAATTCTCTTTAACATATTTCTAGCATCCTCTAACTACATTAAAAGCTATTAAAAAGTATCTTTACACGCAACTACATGCCACTTAAATCCCTGGCCCCTTGAGGCCCGGTACAGGGCCTCTTAAAGTTTCTGCACCATAAATTTTTATTAAACTGCCTCCTCTTAATCAGATCTTCATTTTTGGAACCCCTTTTCCATTTAGTTATTCTCCCATTTCTTTATTCCAGTCAAAATCCTGGGGCACCATAGGGTTCTATAAGACCCGATCCGGGGGTCCTTGAACATTTTGGGCGGCATGCATTTTTCATCACCTAATTTTCCCGCATTTTCAATGCAAAATTTTAAAATTGAGTCTTGAACTCTTCTCTCCGGACCAACACCCTCTTATTGTTACTGGACTCTAGGGCACTGTTTTAAGTATTTATCCCTATTTTTTGCGCATTTCTTTAAAATTTTATATTAATGATTAATTCATACCCTATTATTAATTTTGACTAATTGAAGATCTAAAGTGTTAAGAACTTAGACCTTTTAACTAGTTTTCATGTTAGGGCCCTGCTCTTTAATATCAGTTGGCCCTCTTTGGGCCTTTTGTTATAGGTCCCTTAAAAACGGTCCGATTCACAAGCTTTCTTTTTTTTAAACAACTTCTTAAGCCCTTCTATCACAAAAACATTTTTCAGACTTCAGCTACCACCGATTTTGAATACTATTAATCTCCTTGGAGCCTTTTGTTGCAGCTCCTTTATAAACTATTCGATTCTATTGCAATTTTATTTAACATAGTTTCAGCGTCATCCAGCTACTTTAAAATTACTAATTTTTTTTTAATACTCAACTACATTCCAGTTAAGACCCTGGCCCCCAGGGCACGGTTTTTCTTTATACCTTAGCTACCACTTTCTTCGAACATTAATCTCCTTTTTCAGCATCAACTTACGTTTACTCACTACAGCCGTAAATTAAAAATCGCGTTACTTTAAAGGCGACTTTAGATAAAGGATTTCATCCGTTTATTAAACACATTGTGTTATGTTAAAAGTAATTCATGAAATTCACAAGGGGTATCTTTAACCGCTTGAGGGCGCATTCTCTTCTCGGATTCTAAGGGCCCAATTTCAACGGGATTTGGTTTATTCAACTTATATTACAATTCAGCTACTTTCTATATTATGAAACTTTATTTTAGACTTCGGTTACCAACATTTTCTAACATTAAGGATGCATTCATTTTTGGATTCTATGGGCTTGATTACTACGAGGTTCGGCTTACCCAACTTGTTTTTCGATTGTCTCCGGCACGTGCGGAGCACTTCCGGTATATGCTGCCTTAGGTAGCGGGGACCCAGGTTACAGGTTCGTTCGGAGAGAAGTTTATTGGAACACACTAGACGCTGTGGAAAGCAATGGGGGTATCCAAAATTAGGTTCATTTAAAATAATTTCAAAAGATATAAAATCAATAAAACTTGAGTTGTGTTTAAGGTTATTATTTACGGACCCCGGGCAACGTCGGGTGGGTTTGCTAGTATAAAATATAGTAAGTTCCCTCTCCATGAGTTAAATATAACTCTCGAAAGTTAAAAAAATTGCCAGCTTTCCTAATATTGATATTTGAACTCTTTATAATAAATTTAAGAATTTACGTTTACATCTCTTAGACAATTGTACATTTACTTTCAGATTGTATAATACAATTTGAAATTGTTTATTAAGTATTACTTTATTAATTTTCTTTCTTTCTTTAAAGTTAAACAATTAAATAGACCTATTTTTATTTTTGTTTTTTAACTTGTATGTTAAAAAAACTTTATACTTATTATTTTTAATAAAGGAATTTTAATGCATAACTTGTGTTTCATACCTGTTTAAAACTACAAGGGAAAGTATAATTTTATTATAATTATTTAAAATAAAAGTAATTTTCTTTTTATTTATTTAAATATCAAAGTAATTTAACTTGAAATAAAAATAAATGTGACTTAAAGTAAAACAGTATTTTAAATAATTAAAACAAATAAAAACCATCAACTACACCTATGTTTGAGAAAATAACTCTTCAACCATGGGTATTAGTAGGCGGTATTTTATGCTTAAATTTAAAAAAAAAGTACTTATTTTTTTGCGAAAATACTCTACAATTATAGGTATATTAATAAATGTGTAAAGACTTGTTTACTTCTGCCAGCATTGTGCAAATAAACATAATATTTTAATGCTTATATTATATTTTTTATACAATATTATTAATACACATATACAGGACTTGAATTTCGGGACGGGATAGTGTGACTCACGCCCAAAAGAATATTGTGGGCGGGAGGCTTCCGTTCCCCAAAAAATCATTTTCTGAAAATTTCTCTTTGTGAAACGACGATCACGTCTCGTGACCGACTGACAAATTTCGCAATACTTTCCATGATCGATCAGCAGATTTCAGTTTCTTCTGACAGCCAATTTACATAATTCAGGATTGTTTTTTTTTTTTTGTTTTTTTTTGCGTTCGACAGATAAAATTTTGTTGATTTCCTTCGCGACCAGTTGACGAATTTCACGAATTTTTCTGGAGACCAATCTGCGAATTTAGCAAATTTTTTTCTCGTGACCAATTGACACATTTAGCGATTTTATTCCGCAATCGATTGGCACATTTCTCTGTTTACGCTTGCAACATACTGATGAAATTCACGATTGTTTTTCTGCAGATAGTCCTCTTTTCATGAATGTTGAAAGAGATTTATTTTATAACTTGGATAAAGATGTTATTATAGATGAAGTAGCCAGGACCAGTGAAGAACTGGCCAAAAGCTGATTAGTAAACATGCGTTCACAATCACATTACTTTTTTTAGTTTGCTATATCTGTACCAAAGTATTATAGAGCCATTTTCCTTTTTGTTATAAAATCTATTTTACAATTTGCAACAATTAAATCAGAATTAAAGAGTACATTTTTTTTTCAATGTGCTTTGTTTTTTATTACTATTGTGTCTCTTTTATTTATTTAGATATTACAGCAGGATTTAGATTATTATGGTGATTATTTAGACTATTATATATATATTATATACTGTGATTTGTTTGTCTAAAATTAAAAATATTCCTCACTCTCATTTTTAAGTAATAAACCACTAGTAATTAACTAATATACTTATTGTTTCTAGCATGGAAGTAGTTTAGGTACTATACATAAAAATAATATAAATGTTTATTTTGAAAGTAAGTAAACTACATTTGAAAAAGCTTACTTTTTTACTCAACTATTTTCCATGTGACAAAATAGCTAAATGTGGTTTTTAGGCATGTAGGCTTAATTTTCAAAAATTAGATATTCTGATATTCTATTCCTTCTAAATTTTCCATTAAGGGGCCTCTTTTCAGTCTCTAGCCGAGGGCCCCCAAAGGAGCCAGTCCGGGTCTGTATATCCTATCGTGTATTTGTAGATTTAATAGCCGAGCTTGATTTAATATATCAGCTCTAACCTTCTATGCATATTTCTAATTCTCGATTTCCAGGAGAATTTTTCCTTTAATTATAACTATTATTGCCCGGTGTCCAGATTTACGCGGGCCGTTCCGATTTTTGAAGCTCCAGCTCAAGACCTGTCGCGCGTAACTAATGCTTAGGACGCCAAAAGTCCCAATTTTCAGGGCTGACCTGCTCCGCGTAACTTCTGCGCGCGACGCAAAAATTCATGATTTTCAGTGGCTCCAAAACCTTCACAAACTAACCACTGCGCGGAACGCCGAAAATCCGAATTTTCAAGGGTAAGGGCCACTCGGGAATACAGGGGAATGAACTGGTTGGCCAACTGGTTCAGCAACAGAGGAGGATACAATACCAACAACATTTTTGCCACTGCCACCATCCACACTGAAATGTAAATTACAGTGAAGACTACAAGAAAAGTGGCAGCAGCGTTGGACCACAGCAGCGGTGAGTCGCTATATAATAGACTTTGACCCAGAAGTCTGATCCCGCTTTTTTGTTCACAATAGATACTTGTATATGTTCCTTACAAACCACGGACCATTTCAAGATCACTTATATACAGTAAACAAAAGGGACTCACCATTATGCATCTGTGGTTCACTGGCAAATTCATTACATTACATATTAGACTGCACACTATCATGTTAAAAGCCCACCAGTGGCCGAGAGGTTCTGCTCTCGAAGCTGGTAGACGGGAGGTTCTGGGCTCGATCCCAATCGCGCCCGTCGGCCTAATGGTTCGGAGTTTTCGTGGTTTTCTTCGAACCTTGGTTTTCCAAGCGTAAATAAGGATAGGTTCCCTTAGAAAGACCCCCACGGAGGGTACTCCCCCCCCCCTTTGGGCCTATATCCCTTGTGATGATAATTAGCCGTCATAAACACAACCAACTATCATGTAAAAAGCCACAAAACATGTCACTAAAAGATTGGCTCATCTACCTGTTGGATAGACCGGTACAACTAAATCGGATTTGCGAATGCATATGAAGTTCCTAGAAAATAACGAACACTTTTTCTCTAATCCACTCCCTTACTGAGGGGAGGACTGCTCTCTGCTTTACCTGGCAGGAACCTCACTCTAAATAAAGCTGTCTTGGGTCCTGAAAGTTTTTTTTTTTTTTTTTTTTTTTGCAAAATAATGTAAATTTATCCAGCGTTCTGAAATCACAAAGTAACTGAAAAACATTTTTAAATAATTGTAAATATTAGAGCATAATTGCAAATTAGTGTAACCCAGTATTGTTCGTAATTATATTATAACATGTGGCCTTTCCAACAATGTAAATAATATTGTAATGCCTTTTGTAACTGAATCAAATGATATTGTAAATATCAACACAACATAATAATAGCACTGCATTATGTAGAAAAATTCTTTATTATGACATTAGAAATTGATTGTAAAGCATTGTCATTGATAACTTATCATTGTAGATATAATAATACTGTAATTGTATTTGAATTATGTAAATATGTAAACTGTTTATAACAAGGTACCAAGTATAACACAAAAATGTATATTAAACAGGAAAGGTACCATAAATTAGTGTACGATAATATGTGAAAAATGTGGTATACACAGTTAACGCATTGTATATAGATCCGGTTCCCCCAGAATAATTGGGTAACCAATTGTGATTGGCATTGTATATGAAGTTCAATGAAAATAAATATAAAGGCATCGGATAGCAAAACAGTTCGGTTCTGGTATCATCCCCCAGGGACTGCAATAAAATACTAAAGCATTTGCTGGGTTTCCCTGGATGGCCATCCCGGGCTCCAAGTCCAATACCTGTCCTGTGTAAACACTGAGTAGGACGTCAAAAGTCCCGATTTTCATATGCTCCAAGTCCAAGACCTGTCCCGCATAACCACTGAGCGTATCGTCAAAAGTCCCGATTTTCAGGCGCTCTAAATCCAAGAATGTTCCGCATAACCACCTCGCGAGGCACAAAAAGTACCGCTTTTCATCAGCTGCAAGTCCAAGACCTGCCAAGTCTTGAATTTCAGGGCTCCAAATACAAAACCTGCCCGCGTGTAACCACTGCGCGGATCGTCAAAAGTCCCGATTTTCAGGTGCTCCAAATCCAAGACCTATTCCTCGTAACCACTTCGCGTGACGCTAAAAGTCCCGATTTTCAGGACTCCAAGTCGAAGATCTGATTTACAGAACCACTGCGCAGTATGACAAAAGTCCCGATTTTCAGCGGTTCCAAATTCAAGACTTCTCCCGCGTAACTACTGCGCGGGATGCAAAAAGTCCCAATTTTAGAGTTCCAACCCCAAGACATATCCATCATAAGCACTGCGGGAAATACCAAAAGTCCCGATTTTCAGGGGCTCCAAATCCAAGACCTGTCCCGCGTAACCACTGCACCGGACGCCAAAGTCCTGATTTTCAGGGGCTACAAATCCAAGACCTGTCCCGCGTAACCATTGCACCGGATGCCAGAGTCCTGATTTTCAGGGGCTCCAAAACCTGTCTAACTTATATCCACTGGGCAGAACGCTGAAAATTCCGATTTGCAAGGATTCCAAGCTCAATACTTGCCCTGCGTAACCTCTGCGCGGCACGCCAAAAGTCCCGATTTTCAGGGCTGCTAGTCCAAGACCTGCCCCGAGTAACCTCTGCGCGTGAAGCCAGATGTCCTGATTTTCAGGTGCTGAAAGTCCATTACTTGTCCTGGGTAAACAGTGTGTGAATTGTCAAAAGTTCGGATTTTCAGGGGTTCCAAATCCAAGACTTCTCCCGCGTAACCACTGCGCGAAACACCAAAAGTCTCGATTTTCGGGGGCTGAATATCCATTACCTGCCCCATGTAACCACTGCGCCGGACGCCAAAAGTCCCGATTTTCAAGGGCTGCAAATCTAAGAGCTGTCCTGCGTAAATACTGCGCTCGACGCCAAAATTCCTGATCTTCAGGGGCTCCAAAACCTGTCCAACCTAACAATTTCGTGGAATGACGAAATTCTCGATTTTCTGGGCTCCAAGTCCAATACCTATCCTTTGTAACCACTGTGCGAGAAACAAAAAGTCCCGGTTTTCAGGGACTCCAAATCCAAGATCTGCCCCGCATAACCACTGTGCGAAAAGCTAAAAGTCCCGTTTATCATTGGTTCCAAGGCCTGCACGTGTAACCACTTCGCAGGATGTAAAAAGTCCCGTTTTTCATTGGATCCCAGTCCAAGTCCTCGCCCTCGTAACTACGGCGTGGGATGCCGAAAGCCCCTATTTTCAAAGCTCTAAGTCCAAGATGTCCCACATAGCCACTGCGCGGGTTGCCAAAAGTCTCGATTTTCAGTTGCTCCAAATCCAATACCTGACCCGCGTAACCAGTGCGCGTGAAGTCAAACGTCCCTATTTTTAAGTGTTCCAAATCCAATACCTGTCCCTCGTAACCACTGCGCAGGAAGCCAAAAATCCCGATTTTAAGATTCTCCAAATCCAAGATCTGCCCCGCGTCACCACTGTGTAGTACGCTAGAAGTCCCAATTTTCACACTCTACGTCCAGCACTTCACCCGCGTAAACATGTCGCGGTATGCCAAAAGTCCCGATTTTCAGAGCTCCAAGTCCATGACTTGTCCCACATAACCACTGCACGGTATGCTAAAAGTCTCGATTTTCAGGGGCTCCAAGTCCAATACCTGTTCTGTGTAAACACTGCGCTGGACGCCAAAAGTCCCTATTTCCAGGGGCTCTAAGTCCAATACCTGCACCGCTTAACATCTGCGCAGGGCGCCAACAGTCCCGATTTTCAGGGGCTCCAAGTCCAAGACCTGTCCTGTGTAAACACTGCGGTGCGACTCCAAAATTCCTGATTTTTAGGGATTCCAAATCCTGCTCAACCTAAACACCTCGCGAGATGCCAAAAGTCCAGATTTTCAGACGCTCCAGTACCTGTCTTGTGTAACCACTGCACGGGACACCAAAAGTCTTGATTTTCAGGGCTCCAAATCCAAGACCTGTCCCGCATAATCATTGTGCGGGACGCGGGATAGCCGCCATTTGTCGACCATGCCATTTGTTTGTCTGTATCGGGTAGAACTTAGCAAAGAACCATCTCTGGAAAGAGAACCTATCTATAAAGTAGGGATGCACAACTTGTGACCCGCGGGCTAAAAGTGGCTCGCGATGGGTTAGCGTGTGGCCCGCGAATTCCGTCGATATATAACTGTAATAAATTGCAATTTTTGTCTATGGGTCGCAGGAAAAAGTCGTGAATTTCGTCAATTTGCCACGGGGAAAAAATGAAAATTTCGTCAGTCATTTAAGAATCGCGAATTTTGTCGTTCAGGCGCGGAAAAATTGCAAATTCCGCAGATCGGCCAAGGAAAAATCGCGAGTTTTGTCGATCGAGCTCGGAAAAATCGCGAATTTTGTCAATGATGTGCGGAAAAATTGAAAATTTCATTGAACGGCAGCTGGAAAATCGTGAGTTTCTCAGTTTATTGGGAGAAAAAAAACCGAAATCATTCGATTTGCCTCGGGAAAAAATTGAAAATTTCGTCAGAGTCAGTTAAGAATCGCGAATTTCGTTGATTGGGCTCGGAAAAATCATGAATTTCGTCTATCAGGGGCGGAAAAAACGCACATTTTGTCGATCGGAAATGGAAAAATCGCGAGTTTTGTCGGTGGAGCTCGTTAAAGTCGCGAATTTCGTTGGTCGAGCACAGAAAAATCGTGAATTTTGTCGATAATGCACGGATAAATTGAAAATTTCGTAGACCGGCAGCTGAAAAATCGTGAGTTTCTTAGTTTATTGGGAGAAAAAAACGCGAATTCTGTCAGTTTGCCGCGGGAAAAAATTGCAAATTTCGTCAGAGTCAGTTAATAATCGCGAATTTCGTCGATCAGGGGCGGGAAAATTGCAAATTTCGTCGATCGGGCACGGAAAAATTGCATATTTCGTTGGTCGAGCATTAAAAAATCGCAAATTTTTCAATCAGGCGCGGAAATATCGAAAAATTCGTCCATCGGGAGTGAAAAAAATAGCGAATTCGTCGATCAGGCGCGGAAAAAAGTAAATCCTGTTGATCAGGTGCGGATAAATCGCGAATTTTGTCGATCGACTTCAGAAAAATGGCGAATTTTGTAGATCAGACGCGGAAAAATCGCGAAATTTTTTAATCAGGCGGTGGAAAAATCTCAAATTTCGTTGATTGAATCCTTCTCTTCTCTTCGTTCATAAAGTTTTTTTTTTTCGGCACTAGCCACTTTCATGCATATGTTTGTTTTTTAGCTCTTATAATAAAACAAAATTTACACTCCCGAATAAAGTCAAGGAATATTGTCACTCCTTAAAAACAATCCTTCCTATATCTGCTTTATACAAATGTTACGTACAAGCGTAAACTGTTAATATGTCCTTGCCAACGGAATTGGATATATTGACTGCGTAGGGGAACCTAGAGGGGTGAACCCCCCCCCCCCCCTCTGAAACTATATTTTTTATCTTATTATAGGTCACAGATGACTTCCCTGAAATAGAATTCTCTCAGTGCTACTGATGTGGCCCTCGACAACTCAGACATTTTTGTAAGTGGCGCTTCTCTAAAAAAAGTTGTGCACCTCTACTATAAAGGAAGATTTTTAGTCCCTCTCAAAAACACCCACCTGGGCAAAAAGCTGCCCCAAACAGAATGTAATCGTGGTTTTGTTTCCACAAAATGTTTCTGTTCTTTGTTCAATAAACCCTACGAAAACACAAGCTGTTTACACTTACGTTAAAAAAGTAAAACTTTTATTGTCCCTACGATAGGAAGGAATACTATACAATTTCACTTGGTAAATGGAATTTTGTTTTAGCTCCTAGTGAATTAATTCTTCCACAGGCTTACATGTCAATCCAAGTTTATTTACCAGAGTTAGAGGCAGGGATCGGACAGGCATACGGCACGGCAGACAGACAAACCGAAATCATAAACCCTTTTCAAGTAAAATTCGTATAAAGCACAAAAAAACTTTTCTGCCTTTAGCTGCATATATATAATGTAAAATTATTTAAAATGCAATAAAGAACTTTAAAAATACATTAAAAATCAAATTAAAATCCCAAAAAGTTTTCGGCCAAATTCCCACGTTTATCGTCAGTGGTTATAAAAATGTTATTTCTCTTTTGCGCGCTTATTCGTCAAGGAGAGACCACTGTGATTTCAGGGTGGTATCACTGCAAATAGAAACGTCTTAAGTTAAGGCACATATGTGACTGAAAAGGAATTTCAGACACTTAAGAAGAACCGTGAAAGCTAATTCTCTTTCGGATTTTCTTCTCTTTCTTTCAAACCAATATCCCAGCAACTTCGACGATGGCTTGGCAGCAGTAGGTTCCGTCAAAACGTAAAACAAAATTGTTCGTCAAATCGTATAAAGTCCAATGAATGTTGTTTCAAAATTGAAGAAAAAAAATGTCCTAACAGACAGTTCACATCCCGGCTGTGAGCCCCCAGAATTGTGGGAGGATTATAAGCAGGCACACAAAACTGTGACTTGTTCAAACTGAGAAAACTTTAATTATAACTTTCTTGACTATTGAGTAAAAGTACAAACACTGATTCTTGGTTAAAAATAATATCTACAGTAAAACAATATTTAAAATATAATTAAAGGTTGTTATCGGATCAACAACGATCCTATTCCATCAGGAATAAAAGAAAGGGGCTTCCCCCGATCATCAAAACACCGGTCGGCAGAGACGTCTTTCTCTAGCCAACGCTTAAAATAATCTTCTTTCGTCTTCATCCTTGAGTTTTTGCTGGGCTCACAATTCTTTTCACGGGAATTGAACCTCGACCCCTCAAAGCATCTGGTGTATGGTATTTCTCGCCACCACATATATACTACGATTATGGAAATAATAAACTATTAACTTTATCTCCTTTGAAATCACATTTTACGGTAAGTGGTGGGGGGAGGGGTATGCATGTAAGTAAAAAAAAAAAAAAAAAAAAAAAAAAAAAAAGCTGCCTGGATACATTTTCACTGGCTGTACAAATGCATTTATACCAGATTGTTGGTAGAAATAGTGCTAGTAAGATATTTAAGATATGTGTTTGTATACAACTTTACTTCTTCCAATATTTTGGGATAAGTATGTACTCAAAACCTTTGTATCTCAATTCTTTGCCATTTTCGACAGACGTAAAGTGTAATAATTATAGCATTACTCTCTGATTCTCTGAATGTCTCTGTTCTCAGTACGTCCATCATTCATATACTTAGGGCACGGTCAAGCGGCTGGGGGGTCCAAGGAAGGAAGGTACTACTTCTGTGTAATGAACACGATCCTTTCAAGGTAAATTTTTTTTTCACGGAATAGTCGCTCCTTTTTTTCCTAAATTCTCACATTTCTAATAAGGCACGTGCGCTTCTAACAAGGAGAGGGCCAACCTTGTTCACCACAGATTTTGATTATTTTAATATATGTTGTAGGGTACAGACCCCTTAGTGTCAGGTTCAACGGATTTTATCCCCAACGCTCCTAAGTTCTTCAGAAACCAGGGGGTCTAATAATACTACACAACTTAAATACTTACATTGCAACCGCGATGACAGGTTGGTCGTAGCTCAGTTGGTACGGCGTTCGCTGGGTGATCTGCGGGCCCGGGTTCGGAACCCAAACGCGCTACATTTGTTTTTCTCGTTTTTTGTTTTATAAATATACTTGTAATTATAATTTAATAATTTCAATTACAAATTTTAATATCATACATTAATTATAATGTTAACAAACTTAAATGTATCATTTTTTATTTTTAAACTATTATTTCTCATCCTTTAAAGAGGTTTAAAAAGAAATTGGATCTATTATTGAATGATAAAAATTCCGTAATCGTGAAAAATCTGTTCTGGGGCCATCTAATTATGATAAAATAAAAGACTATTCAAATAAAATAAAAATAAAAACAGAAAGAAGATAAAGGTGAAAGCAAAATAATTGAAAGCGCAAGCATACGTATTATAAATTTAAAAATCTTTAATATGCAAAACATCGGTTGTAATTTAATTCTGATGCTTATCTCTATATAATAAAAAGCAGTGTAACGCATCCGGGGCGAACCCATTAATCTTACCCGTCTCCGATAAATGGAGCCACGTTAGGCTTAATTTTGATATGAGATGTGTATGAGAAAACTTATCTGCCTAAATACAAATCTTTTCTACCTGAAATCCCTTCTGCTCAAAATAATTTTCTATAAAAGATTCAAAACTAACAAAATTTCAATGACTTACGCAGCCATTTCAAAAAACAAACGTAGCGCATTCCGTGCATAAAACGTAAAAAAGAAGCTGTGGTAAAGAGTCATTCTTTTCGTGATTCATTGAAAAAAAATTTAATGAAGATTAAAGGAGACGACATAAATGGTTTCACTTGAAGCTGTCCCACCACTGCTGCGTGACGTCAGCCATGGGTAAACAGGAGAAAAACACCAATAGGGATGAAGAACACTTTAACAATGCTTCCCCTTCGTTCTTTCGGATGGGATTCAACCCGAGATACCTATTTATTAATCAATATACATATAAAAAAATTGGAAGGGGGGGGGGGGGGTAAACGATAAAAATACCATTTCAAAGTGTTATTAAAAAAATAGTATTATTTCAATAGTTGCAGCAAAGTGTTTTAATTACGCAGTTTTATTGCATATTTGTTAAATTTTTGTTTTATTAATAAATCTTAATTTTGTATAGTATATTAGCCGAAAAATCTGGTTTACCCAGAAATATTGTAGATGCTAATTGTGTGTTTATTAGAACGTAAACTAGCCGAACTTTGCTCATCTAAACGCTTCCTTATTGTCAATCATTTTTTATCAGTTTTTCAAATTTTAAGTGAAAACACAATTTTTACCCACCGTCCTAGGACGGGCATTTACACTAGTTTTTAATATAATTATGCTTGTTACTTTAAAAACAGAATAATAGTATTATCGCATTGACTTCCTTTGTTAAAGCAATGCGTAAATGATGTTTCTTTAAAATCACGAATTGGCACAATTGCTCAATATCATTGCATTGATAAAGAATATATGAAATGCATTTTAAAAGTGATTTTAACAGTTTTATGATGTTTTATACAACTATTTAGTTAAAAGTAAAAAATTAAATAGGTTAAAATTATAATTGATATACAATATTATAAATTTTAATTGACAATGAGATTTTTAATTATACTTACAAGTATATTTATAAAACAAAAAATGAGAAAGACAAATGTAGCGCATCCAGGCATGAAACTCGGTCCCGCAGATCAGCCGGCAAACGCCATACCAACTGAGCTACGACCAGCCAATCATTCCTGTTGCAAAGTAAGTATTTAAGTTGTGTACTATAATTAGGCCCCCCGGTTTTTCACGAACTAAGGAGTGCTGGATAAAATCCGTTGAACCTGACACTAAGGGGTCTCTACCCTACAACATATGTTAAAATAATCAAAGTCTGTGATGAACAAGGTTGGCCCTCTCCTTGTAAGTCTCCTTTTCTTTTCTCTTTATCATTACTTCTGAATGATCGCTGTTTTTTTTATAGCATCATTCGTGTTAAAACGTAAACGTTTAACTCATCGCGTAAAATAATTAACCATAGTTAAAAATTTTATATTTGAAGAATTTAATTCATCAAGACTGGAACAAAATCACCTAAGACAGGAAAAAAATGATCTAAGAGTGTGATAAATCATCATCACTAGAAAAGTAAGCATAAATATTAATTTCTAACAATAACTGTACTGGAACATTTATAGGCGTAAAGATTTCAAATTTATTGGTGGAGCTCAGCCAGAAAAGTAGCCAGGAGAGGGGAGATCAGGCGCTCTGCCCTCTCACCGCTTCGAACAAGAAACTAATTTACAGAATCATGGATGCAAAAACAGTAAGAACTGCTAAGACAAAATTGCAAAGAACCGGTGAAGAATTCCGTTTTAGGTTTTCATCTTAGAAGGTAAATTTTCAAGAACTTATGAATTGTTTGCGACTAAGACAGGATTACGTTATACACACAGGTTTTATTTACAGTGGTGAGCCAGATGTAGTATATATAGTAAAAGCTGTGAAAAAGTTGACCAAGAAAAGTTTTATACAGATTCCTGCCTTAGTAGATATAATTGTATATGGTAATCATTCCATCTTGAGTGCGAAAAGTTTCCATTTAAGACAGGATTATGGTATAGTCAGGTTCTGTTTCGACAGGTTTTATTGTACATATAACATAAATAACTGCATATGTGTAAATACAGCAAAAACTGTGAAAACGGAATCTTCCTTAAAGGGAAAAATAGTTTAGTATCACTGAAAAGAATTCCGTAAAATTACACCTGACCTGCTAATACGAAAACCGTAAATTTATCTACCGAAAACATTATACGGTATTATCAGAAATTCCAGTCCCCCCCCCCCCCCCACTACATCAGTTGACACAAAGGAATATAGTCAATCATAAAAAATTATTGGGGGGGGGGGGGGCAGGCTTGGCGCAAATATAAGAAAAACACTATTTCTACGCAGATATTGCATTTGAAATCCTGGAAGTGGTTACAGTAAATTTCAGTGACTTTTGCAGTGCGCAAACGCGCCTGGTTACTGATCGCCCGTCCACAAGTGTCATACAAATATACTACAACCCCCCCCCCCCCAAAAAAAAAGCGAAATCCTGGGTGCGCCACTGGTTTTGTTTTCCATAATCTTTCACTTCAAACTTGTTTATGATTTTTTTTTTTTTTCAACAAAACGGGATGGAATTGAATTTTACTATTGCTATTTTTCTAATTACATCTAGTTCTGCTTTTAGGAGATGGCTTGAACAAACTTCAAATGCTCTTTTTATGTAACAGTTAAATGGTACTAATTTGTAACTTATAGGCGAACTGCAAACAAAAGGGATAGTGCCATATCTGTAATCTTCCTAAAAATGTGCTATCAAGGCTCTGTTTCGTTATATTTCTGATAAGCTGGACATCCAAAAAAGCAAGTTTTCGATCTTGCTCTATTTCTAGTGAATTAAATTTAAACTTTTCAACTATGTTGGAAAGTGTTAAAAATCATTCAAAAATATGGAAATGCAAACGAGATTTTAAAAAAAAATTCTCCCATAAAATAACCTTAGCGAGCAGATATTTACACGTGAGTGAAGTAATCCCGAATAGTAAATAGATGGTTTTTGCTTCATCTAACGATCTACTTTCTGTTTATATCTCTGTTTCATCTGGAAAACTCGTCGCGTCGTATGTCCGACACAGCTGGATACACTGGTAAAACTGTGTTAAAAAGTCAAACCATCGAGACGTTCCCATTCTTTTTAATTTCCTTCATTCATATTTTCTTCAAGCGGTTTGTAGCATACGGTGTTACGATTCATAGGCGATGTTTTAATCTTTATTAGTACCGTATTTTATGGAAGAAACGCCGCGGCGTTTACGAGTTTAAAAGTTAATTTTTTTCCAAGTGCGGCGTTTACGCCATGTGCGGCGTTTACGATTTTTTTAAATACCAACTGAGCTTCCTTAATTTAAAAATTCATAAAAATATTTAAAATGGGATTTAAATATTTTAACCCATTTGTGCCTGAATTTTTGTTTTCTCAAATTTTTTGGTAAAATCACTTTAAAATGTTGCAAAATGAACTGGAAAAATACTAAAAAAAAATGAAGCTTAGTTTTTTTTTATATTTATTTGATAAAATGTAAAAGAACTAAATATGAGTATTTCTAGTAGAATAATATGCATAATTATATATTTTGCCTATATTTATATTTAAAATGTTTTTAAATTGTATATTATGTACTATAATTAGTATTTTAATGAACTACAAAAAATATATATATTTATTTCTTTGCAGAGACTAATAACGTTATAACTATTATTAATAATAAAATAAGAATAATCGTATTACAGACTTAATAACAATTTATTTCACAAATATCTTCGAAAGGAGATTGAATAAATAACTCTCTCCTAAATTTCTAACAAAAATATGTGCCCATTTCTGCCTAGAACCCTATATTTTGTACATTACAAAAATGCATAAAAAATAGGCTTGAACATTTAATTTCGCAATTTAAAAAAATACGTATTTCAAAAAAGTCCACAAGCTAAGATTATAACTTGCGATTTTGGGTCCATGATAGAAAAAATACAAATAAACTTACTTTTTACATTTCGCCCTCTTGAAAAATTAAAAATTTATAAACACCGAAAAAAGCCTTCATTTAAGCAAATAAATATCCACCTTGTGCTGTCATTTCTCGGTTATAGATAAAGACATTTATAAATAATGATTTCATGCAATTTTCATGTTAGAAAGAAGAAGAAAATTATACAAATGCATTAAAATTTGAAACGTCCCAAAAATGGGACGCTAGGCATAAATGGGTTAAATAAAACTTCATACATCTTGAGATATTAAAAACGAGGCATCCTACAATGCTCAGAAAACTTTGATTAAATTTAGGTCAATGTGACGTTGTCGACAAAAGTAGCGTTCCGATGGATGCGGCGATTATGATATTTTTACGATATTTTTAAGTTTATTTAGGCCAATTTGAGGAGTGCAGCGTTTACGACGGGTACGGCGTTTCTTCCATAAAATATGGTATTCATTGATGTTGTAGCGATAGTAAATAGACGTGATTAATCACATCGGTGACCTTCTATGATATGTCTTTTTATATAACTATCCTGAAGATACTGTTATAATCTAAATGGAATATCAAATTAATGAAATTATTAGAACTGCTGATTATTGGAGAAAAATCACTGAGACAGGGCGAAACTAAGGGGGTGGGAGGGGGGGGGGCACAGGAGGCATGTGCCCCGGGCGCCAGAACAAAGGGGTGTGAAATATAGATTTTGTTTGACGATTTTCCCTCACATCTATGTTTAGGAATGTATTGTTAAATTCGTCCTCTCTGGGGTATGCCAAAGCATTGAAGAATCTAAGGATGATGGTATAAGGATCCTGTATAAAGCGGAATTTTTTTCGATTCATTTCGATTCCGTTTTCAAGATTTCAATGAATCAATATCTGACAAAGCAGATTACGTAGTTCAGTATTACATATTTTATGATTACGTATTTTAAATTTTAAAATAAGTCGGCTATTATAAAATTGATAAAATTCTCTTTACAAATATATTCTGCGGAGGAGAGGGAGGAGGGGGGACGGCTAAAATGCATGTTTACCCTGGGTGCAAAAAAGGCTAGTTTAGGCCCTGCACTGAGATAAATTTTAAGGATGTTCTTAAATCCAAAGAAGATATTTTCTGACACATTTTTGAATTCAGTTTTGTTCGGAAACGTATGAAATGGGCGAGTGGCGTATTTCAGAAGTGCACATTCACAGCGCGACCGGAAGAAATACTGTCCTCTGATTGGTTGAACGAATTTCGTTTCTACCGGCAAACGATTGTGTTTTGTTTACGTTTGCGTGATAATGTGATATTGTCGCGACGGAAAATAATGGGGGTAGTTGCTTATTTCTCTTTTTAAGAGAAAGGCCATTTTTCTGCAACAGACAGATAATAGTAAACTACATTTAATGTATTAAATTATTCTATCTCCATCAAGTATTTCATTTCCTGAAATCATGTTAATCTGGTACAATTATATTTAAAAATGTTATTTAAAGTGAAAGGTTTAATGTAGAGGCTTAAATTTAAACTTAAAAAAAATGTTCAGAATGTTATGAGATGTAATGCCTCATTGCTTATAGATGACATAAAAGCAATCATAGAATGTAAACAACTAATTTCTCAGTACAAACTAAACACATAAAAAGGTTTTAAATTTCATACCTTAATTTAAAAAAAAAAAAAAACTAGCATGTCATTAGTTAAGATATTACTCAATAGATGGCAAAACTGCTAAAGAAAGTAAACTACACTGTAAAAAAACCACTGTAAATTTGCCAGCTCAAACTCGATCACAGTTGAATGTACTGTATCTTCTTTGGTTTCCTGACTATTTAAACATGAAAAATACAGTAGTTGCGTAAAATTAACAGTACAATGTAATGGCAATTTGGACGCATTTGGACGACAGCACAAACTACTGGCGTCCAAATTGCAAGTACATTGTGCTGTTAATTTTAAGCAACTACTGTATTTTCAATGTTTAAATAGTCAGGAAACCAAAGAAAGATACAGTACATTCAACTGTGATCGAGTTTGTGCGCGTGATGAACAGTACTTTGTACTGTAAAAATGTCGTTTTTTTTACAGTGTAGTAACTAATAAAATAAGTGACATTCAATAAAAAGTACAGTAAAGCCTCGATTATCCGCGAGCGGATGATCCGCGGAGCGAAATTATTTTTTTTAATTCAAGTCAATAGCAAGGAAAATACAATAAGCCTTACTAATAAATATAAACAGAAAAATTCATGTATTCGAAAGTAATAGAGGAATATTTCTAAATTTGATTGCCATGTTTGAAATATCAGATATAAAGTCTGTATATCTTTTCTTGATTTTATTAAACAAACATAAACACATCAATTAAAATATTTAACAATAATATAAGACTATTATGATAAATTCAGGGAGAGCACATCAAGAATAACTTCATTTTCGAGATAAAAATTATTCCATACTAAAAGAAAAACAATGGTTTACAATTTAGAATAAAGAAAAGGTGTTTCCAAAGCAAGAAGCAAAAACAAGTGACTGATTTTTTTTTTAAAGGTGTAACTCGGCTCTTTTTGTACAGTATGTATGGCATTGTTTCTTGTTTACTGTTCTTTATTTTAGTGATTTAGACGTAAAGCATAGGCTTCTGATGTACTGTGCATATGTATTTTAAACGTTTTATTATATTTTTTGTACACTAAAACATAGTTTTTATGTTGAATTTTCTTTTTTTTTTTTCCTGTTTGCACCCCCATTTTCAGTCTTTTTTGGGTTATCCGCGGTGCTTTTGCCACCCAATTCCTCGGATAATCGGGGCTGTACTGTAAGTGAAATCAATTTGAATAAGAGCTAAGAAAATGGAAAGAATTCCTTAACTTATGGTGTGAACAATACATGAGAGAATGGAAGCGTTTTTTATTTATTTATTTATTTATTTTTTAAGAGAATATTTTGAGATTAAAAGCAGCATTGTTTATGTATGACATGCAATTTCTTATATGTGGCATGTAAATAACTAATTTCTGCCGCAAATTAAACACATTAAAAATATATTAAAATGTATATTTTAATTTTTAAAAACTAGTGCGCTATTAGTTAATATATTTCTCAATAGATGGCAAAAATGCTATATGAAAGTAAACTTACTAATAAAATAAGTGACATTCAGCAAAAAGTAAGTGAAATCAATTTTAATAAGAACTAAAAAAAAGGAAGAATGCCTTAACTTATGGTGTGGTGAATGTCACATGATAATAAGTAATGGAAGTAATTTTTTTTTAAGCTAAAGCAATGTTTTTTTTTTCTTTTTTTTAAGGATAGATAAAGTTAAATTACTTTTATTATACTAAACAATTCTATCTTCATCAAGAATTTTATTTGTCAAAATCACATGTTACAGCAATACAATTATGTTTAAAAAAGTCATTTAAACAGATAATTTTAATTTTAAACTATTAAAAACGATCCTGAGATTAAAAGTAGCATTGCTTATCGGCGACATGCAATTGGCACGGAATTATTAAAGATGACATGTAATTGCATGTAAATAGATAATTGCTGACTACAATTAAAATGTATACCTTAATTAGAGAAAACTATCTTATCGTAGCTATCTTTTTTGGCGTGTTTTTAGATCAAATAGCCGCATATTTATAGGCGGCAGAACTGCTCTGTGAAAGTAAACAAACATTTGACGGTAGTGACGAAATTCATTCAACCAATCAGAGGAAAATATTTCTTCCAGTCGCGCTGTGAATGTGCACTTCTGAAATACGCGGTCGTGTGTTATATTATTCAGAAACTATATAATTGAATTGCGTTTTTAATTTTTTAGTAAAGTCAAAAGATATTTAAGAAAATACTGTCCAATTTGACTTTTTGAATCGAATTTCCGGACGCGACAGTGTTGGAAAGGCGAAAAAGCGGTCGTTACGTGATATAAGAATCGCTTATAACCCAATAACTAGTTTATTTATCAAAAAATGGAAAACATCATTCGATTTCAAATAACTTCAATAGTCAACCCTGCTAATTTTATGCCTTTACGTTGAAAAATGTGTCAAAGTATCGCGTTTCTTGTGAGGAGGGAATTTGAGAAGCTCATTAAGGGTGTTCTCAAATCTAAAGGGCCAACTTTCTGACATAAGTTTTAATTTATTTTTGTTCGAAAATGCATGAAACTAGTTGGTGTTGTTGTTCAGAAACTATGTCAGGGTTGGCGAACCTATGGTACGCGTGCCCCTTTTGGCACGCGAAAGAATAATTTTGGCACGACATTGCTTGTGGACCTAAATCAAAATAAAGTGAGATTACACAAAATCGCGACTGGTCTTTTCTAAATTCGATTAAATGAAAATTGAAAAAAAAAAAAATATATATATATATATATAACTGCCGCATATTATAGTATAATCTAATTAATTATGGTCTCAAAATTTTTCTAAACAAAGACGATATTTCAAAACTATCGGCAATAAATGGTTACTAGACATTACTAAATTCCGATGGTAAAGTTATGGTAACTTTGGAATTTATTTCAGAGCTATTCAAAGAAACTGACGTTTTTCCTTTTAATAGTTTTTCTGCCTATCTATGCTTTCGAATCACTGTTTTCACAAATGAATAGTATCAAAACTCAAACTGAAGCACTTATTAGATAAATCCGGTTTGCATTAAAATTAACTCGACATTAAGATGTAGCAACAGAAATCAAATGAAGTCGCATTACTTTTATTTTTTAATTAATTTCTAAAATATATTTATTTCCATAATTATTTTAGTGTATAATACCTACATGTATGTTCCTCCTATTTTTTAAATCATAATAGGAAATTTGAAGTTATTTTAAGTCATTATTTTTCAACCTACTAAATTTGTTTTTTAGTTGGCACATCATGGTCAAGTAATATATTTTTTGATCAAACCTGGCACTCGGCAGATAAAAGGTTCGCCAACCCTGAACTATGTCATTGAGCTGTTTTTTCCATTTATTTGCAAACGCAACAGATCTTTCAGAAAAGAGTGTCAACGTGGGCGTTTTGTACCGAATTTCCGCGCGAGGGGAGAAAGAGCACTCAAGAGCGGGCGAAAAAAGTGTTTGTCACGTGATCGAAATCGTTTATAACTCAATAGGTAATGGATGGATTAAAAAATGGAAAAAACAGTTCAATTCCAAATCGCTCCCATGGCCAGACTTTCCAATTTTATATCTTTCCGTTAAGGCTGTTCTCAACTGCTCTGCTCAACAAGCGCAAAACATTTTGACACATTTACAAATTCATTTTTTAACGGAAATATATAAAACTGGAAGGTCTGACCATGGAAGCGATTTGAAATCGAACTGTGCTTTCCATTTTTTGATAAATAAATTACCTATCGAGTTAGAGGCGATTTCATCACGTGACAAGTCATTTTTCTTCCCTTACTGACTGGGTTTTCTTCTTTCGTTCGAAAGTTCGGTTCAAAATGCCCACTTTGACAGTATTTTCTAAAAGATCTATTGCGTTTACAAGAAAACGGAAAAAACAGCTCGATGACATAGTTTCTGAATAACAGCACCATCTACTTTCATGCGTTTCCGAACAAAAATGAATTAAAACTTATGTAAGAAAGTTTACCCTTTGGATTTGAGAACAGCCTTAAAAAATGAATTTGTAAATAACGTTATGCAGCTTGTAGAGCAGAGCAGTTGAGAACACAGCCTTAAGGCTGTTCTCAAATCAAAAAGGGCAACTTCTTGACCTATCCTTTCCTTTAATTTATCTTTGATCGAAAATGCATGAAACTAGCTGGTGTTGTTGTTCAGAAACTATGTTATCGAGCTGTTTTTTCCGGTTTTTTTTGCAAACCTAATAGATCTTTCAGAAAATAGTGTCAAAATGGACATTTTGAACCGAATTTCCGCGCGAAAGTAGTTAAATCACTCAAGAGCGGGCGAAAAACAGGTTTGTCACGTGATCGAAATTGCTTATAACTCAATAGGTAATTGATGGATGAAAAAAATGGAAAAAACAGTTCAATTCCAAATCGCTTCTATGGCCAGGCTTTCCAATTTTATATCTTTCCGAGTAGTAGGAAAACAAGAGTACGGGGACAGCCGCAAGGGGGACCGTCCCTCCTCCCGTCCCCCCTTTTGTCCCGCATCCCCTTCGACACCGCCTCTGGTACCCCCTCCGCCACCACAGCACTGCCCCCTAGCGGGAAAAATGGCGTTTTTAGGGTATTTTTCTGCTCTTATATGAGGGGTGAATGTTAGATCGTCTAGATTATCATACTATAACATGAAGATTAAATTTACACTCGAATTTTGAACAACCCTTACCTTAATGAGTATTATTAATTAAGCAAAACAATGGAAAATATAAATTTTTTAGGAAAAAAGATGATTTCTGTAGATTTTATTCAACTGCAAGATCAGAATATCAACTTAAATGGAGAAAGGTAATATATATTTGAATTTTGAACAATCTTTACCTTAATGAGTATTATTAATTAAGCAAAACAGTGGAAAATATCAATTTCTTAGGAAGAAAGCTGATTTCTCTAGATTTTATTCAACTACAAGATCAGAATATCAACTTAAATGGAGATAGTTAAACATATATTTGAATATTGAACAATCTTTACCTTAATGAGTATTATTAATTAAGCAAAACAGTGGAAAATATGAATTTCTTAGGAAAAAAATCTGATTTCTACAGATTTTATTCAATTACAAGATTAGAATATCAACTTAAATGGGAAAAGTTAAACATTATTTGAATTTTCAATGATTAACATCTTAATGAGTATTATTAATTAAACAAAACAATGGGAAATAACAATTTTTAAGGAAAAATGGTGATATCTGTAGATTTTTTCTTTCAACTATAAGACTATTTCAACTATAATATTATAATGGTTGCCAACCATTATACGCTATATTTAAAATACCATTTTTTTAAAACTTTTTTGTAACTTTTTTTGTACATTTTTTTTCTCAAACATTTTGCAATTTTTTTTTTAGCAATTTTTTTGTAATTTTTTAAAATTATTTTTTTATGTTGTAAATTTTTTTTCACATTTGTAAAAAAAAAAAAAAAAAAAAAAAAAAAAAAAAAAAAAAAAAAAAAAAAAAAAAAATTGTTTTGTAAAAAAAAATTTTTTCACTTTTGAAAAAAAAATTGTAAAAATATTTTTTTTAGTTTTGAAAAAAAAAAATCTAGTTGTAATTTTTTTTCACTTTTCTAAAAAATCACATTTGGAAAAAAAAAAAAAAAACTAATATTATATTAAATTATACTAAAACTGTAATTATTATTATTTTTTTTTTTTTTTTTTTTTTACATTTGGGATTTTTTTTTTTTTTTTTTTTTTTTTTTTTACTTTTGAATTTTTTTTTTTTTTTTTGTAAGTATATCTAGAAAACTTTGAAATTATTTTGTAAACTTGTATATTTTTCTTTCATCTGTTAATTTTTGTCTCTTCTTATGAATTTTTTTAAGATGAGAAAGCGTTTTTTCGTTTAAAATGTTAGGAGATATATTCCAATAATGAAAGAGGCTTTAGAAAAATAAACATGTCGATATGCGTAGATAAAAGAATGTTTATTATAACAATTTAGGGAATACATTGTGAATAATATTCACATTCATGGTAGTTATGAGAATCATGGGTAACAAAAATTTCTTTACATCCAGTGTGTTTGCCTTCGAAATTTTAATTTTGGGATATTGCGGTAACTTTTATGCAAATAAGTTGGGTACATAGCCTAAATCTCTTCCTTGATTGTTAAATTATTCAAACGTCTGGTTATTTCTTGAATATCTTCACAAAGTTTACGTACAACTGGTGATAGACTATATGATGCAGTATGCATTTTTGATTCATATTTTCTTGAAAACGGCTTTTGGCAATCTTCACAAGTATAGGGTTTTTCATGTGTATGGATCTGTGTATGTTCTTGTAAATTCCATTTACTTCAAAATTGTTTGTAGCAAATAGAATACGTCTGTAAGAGAAATAAATGTAAACAATTAGAATTCTCTTCAATGATATAAGTAGATGAAAAGTGGGGCTCCGACCTCAGGAGGAGGTGTTGAGGTGCACGAGAGGAGGTGCATGTGCAGGTGCAGGTGCAGCACCTCTCGTGCTGCACCTCCCGTGCTCCTCCTCTCGTGCTCCTCCTCCTCTCGCGACTCTACTCTTGGAGGAGGGGTTAATGCGATAAGGATTTTTTTTAGATAAAAGCGGGAATTTTCGGGAGATTGATTTTTTGCTGTGTTATAGTACGAGGGTTATTTTTTTCGGTTACATAATTTTCGGGCGTTATTATTTTGAGTGTAGTATAGTATGAGGTTTAAATGAATAATTAATTAAAAAGTAATTAAAAATAATGAATGAAAAATATTAATTTAGAAATTTTAATGAGGGGACTTAGAATTTTTGAGTTTGAAATTTATTTTTATTCAGTTATAGTACGAGGGGGTATTTTTTTTACTGTCGGTTTACTAATTAGTAATTAAAAATAGCAATTAAAAATTTAATGAGAAAATATTTAATGAAGCGACTTAGAATTTTTCGAGCAATTTCATTTGTTAATTAAAGTATAGTATGATGTATAGTATAGTATGAATTAGTAAAAATGGAAATTAATTGAAAATATCAATTCATTAAAAAAGTAATTAAAAATAATTAATGAGAAAAATTAATTTAAAAATTTTAATGAGGAGACATAGAATTTTAGCGTCTAGTTACTAGTAGATAATAATTGGGGCTTCTGCGCCAGCGGTGGGAGCGGTGTGACCTTGAATGACCTCTGCGTGTCCTCTGCATGCTGTTTGAAGGTTATGCGGCGTAGGTGAAGGTTATACTCTGGGAGGCGGGGTCAAGGTGATGCGTCATCTTATAGTATGAGGGGTAATTTTGAGTTTGATTTTTTTTTTTAATGATAATTAATTTTAATTGGGGGACTTTAACTTTTTTCGGGGTAATTTTTGAAGATAGAAATTTTTGTGAGATTGATTTTTTTTTCTGACCGTACTACAGTACGAGGGGTTATTTTAAGTTTGATTTTTTTTTTTTTAATGATAATTAATTTTAATTGGAGGACTTTAACTTTTTTCGGGGTTATTTTTGAAGATAGAAATTTTTGGGAGATTGATTTTTTTCCTTCCCGTACTACAGTACGAGGGGTTATTTTAAGTTTAATTATTTTACTAATGATAATTAATTTTAATTGGAGGACTTTAACCTTTTTCGGGGTAATTTTTGAAGATAGAAATTTTTGTGAGACTGATTTTTTTTCTTACCGTACTACAGTATGAGGGGTAATTTTAAGTTTTTTTTTTTTTTACTAATGATAATTAAGAAATTTTAATTGGGGGACTTTAACTTTTTTCAGGGTAATTTTTGAAGATTGAAATTTTTAGAGATTCATTTTTTTTCTCACCGTACTACAGTACTTAGGGATAATTTTACATTTGAAAAATACATTAACGATAATTAAGAAATTTTAATTGGGGGACTTAAACTGTTTTGGAGTAATTTTTTGAAATTTTTGGGACAATGCTTTTTTTTTTTTTTTTCGTCGTACGAGGGGTTATTTTAAGTTGGATATTTTTTCATTAATGATAATTAAGAAATTTTAATTGGGGGACTTTAACTTTTTTGGGAGTATTTTTGAGATAGAATTTTTTGGGAGATAGATTTTTCTTTTCGTCGTACTCCAGTACGAGGGGTTATTTGTACTTTTAAAAATTAATTTAGAAGTTTTAATTGGGAGACTTTATCTTTTTACGCAAATTTTTAGATAAAAATGGAATTTTCAACATAAATTGGATGAGAGGACTTTACGCGATTCAATTTAGTGACGTATGCGCTTGACTATTGAGTATTAATTAAAATTTTGAATGAGGTCACATGTGAATTTTGTTATTTAGTGTTAGAATTTTTGTCTGCAAATTTTAAAATAGTACTGCCCCCACCAGTGGCTGAGAGGTTATGCTCACGAAGCTAATAGACCTGAAGTATTGGGTTCGATCCCATTCGCGCCCGTCGGCCTAATCGTTCGGAGTTTTGTTTGAGCCATGAATTTGCATGCGTAAATATGGGTTAGGTTACCTTACAAAGACCTTCACGAAGGACACTCCCCCCTATATCCCTAGTGTAGATAATCAATCGCGCCCGGCGGCCTAATCGTTCGGAGTTTTGTTTGAGTTATGGATTTGCATGCGTAAATTTGGGTTAGGTTCCCTTAGAAAGACCCACACGAAGGGCACTCCCCCCTCGGGCTTAGTGTAGATAATCGGACATCAAAATTAACCCACCTTTTTAATAGTACTAGTAAACTTTAGAATTTTTTTTTTCTGAATACGTGTTAGATGAGTAGATATTTTTTCTCGGTTTTATACAAAAATAGAAATTGGTAAGATATTTTTGAGGATATCGGTTTTTGGCTTGTTATGCAATGTTTAGGTATGTATTGTTTAATCTATATGAAAATTTATTTTGAAAAAAAAAAAAAAACATGAAATGGTATTCATAAAGATATTAGGAAATTTTCCCCCTACCCCTAAATGAATTTATATTTGTGAAATATAGGGTTACCTATTTAATGGCGTGTTTGAATTTAGAATCACCAATATACCTTAACCCGAAATTTTATTGAGGCATGTTTTCTATTTTTAAACAGTGCCATTATAAATTATCTAGATCTATTTTTAAAAACTAGAAAATCGATTTTTAAACGAAGCGCTTTTTAAACATATATAATTTTTGAACGTTTCTATCGAAACACTTTGAATTTTTAATAAGATTTTGGGAAAAAACGCATTTTTTACAAATTTTCGCTAATATTACACTGTTTTGAATAAAACTTTTAAATACATAAATTTACCAAAAATTTAACACACTTACTTTACTTAAAATGACTTTCAGAGCCTAAAAAAACGCGTGTTTCTGCAGGAAAATGTCTACTATACTAAACCGTGGTCATCGTGCGTTATCTTTGGGAACACTCAGAAGTGAATCACTTTATCTAGATAAGGGGTTTTCCTTTTTATCGTGATAGGATTTTAGATTTTAATTTCGATTGACTAATGGTGGGGTACAAATTAAGATTTTAAAATAATTAATTTAAGATTTTTATTATCTCACTGATAGCGAATTTAATGAATGAATAATTAATATTACGTCACACAAAACGAATTTTTTGAATAATTTAGATTGCGTCGCAATTTTTAAATGATTTTATTAATATAGAATTTATATCCAATTGGGGGGTCATTTTTTTTTATCGATTTATTTAAAATAAAATTGGAATATTTATTAGCAATTTAATGCATGTGTTACATTTTTTTTTTTTTTTTGATTTAACTATTATAAAATTAGACCTTTTAAAATGGATACTTTTTTAATTGATTCATTAACCGTGAGAATACTTCAAACATGTCATTGATGAGTCATCACACATAAGTAAATTTTCACTCGTAAACATGAAAGTTTTAATAAATATATTGAGGTTTTTGAAAAGTGACACTCATTTTGTGCAGTGGACTTTGAATTTTTAGTCTAGTTCTAATTTCGATCTAGTTCAAATTTTGCTAAGTTAACACGTTACGAAATATAGGGGAGCTTTATACTATGCATTAATATAACTATGATTTTTGCTTAATTTTTTACAAGGATAAAATTTTTATCATCGGAAAAACACATCTTTAAGAGATTTAAAATAAATATTTGTAAATATATATATAATTTAATATCATTAAATATTTAGTATCTTCACACATAATTAACACATGTTAATTAAGTACGATTAAATTTAAAAGAAATCATAATTTTCATTAAATTTAAAAGAAATTGTACATTTAACTTTTAATCTAGCAAATATTAAAACATGAAAGAAATGATTGCGCTTTTAGAGCATATAACTTTAATCATAAAAATTTGAATACTTATCACTTTTAAATGAAAATGATAAACCTTTATTTAAAATTTTTCAGTTTATAATTAGAGACATACAATTAACTAGAAACTTAAGTATAAAAACAGAAATGAATATCTAGCAATAAGGTTAACATTTTTAATAAAAAATTAATATTTTAGGTTAATTTTAAACGTGCTAGTATTTTTAGACTAGCGAAATATCCCTTTTTTTAGAAAATACTTTTCTGGTTTAATTTTCATTTATTTTTTAAATATAACTTTTAAAAAATATTCTCAACTGTAAAAACTAGGGATTTGCTTTTGACAATTTTATTTGAATTTAAGATTTGTTTCACATTTAGAAGTATATCTTATCAAAATAAATTCGAAATATTTAGATTTGTTTATTATTAATAATTTGAAAAATAAAACATTTAAAAGTAAATTCACTTACTTTTGTTTATGTTTCATAAAAATCCAAAAGGGTTGAAAAAGAGTAGCAACACTTCACATAACTTTTGGGATACTAAATGGAGTAAATTTTGAACATCAATATCTTATCTGTTTGGGTATTTCCATGAATACATGATTCATGAGATAAGCAGAATGTCATGTTCAAATATGAATCTAAGAACAGTGTTAATGAATTTACTTTATTCATATCGTATATACTTTAGCTATAATTAATATAATGTGTAATTAATAAGGGATTTAATTAATATGATGCGTTTTTAAATAAAATCTAAATATAATTGTATCTTTTTCAGTCTTATTTAATAGAAGAGGAATGCTTTTCAAATTTATTAAGAAACATGTAAGTTATTATTAGCTTGGAAATTGCAACTGAATTAAAAATTGACTTTTAACATAGAATTAGTCTTTTGCTAAATTTTCAATGAAAATATTTCTCACTTAAAAGTTTACTTCTCACATTAAAAAAGTCATATACTTGGAATTTTTACCGGGAAAATTTTCTCACATGGAAAAAGGCTTTAGTGATTGTATTAGAATAAAAACTTATCATATTAAAATTTTTAATAAGTAAATTATTATTATTAAATCTATGTCACCCACCACTCACTTTATTTACAAATAAATATTTTTCACTTTTTAATGGAAACAAAAATGGTAGGTAAAGCTTTCGTTTAATATTTTTAAATTAATATGAGTCTTTTTTTTTTCAGTGCGACTCCTTCAAATTTAAAACCTTTTGAGAGCTTTTATAGGGAGAACGTAAACAAATCGAAGTCTCCCATTTCACCAATAAAGGATTTGTACTAAATACACTACAGACATTCTTGTTTTAACATGATTTGAAAAATTTTAATTCAAGTTCTTTTGAAAACTTTACTTATTTCATAGGGAGAGAAAAAAAAAAACCATGCATTTATAAATTTTTAGTTTCACATTTCAACAATAAAGGATTTATACTAAGTACACTACAAACTTATTTATAAAAAGGAAAGACATAACCTTATTTCACTTTTTCGTTAAGCATATTTTTAATTCACAAGCAGGCTTCACACATATTACTTAGCACACAAGTTACTTCAGCGAGAAATCCCTTTTCCTTATCTAAATGATTCATAGGGATTCATACCTCCCTCACGAATACGTTATACAAACGATGTATTAGTTTAATGAATATAAATTTTAACTGAATCCTTTAAACTTTATTTGATAACATTCGATCATTTTTATATTTCAAAACGAAGAAAAATTATTGAATATCACCCTAACAAGCATATACTTTTACACTAACATGTTATAAAAACACTTCTCAATATTCAAATTTTATGATATTTCGACATCTCTCGCCAAGCTTTTTAAGAATGAAAGACTATTTCGTTAAAATATTTAGCTTTTTGTATACAATTTTAGCAATAAATACATAATGCACTCAACTTTACTTTGTCATTAAACATTAAATTAATCCATAGCATACCAATTCAAACGTAGGATTTTTTTATTTAGGGTAGATAAGTATACGTGTATATATATATACATGCGCATATATGTGTGTGCATTTGTCAATGGGGGAAAAATTTAAAAGGTATACACATTGAAAGTTAATAAAATTATTTTAAAAAATTATATAAATATTTCAAGACAGTATTAAAGATTTGAACAACTGATAAAAATGCTTTGAAAAACATTTAAAATTATTTAAAATGTTTCTTTCATATTTTAAAGTCAACAAATTTTAATACATAGCTATGTACATACAGGCATTTGAGCTATATACATACATGCATTTGACCTATGTTAACAGAACAAATGTTTTAAATATTTCGATGCTATTTCCAAGTTACTCAATTTATACTTTTTGAATATGCTTATACATATATTTAAAAATTTTAATGTTTTCTGTTAAAACTGACTAGTTATTTATCCTAGCATTATCCTAGTTATTTATCCTACATTTATTAACACAATAAACCAACTGCTTTTAAAAAGACTGTGTGATTATCAAAACAACCCAAATCCTTTTATCTGCACATGCGCAAACATTTTAATAAACTAGAGGTCACATTTTTAATCGAATAAAATAATGACTAATCAAATAGGTTATATCCTAACTTAAATGATACCTTTTTTGTGATATTGCTAAACATGCTACTACAATGTCTAATCAAATAGGTTCTGTACTAACGTTAATTATACCTTTTATGTGGCATTACTAAACTAGCTAACATGACATTATTAAACTAACTTGTAAAAATAACATGATAACCTGTTTTCACTAGACAAACTTAATAATTTTCGATGCTTTTGTTTGACAATCAACAAAGTTTTATGAAATATATTCAAAAAGTTTGCTGCGATTAAAAAACATGCTTATAACTTAGATAGTTTTCACTCTTTATATTTCAAAACATGCATGTTATTACAAAACACAAGATATTGTTTAAATTTGAATTAAATAATCACTATTTTCCCCAAGTTTGCAATATTTTTATGCTAACTACGGTTAGTAGTATTTAGACTTAAAAATATCTTTATAGATTAAACATGAAAATTAATGTGTAAAAAAAACCTTTGACTATTTTTAGTTAAACTTCGTGTCATGAAATATAACCGCAAAGCTTAAAATTATACTTTGCAGTTTTCTAACTATTAAAAATTAATGTTTTAAAATTTGAAAAATTATTAAATACTATTTCATTATAATTTTAAAATTCATTTTTTTATAAAAACACACAAAATAATAATACTTATCTAATATGGCAGCTAGCAGTCTTAAGCACGACCTTCTATTACAAAAACTAAAAACGAAATGAATAATTCTAAGTCCACTTATCAGCTAATCTTATCACCTGATTAGATCTAGTCACGTGATATCCTACTACGTCATCAGTGTTATCATACACCACGTGACAGGGTTTCCCCATCACGTGATAACCCCTACGTCATCAGTGATGTCATATATCACGTGACTAGATCTAATCAGGTGATAAGATTAGCTGATAAGTGGACTTAGAATTATTCATTTCGTTTTTAGTTTTTGTAATAGAAGGTCGTGCTTAAGACTGCTAGCTGCCATATTAGATAAGTATTATTATTTTGTGTGTTTTTATAAAAAAATGAATTTTAAAATTATAATGAAATAGTATTTAATAATTTTTCAAATTTTAAAACATTAATTTTTAATAGTTAGAAAACTGCAAAGTATAATTTTAAGCTTTGCGGTTATATTTCATGACACGAAGTTTAACTAAAAATAGTCAAAGGTTTTTTTTACACATTAATTTTCATGTTTAATCTATAAAGATATTTTTAAGTCTAAATACTACTAACCGTAGTTAGCATAAAAATATTGCAAACTTGGGGAAAATAGTGATTATTTAATTCAAATTTAAACAATATCTTGTGTTTTGTAATAACATGCATGTTTTGAAATATAAAGAGTGAAAACTATCTAAGTTATAAGCATGTTTTTTAATCGCAGCAAACTTTTTGAATATATTTCATAAAACTTTGTTGATTGTCAAACAAAAGCATCGAAAATTATTAAGTTTGTCTAGTGAAAACAGGTTATCATGTTATTTTTACAAGTTAGTTTAATAATGTCATGTTAGCTAGTTTAGTAATGCCACATAAAAGGTATAATTAACGTTAGTACAGAACCTATTTGATTAGACATTGTAGTAGCATGTTTAGCAATATCACAAAAAAGGTATCATTTAAGTTAGGATATAACCTATTTGATTAGTCATTATTTTATTCGATTAAAAATGTGACCTCTAGTTTATTAAAATGTTTGCGCATGTGCAGATAAAAGGATTTGGGTTGTTTTGATAATCACACAGTCTTTTTAAAAGCAGTTGGTTTATTGTGTTAATAAATGTAGGATAAATAACTAGGATAATGCTAGGATAAATAACTAGTCAGTTTTAACAGAAAACATTAAAATTTTTAAATATATGTATAAGCATATTCAAAAAGTATAAATTGAGTAACTTGGAAATAGCATCGAAATATTTAAAACATTTGTTCTGTTAACATAGGTCAAATGCATGTATGTATATAGCTCAAATGCCTGTATGTACATAGCTATGTATTAAAATTTGTTGACTTTAAAATATGAAAGAAACATTTTAAATAATTTTAAATGTTTTTCAAAGCATTTTTATCAGTTGTTCAAATCTTTAATACTGTCTTGAAATATTTATATAATTTTTTAAAATAATTTTATTAACTTTCAATGTGTATACCTTTTAAATTTTTCCCCCATTGACAAATGCACACACATATATGCGCATGTATATATATATATACACGTATACTTATCTACCCTAAATAAAAAAATCCTACGTTTGAATTGGTATGCTATGGATTAATTTAATGTTTAATGACAAAGTAAAGTTGAGTGCATTATGTATTTATTGCTAAAATTGTATACAAAAAGCTAAATATTTTAACGAAATAGTCTTTCATTCTTAAAAAGCTTGGCGAGAGATGTCGAAATATCATAAAATTTGAATATTGAGAAGTGTTTTTATAACATGTTAGTGTAAAAGTATATGCTTGTTAGGGTGATATTCAATAATTTTTCTTCGTTTTGAAATATAAAAATGATCGAATGTTATCAAATAAAGTTTAAAGGATTCAGTTAAAATTTATATTCATTAAACTAATACATCGTTTGTATAACGTATTCGTGAGGGAGGTATGAATCCCTATGAATCATTTAGATAAGGAAAAGGGATTTCTCGCTGAAGTAACTTGTGTGCTAAGTAATATGTGTGAAGCCTGCTTGTGAATTAAAAATATGCTTAACGAAAAAGTGAAATAAGGTTATGTCTTTCCTTTTTATAAATAAGTTTGTAGTGTACTTAGTATAAATCCTTTATTGTTGAAATGTGAAACTAAAAATTTATAAATGCATGGTTTTTTTTTTTCTCTCCCTATGAAATAAGTAAAGTTTTCAAAAGAACTTGAATTAAAATTTTTCAAATCATGTTAAAACAAGAATGTCTGTAGTGTATTTAGTACAAATCCTTTATTGGTGAAATGGGAGACTTCGATTTGTTTACGTTCTCCCTATAAAAGCTCTCAAAAGGTTTTAAATTTGAAGGAGTCGCACTGAAAAAAAAAGACTCATATTAATTTAAAAATATTAAACGAAAGCTTTACCTACCATTTTTGTTTCCATTAAAAAGTGAAAAATATTTATTTGTAAATAAAGTGAGTGGTGGGTGACATAGATTTAATAATAATAATTTACTTATTAAAAATTTTAATATGATAAGTTTTTATTCTAATACAATCACTAAAGCCTTTTTCCATGTGAGAAAATTTTCCCGGTAAAAATTCCAAGTATATGACTTTTTTAATGTGAGAAGTAAACTTTTAAGTGAGAAATATTTTCATTGAAAATTTAGCAAAAGACTAATTCTATGTTAAAAGTCAATTTTTAATTCAGTTGCAATTTCCAAGCTAATAATAACTTACATGTTTCTTAATAAATTTGAAAAGCATTCCTCTTCTATTAAATAAGACTGAAAAAGATACAATTATATTTAGATTTTATTTAAAAACGCATCATATTAATTAAATCCCTTATTAATTACACATTATATTAATTATAGCTAAAGTATATACGATATGAATAAAGTAAATTCATTAACACTGTTCTTAGATTCATATTTGAACATGACATTCTGCTTATCTCATGAATCATGTATTCATGGAAATACCCAAACAGATAAGATATTGATGTTCAAAATTTACTCCATTTAGTATCCCAAAAGTTATGTGAAGTGTTGCTACTCTTTTTCAACCCTTTTGGATTTTTATGAAACATAAACAAAAGTAAGTGAATTTACTTTTAAATGTTTTATTTTTCAAATTATTAATAATAAACAAATCTAAATATTTCGAATTTATTTTGATAAGATATACTTCTAAATGTGAAACAAATCTTAAATTCAAATAAAATTGTCAAAAGCAAATCCCTAGTTTTTACAGTTGAGAATATTTTTTAAAAGTTATATTTAAAAAATAAATGAAAATTAAACCAGAAAAGTATTTTCTAAAAAAAGGGATATTTCGCTAGTCTAAAAATACTAGCACGTTTAAAATTAACCTAAAATATTAATTTTTTATTAAAAATGTTAACCTTATTGCTAGATATTCATTTCTGTTTTTATACTTAAGTTTCTAGTTAATTGTATGTCTCTAATTATAAACTGAAAAATTTTAAATAAAGGTTTATCATTTTCATTTAAAAGTGATAAGTATTCAAATTTTTATGATTAAAGTTATATGCTCTAAAAGCGCAATCATTTCTTTCATGTTTTAATATTTGCTAGATTAAAAGTTAAATGTACAATTTCTTTTAAATTTAATGAAAATTATGATTTCTTTTAAATTTAATCGTACTTAATTAACATGTGTTAATTATGTGTGAAGATACTAAATATTTAATGATATTAAATTATATATATATTTACAAATATTTATTTTAAATCTCTTAAAGATGTGTTTTTCCGATGATAAAAATTTTATCCTTGTAAAAAATTAAGCAAAAATCATAGTTATATTAATGCATAGTATAAAGCTCCCCTATATTTCGTAACGTGTTAACTTAGCAAAATTTGAACTAGATCGAAATTAGAACTAGACTAAAAATTCAAAGTCCACTGCACAAAATGAGTGTCACTTTTCAAAAACCTCAATATATTTATTAAAACTTTCATGTTTACGAGTGAAAATTTACTTATGTGTGATGACTCATCAATGACATGTTTGAAGTATTCTCACGGTTAATGAATCAATTAAAAAAGTATCCATTTTAAAAGGTCTAATTTTATAATAGTTAAATCAAAAAAAAAAAAAATGTAACACATGCATTAAATTGCTAATAAATATTCCAATTTTATTTTAAATAAATCGATAAAAAAAAATGACCCCCCAATTGGATATAAATTCTATATTAATAAAATCATTTAAAAATTGCGACGCAATCTAAATTATTCAAAAAATTCGTTTTGTGTGACGTAATATTAATTATTCATTCATTAAATTCGCTATCAGTGAGATAATAAAAATCTTAAATTAATTATTTTAAAATCTTAATTTGTACCCCACCATTAGTCAATCGAAATTAAAATCTAAAATCCTATCACGATAAAAAGGAAAACCCCTTATCTAGATAAAGTGATTCACTTCTGAGTGTTCCCAAAGATAACGCACGATGACCACGGTTTAGTATAGTAGACATTTTCCTGCAGAAACACGCGTTTTTTTAGGCTCTGAAAGTCATTTTAAGTAAAGTAAGTGTGTTAAATTTTTGGTAAATTTATGTATTTAAAAGTTTTATTCAAAACAGTGTAATATTAGCGAAAATTTGTAAAAAATGCGTTTTTTCCCAAAATCTTATTAAAAATTCAAAGTGTTTCGATAGAAACGTTCAAAAATTATATATGTTTAAAAAGCGCTTCGTTTAAAAATCGATTTTCTAGTTTTTAAAAATAGATCTAGATAATTTATAATGGCACTGTTTAAAAATAGAAAACATGCCTCAATAAAATTTCGGGTTAAGGTATATTGGTGATTCTAAATTCAAACACGCCATTAAATAGGTAACCCTATATTTCACAAATATAAATTCATTTAGGGGTAGGGGGAAAATTTCCTAATATCTTTATGAATACCATTTCATGTTTTTTTTTTTTTTTTCAAAATAAATTTTCATATAGATTAAACAATACATACCTAAACATTGCATAACAAGCCAAAAACCGATATCCTCAAAAATATCTTACCAATTTCTATTTTTGTATAAAACCGAGAAAAAATATCTACTCATCTAACACGTATTCAGAAAAAAAAAATTCTAAAGTTTACTAGTACTATTAAAAAGGTGGGTTAATTTTGATGTCCGATTATCTACACTAAGCCCGAGGGGGGAGTGCCCTTCGTGTGGGTCTTTCTAAGGGAACCTAACCCAAATTTACGCATGCAAATCCATGACTCAAACAAAACTCCGAACGATTAGGCCGCCGGGCGCGATTGATTATCTACACTAGGGATATAGGGGGGAGTGTCCTTCGTGAAGGTCTTTGTAAGGTGACCTAACCCATATTTACGCATGCAAATTCATGGCTCAAACAAAACTCCGAACGATTAGGCCGACGGGCGCGAATGGGATCGAACCCAATACTTCAGGTCTATTAGCTTCGTGAGCAGAACCTCTCAGCCACTGGTGGGGGCAGTACTATTTTAAAATTTGCAGACAAAAATTCTAACACTAAATAACAAAATTCACATGTGACCTCATTCAAAATTTTAATTAATACTCAATAGTCAAGCGCATACGTCACTAAATTGAATCGCGTAAAGTCCTCTCATCCAATTTATGTTGAAAATTCCATTTTTATCTAAAAATTTGCGTAAAAAGATAAAGTCTCCCAATTAAAACTTCTAAATTAATTTTTAAAAGTACAAATAACCCCTCGTACTGGAGTACGACGAAAAGAAAAATCTATCTCCCAAAAAATTCTATCTCAAAAATACTCCCAAAAAAGTTAAAGTCCCCCAATTAAAATTTCTTAATTATCATTAATGAAAAAATATCCAACTTAAAATAACCCCTCGTACGACGAAAAAAAAAAAAAAAAAGCATTGTCCCAAAAATTTCAAAAAATTACTCCAAAACAGTTTAAGTCCCCCAATTAAAATTTCTTAATTATCGTTAATGTATTTTTCAAATGTAAAATTATCCCTAAGTACTGTAGTACGGTGAGAAAAAAAATGAATCTCTAAAAATTTCAATCTTCAAAAATTACCCTGAAAAAAGTTAAAGTCCCCCAATTAAAATTTCTTAATTATCATTAGTAAAAAAAAAAAAAACTTAAAATTACCCCTCATACTGTAGTACGGTAAGAAAAAAAATCAGTCTCACAAAAATTTCTATCTTCAAAAATTACCCCGAAAAAGGTTAAAGTCCTCCAATTAAAATTAATTATCATTAGTAAAATAATTAAACTTAAAATAACCCCTCGTACTGTAGTACGGGAAGGAAAAAAATCAATCTCCCAAAAATTTCTATCTTCAAAAATAACCCCGAAAAAAGTTAAAGTCCTCCAATTAAAATTAATTATCATTAAAAAAAAAAAATCAAACTTAAAATAACCCCTCGTACTGTAGTACGGTCAGAAAAAAAAATCAATCTCACAAAAATTTCTATCTTCAAAAATTACCCCGAAAAAAGTTAAAGTCCCCCAATTAAAATTAATTATCATTAAAAAAAAAAATCAAACTCAAAATTACCCCTCATACTATAAGATGACGCATCACCTTGACCCCGCCTCCCAGAGTATAACCTTCACCTACGCCGCATAACCTTCAAACAGCATGCAGAGGACACGCAGAGGTCATTCAAGGTCACACCGCTCCCACCGCTGGCGCAGAAGCCCCAATTATTATCTACTAGTAACTAGACGCTAAAATTCTATGTCTCCTCATTAAAATTTTTAAATTAATTTTTCTCATTAATTATTTTTAATTACTTTTTTAATGAATTGATATTTTCAATTAATTTCCATTTTTACTAATTCATACTATACTATACATCATACTATACTTTAATTAACAAATGAAATTGCTCGAAAAATTCTAAGTCGCTTCATTAAATATTTTCTCATTAAATTTTTAATTGCTATTTTTAATTACTAATTAGTAAACCGACAGTAAAAAAATACCCCCTCGTACTATAACTGAATAAAAATAAATTTCAAACTCAAAAATTCTAAGTCCCCTCATTAAAATTTCTAAATTAATATTTTTCATTCATTATTTTTAATTACTTTTTAATTAATTATTCATTTAAACCTCATACTATACTACACTCAAAATAATAACGCCCGAAAATTATGTAACCGAAAAAAATAACCCTCGTACTATAACACAACAAAAAATCAATCTCCCGAAAATTCCCGCTTTTATCTAAAAAAAATCCTTATCGCATTAACCCCTCCTCCAAGAGTAGAGTCGCGAGAGGAGGAGGAGCACGAGAGGAGGAGCACGGGAGGTGCAGCACGAGAGGTGCTGCACCTGCACCTGCACCTGCACATGCACCTCCTCTCGTGCACCTCAACACCTCCTCCTGAGGTCGGAGCCCCACTTTTCATCTACTTACGAACTAGGTAAGAAAGGAAAATCTTTTAAGAGGAGTATACATAAAAAGAGTTCAAAATATTAATTTTCTGATGAAAAATACCTATGCATTGAGTTTCACATGGGAGGTAGGGTGTTCTAAAGATCTGAAACCGGCAGTGGGGAGAGTAGCCATATTTGGACCGCTGCAATTCTGCCGTTAATTACAGAAAAAGATGCCATCTACCGCTGAAATCCTACTCATTAGAATGAAGTCATTTATGATTAGAAGAAGCAACCGCCTTTTACGTGCTGTTTTCAGACAATTTTAAAAATCTTAAAATCTAATTTTTTGATTTAATGAAATTAGATTCATTGTTTGAATGTAATCTTTTGGATTAATTGATCTAATTTTTTGCTATTGAACGTAAGGGCATACTTTAAAATTAAGGTGAGTTGATATGTTTTGATATACACATCTAAATTCATGTGGTTATTGCGCATATTTTTCACCCGGATTTGTTTGCTTTCGTTTTTGTTCTTAGTCTTAAGATTATCTGTTTTAAAAAATCGCGCAGTTGCTTTAAATGGACCAATTTGAATTGCTTTAATTGGACCAGATATACGATCATCATTTCGCAGCTGCTTTATCACTTATTCCTGATGAGGAGATAGGCATTGCAGATAGATCCGTTGAGTTAGCTTTTAATAAAATTAGTTACACTCATGTCCAAAATGATCTTTATATGCATAGAATCACGGATTTCGAAGGAATGGTGAACTATAATTTTATAAATTTATGTATTACATAATATCATAACACATGAATACAGAGGGGGAAACTTAATGTCGCTGCTTATGATATAAAATGTAGCATGAAACAATAAAAATGACAAAAATAGGGGACAAGGAGAGTGCAGGAAAACAGGAATAACTCAGGAAAAAATGGAGGCTTATGATTTTAATACGGAATGTGATCTCCTCTAACCTGAACACACATATCACAACGTGTTTTCATGCAGGCAATAACGTGGTAACCAGAGTTTTGGGAATTATTTTCCTCTCTTCCAGCAATGCTGTCTTCAGTTCATTTCCGTGTCTAGGAAGAGGATGTCTCCGTGCAATTGCTTTCCCGAGGTAGTCCCATAAGTTTTCTATCGGGTTTAGATCAGGAAATTTTGCTGGCCGCGGTGTCGCTCAATGGCTTCACTTTCAAGATAGTCGTCAATGACGTGTGCTCGAAGCGGACGAGCGTTATTGTCCATAAATAAAAAGTCTGATCCATAAACACCTCCGAAAAGTCGAACATAAGGTTCTAAGCCTCATCCCGATATCGCTGGCCGGTCACAGATCCGCTGTTGAAAATGTGTAGGGGCGGCTCCACTACATTAAAATGAGGCCATTTCTCACTCGATTTGCATGGCGGCGGCATTACCCCGAGAGGACAATATGGCGGAAATCCCCAAGCACAGCCGAAAGAAGAACCGAACTTGTTCAACACATTGCATCAAAATGTCGGCGAATGCATGTAGATTACGGGTCATATTACATTAAATACCTAATGTTACAATAAAAGGTGCTTATCTCTACTCATTTGAAGCTCCAAAATAATAAGCAACTAGATGAAAACTACATTTTTCACTAGAACAAACGAACGACGTACAGCAAAGTCACTCTCATTTTAGGCACTGTTTATATTGTTGGCCGCTATAGTGCAGGCACATTCACTATCTCAAACTGCCCTTAGTTTTTAAACTAGGTGGGGTGGCGGCATTCCCCCGGTCTCCCCTACTGATATTTTGCAGATATTTCAAAAATGCATTGAGTTACAGCTGAAAATACGTGATGTAGTCGAAATTAGGCTACTCTCCCCTACATGCGTATTTACATATGCTTACTCTTTTATACAGCACCAGATTTAAACATGCACAATAGTCTTGCTGCTTCAATTGTTGTAGAATCAACAGGCATTTGAAGCCGTCTTTCGCCGGCTTGTGGTTCATCTGGGATTCTTTCTTCTTCTTGAGCAGAATTTATTTTTTTTGTTGATTTTGTAGAACAAGACGAAACACCGGATGATGTAGATGCTGTTGGATTCCGCCACTTTATCTCTTCAGTTGTTTGACATCTTTTTCTTCGCTAAAACCGCTAGGGGTATTTTTAAAAGACCTATTGTAAAAGTTTGTTTACTTCCATTGCATCAAGAATGACTTCTTGATGGGTGGGAGTATGTTCAGTGCTAAACTGATTAGGAATCAAATTTAAGATTTTAGTTACTCTGTTTGTTAACACATGGCAGCACTATGCATTCTGTGCTATGTTGTATTGATAATTATGACATCACCAGTTAGTTGGCTTTGGTTTCTGAGAGTTCTGCATGGGGCATGGTGCTCCTGTCGCATTATTGTCTTTTTTATTCTATTTAATTTATCTGCACCCAATATAGGCAGGGGATATATTTTATAATGTAATTTAAGGCTTTCATGTGATGAAGGTATACTAATTAGAGTGTTATTTTTAACTAGTGAAATTTGATTCTGAAACCAGAACTTTTGCAACTGTATGTTTCATTGTGTGTGAAGTGTTGTAAATGTCAAGATCTGTGCCTTTGCGACTGTTAATAAATAAGAAAAATATCGAGAAGGATTCACTTCTTTAAAAATTCTCTACAAGCATACTTTTTCTGTCCAATTTCATTCTTCTTCTTCAACATTTTTCGCCAATAATAGTCAATTCTTTCCTTTCCATTTGATGGTCCTGTTGCCACTAATTGCGAAATTTTAAAATCATCAATTAAAACATCTTCTTTTATACTTATAGGAAGTCTCCTTGTAACACATACAATATCTCGACAACTCTTTTTGTTTTTTATGTGCAATATGAACTTAAACATTTCAAAGATTTTATTAAAGCTGTGTTACTAAGTGATTTTTCAATTAAATAACTACAGCCAGGAACTTAATGCTCTTTAACATTTCTCATAAACAGTAAGATATATTTTTCTGGAAGAAGCATGATTTCTTTTTTAACATCCTGAGAAACAACTATATCTTTCAATGGTAATATATTTTGAGTGTGAAACAACTCATGATAATTGCTTTCAGAAACAAATTTGCAAACACGTCTGGCCAGCTTTTCGATAAGTTCTTGAAGCTTTAAATAAAGTAAATATACCAGTGGCTCATTTTTTTTTTAAGTCTCAGCAAAATTCATGAAGAGATCTGCCGAAGACATAGCAAAGTGCATTTCAACTTTTACTGTCTGATTACGAATCATGTTAGAAATCTTTTTGAATGACGTTAATTGTACTAGATGATTTTTTTATGGTATGAATTTCTCAAAATAGTAAATTATGCCTTCCCACTGTTCAAGAGGTGTCAAAGGGGAATAAAGCCCTTCTAAGCGACGCTCATACATCCCCCAGGGGAATACCTTCTTTAGGTATTTACGGGTTTCGCGACCCCGGATTCCCGAGCGATCTTTCTCCTTTCCTGTCTTCTTCTCTTTTTGGTTGTTTATCCTTTTCTCTTTGTTTCGCACTTTTTATTCTTCTCTTTTTAGTTTGTCATCCCTCTTTGTTCCAGTTAATGTTCTAGTTTTTTACTAACTTCTTAATTCAAATTATTCTTTGTTCTACTAACATTGTTCCCGTTCTGTTAAAAAAAAAAGAAAAAAAAAGTTTTAAAAGTTTTTAAAAAGACAAAAAATACACCTTGTTTCTAAGTTCTCTCCCACATCACTTTTTCTTTTTTACAATAGTGGATTTTTTTATTTTCACGTGAGACACTCTGGGTGTTGAGGTTTTTTAATCTCATCGCCTCGTTTCTACCTCTTTAGGCTGATCTTGAGTCCCAGAGTGCAGGGCATCTCCGAATTCCGGTTCCGTGATCGGTGGGCGCCGTACTTGTATGGCGGTGGTTAGGAATGCACTGGGCGACTGGTGTCCTTTCGACGTAAGGGCGATGTAGGTTGGACAGAGCTGTAAAGGCTTACCTACGACAACCGAGTTCCACTGTGAAAGAACTAGAGTTTGGAGATGCTATCGAGTTTAATCTAACGTTCGAAAAACGTGGAAGTTTGTTGATAGTTTTCACCCTTTTGAGACCTGCGCCTAAAGTAACGGTAAGAAGAAGGGTCGGTGACCAGGCCCGATGCCTGGCGTTTTTTCAATCCTTTCTAAATATGGCTACAATCTCAGGAAATAAATCATGCGAAGTGGAAGCCCCACACCCAAAAGAGAGTACATGCGAAGTGGAAGCCCCATACCCAAAAGAGAGTACATGCGAAGTGGAAGCCCCACAACCAAAAGAGAGTACTAATGCGTTGAGTTCTTGCTCAAAAGCTGGTTCTGACCAGGGCCAAAAAACTTCGTGGGGTGATAGAGTTGAGGTTTCTTCTTCCAATACGGAATGTAAGAATGTCAACTCTAATTCATGTAATGTTGAAGAGAGATTTTATGTAGTGAAACGAGTAGAAGGGAGTTTTGACAAAACATCCCCCTTCCTAATTAATAAATCTATCCAAGGTTTGGTTGGTGAACCGAAAACAATAAAAAAACTCCGGACAGGTGAACTATTAATTGAAGTAAGCAATAGTCAACAAGCAGCCAACTTAAAAAAATGTACTCATTTGCAAACATTGCAGTCTCCATATCTAAACATAGATTTTTAAACACATCTCGCGGTGTGATCTCTGAATCTGACCTCTTGCATGTCACTGAAGATGAAGTTGTAGATAATTTAAAAGAACAAAATGTCATTGAAGCTAGAAGAATAAAAATCTACCGTCGAGACGAGCAAATACCAGCTAATCAAATACAAATTCCTACCAAGCACATTATTCTCACATTCAACTCACCGAACTTACCCAAATCAATAAAAGCCGGATATCTGTCATGTTCTGTAAGGCCTTACATCCCAAACCCACTGCGTTGTTTTAAATGTCAACGCTTTGGG